>OY282558.1:313894183-314494183 GCA_958295665.1 Tipula vernalis | reverse complement strand
TGAATTATGATAACATCTAAATTGTCACCTAGAAGTCAAGTTTCCGATTTCCCATCTTTTGAAAACTCTCCAGAACTGTCAAGAATGTCCGAAAAAAAAATCTTTGAAGAAATATTGCCTTATATAGGGCAAAATTAATTATCATCTTGGTGGTAATTCTCGTCCTTGTGGACTCCGAAAAACTTAAGCCACTGCCAATAGAAAATATCAATATAAATTAAAAATTGTGTTAATTACAGATCTTTGTTGTAAGATTTTTTCCTGGGTTGTGAAGTTTTGGAGATCAACCATTCTCAAATGAAAAAAAATTTCGAAACGCTGCACAAATTTAAAATCAATTTCTATTATAAACAGAGGTGGGTGGTCCATGAATGACATGTTTGCATTTTAAAAACTCATATTTATCAATACAAAATAAAAATATTTTTTGTTTAATTTCACCGTCAACGTTTGAGTCATGTGTCACGGTGTCCCTGAATCAAGTTTAAATGGGCCAAAAAACCACTCTCGATTTCCCTTCGGCCATTGAAAGTTTCACCTTCGAGAAGTTCAAAACCGCAAAAATCAGCCAAATCCCCGGAGCCGTTTTCAAAAAAACACAATTTTAAGATTTTTTGCGCCAAAAATGAGAAAATTCAAAATTTTTTTTTTTTGAATTTTCAATTTTTCTCCATATGGCTCTTTTATTGCAAGAATGCGAATAAAAACTTCTAGGAATACAAAAAAAGCACTCAGCTTGAACTAAATTTCAATAAAAATCAAGTTTTATTTCGTGATCGATATTGGAATGAATGCCCTGAATTGTTTGTAAAACGCCATCTACTGGAATACTAATAAGTGTTTGCCTTTTGGAAATATTAAAAAAATATATGATAAGCTTGTAAAAATGAATTTTTATTCACAAATCGATGAAACTTTATTATGAAATCTATTACAAAAATGACCATCGAATAGAAAATAATATCGATGGTGAGGAAGATGTATATCAAAATCAAATGACGGAATTTATTTGAATTTTTTTTGTTTGAATTACCCAAAAATTGGAAAAAAAAATCATTCTTTAAACATGACGGGAGTGGTTGAGATTCCCAGGTCTAGATAACTTGTTTTGAATTGCGAAACATAAACCTCAAACTTTTCGTCAAGAAAAGTTGAAAAACACGAATTCACGACATTTGAAAAGTCACTAAAACATTTGACATACTTCAAACAATGGATGGTACATTTTTCCCGAAGAATACCTATTCTGTTTAACAAAGTTTTGCAGGCATTTCCAGCAAAAGCGGAAGCCCCATGTACGAAATCTTTGGACACATTGCAGGACTTAGGCCATTCTTCGGCATCTTGCTGGAATTCTTTCAGCATGTGGTTATACAGGGTGCTTACAATTCCCAACATCAGATGAAGTTCAGGTGAGGGGATTATTTCGATGATCAGCGTGTCTGGGTTTCCTGTAAATATAGGCTCGTGGATGTTACTGTGGAAATTCTTGAAATTAGTTTTTTTACTGCCTTATTTTTGAAGGCATCTGAATTTTCACGGCAGGTACCGATGGTTCTGTAATTTCCGCACATATTTAAATTGTCTTTCGATGCGGTACACCACGTACACGGAAAATGGTAAGAATGCGCCATAACACCAGTCATGATATTGGCTAGTTTCAGATCCGTAGCAATGATTGTGTTAATGCATTGCAAATTCAGACAAGGCCAGAGAGTACGAACATTCATGTAGTTTTCTTGCGTATCAGAAATAATTCCAAGAATGATCAATTTCCTCACACCTGAATCCTTAAATTTCCTGGCTTGTACTCCATCTTGATATTGCTGTCTCGCTTTCTTGGTATCCGAATTACCATTAGCTTCATCAAATTTGAATTGAATAGATAAACAAATTTTCAAAAATCCGCCGCCACCGTCAAGACTGAATTTCAAATCCACTTCCTGCAATGCTCTTTTTTCTTTATTGCACATCATTGCAATACATAAAACATTCAGATCTTTTTATCGCCCGAGAATTTTTGGTATTCACCACTACGCAAAATCGAGACTCGAAAAAGGAATCAAGACGATGATTTAACAAAAACAAGTCCTATCTTAACTTGGGTAGGAATATTTTCCTCTTCCCAGCACCAGCTGGCAACGCAGCAGTCAGCGAATTTGTTTTTCTTGTCGACAGACCTAAATCTGTAGTAATTTTTAAAATATCGGTTGCTGCGAGTGATTGTATTTCCGAACTGCTGGCAACATTGTTTGTATTCACTAATACTGGTAGTTTTTTCCCTCTTTTTTGTGATAAAAACAACTGTCCTTGTTTTGTTGAGTTTTCTGGTGCAACTAAAATGTCTTTCAATATTGACTATGTCAATTGTTCCTTTTCTTTTAACGATACATTATTTTTAATTAGGTCGGTCAGAGTTGAAACGCATTTTGAAGAAGTGCAGAAATTCT
This sequence comes from Tipula vernalis, assembly GCA_958295665.1. NCBI lineage: Eukaryota > Metazoa > Arthropoda > Insecta > Diptera > Tipulidae > Tipula > Tipula vernalis. The sequence continues at coordinate 314,491,733 of OY282558.1, read as the reverse complement.
TGGTATCCAGTTCTCCTCCGCATTTCTTACATTTTCTATGAACCACTTTATTTTTCATCATTTTCCCGAGAATCATGTTCCATGGTTGAGCTCGCACAAGTTTACACAAATTGCACTCACAAAGTATGTTATCCTGAGATCTGGTTGCACATGGAAGTGCCGGGAAATCAGAATAGTCCGGCAAAGACAACGTGGGTTGATCTCAGAAACCTTGTTTACTGGATTTGTAAAGAACGATTTTGCAAGTACTACAAACAGCGGATAGATATCGACTATCGTCAACATTAATATTTACCACATTTTTTATTTTACTCTTCAATATACCTACAATATTCCACATCTTGTCCTTTTTCTTTAAACAGAACAAACAGATTACGGATCGGTTCTCTTCATGAGTTCGTGCATGGTCTTTTGACTTGCGTGGCATTTTGAATTTTTTCACACATGTAACAAATTAATGTACACCACACAAAGAATATAGCTCGGACGACACTCCGTACCTGAACTTAATTAGTAAACGATTCGCAGCTAATGTTTTATTTTGAAACTGACTGGTCGACTACTGCCTAACCCCCTTTAGGTTCCTACGTATTTTAGAAACAATGATTTGAAAATACGCGCTTTACGCACACAGACGCACCTTTATGTGTGATCAGCAACCAATGATTTCATTCGATTATACAAGCAAAATTTTAGGCGCGATTTCAAATGTATTTTCAACTTTATAGAAAACTTCAAAGGAATTAGGGACACGTAGATTAAGGGATTCCAAAGAAAAAAAAAAGGATTTTTCGAATTTTCTCATTTTTGGCGCAAAAAATCTTAAAATTGTGTTTTTTTGAAAACGGCTCCGGGGATTTGGCTGATTTTTGCGTTTTTGAACTTCTCGAAGGTGAAACTTTCAATGGCCGAAGGGAAATCGAGAGTGGTTTTTGGCCCATTTAAACTTGGTTCAGGGACACCGTGGTGTGTTTTTCATCCATTCTTATTATTCATTATTCTCATCCCTTTCCTTATTTGTCACATTCCAATATTATAATCCTTACCAATGTTTGTCTCTCTTCAACCAAAACGTCGTTTTACAAACAAAATACTTGCTCTAAAGAGCAAGTCTGATTTAATTTTTTTATTAGAAGAAATCTAGAATAAAACTAATTGATATATGATTGGCACAGTTTTAAAAATTTGTCAGATTAAAGATTTGGAGCATTCATTATTAAAAGTTTAAAAAGAAATACTGGCTAGCGGACAACATGGAGAGCTTGTTACCTGATAATTTGTGTCCACAAACAATATTTTTACAATACCTACAAAAACCATTAGTACTGTGAAATAATCATGATACACATCGTAATCTATGCAACTCAACATAAAGCAGCGGTCACTGTTAAACTATAAAGAAACTTCGAAAAACTTCCAATAATATCAATAACTCTAGAATAATCGAGAAAATTTGCAATAATGTCAAAGAATTGATAATGACAAAAAATTCGGAAAATCTCAAATATTCTGGAAAAATATTATCGAATGAGAATATGGAAAAAATCAAATGTTACATCACGAAACTTTCCGAACTCCTCGCAAATATCTACTAAGATCGAAATGAAAAATACGAATCATCTCGTAATTGACAAAGAATGTCGGATATATCCGAGAACCTCGAATAAGCTTAGAATTCTATGATGAAAAATCAAGAAATCATTAAGAATAATCAGTTATCATGCCATTGGCATGCAATGCTCTACAATCTGGAATAATCTCGAATTCATTGAATAATGTGTTTAATTTCGAATAACACCTCTGCAAGGACAAGTAACTCAATATTATAAGCTTAATTCAACTCGAATCCACGAGTTACATCCAAAATCTCGAATAATATCGCTAATGTTGAATAAGTCTCGAATTAGTCTAACAATCTCGGTATAGGTTTCTTAAAATAATCAAATTTCCGATTTAACACTAATTTTGCAACAACAAGCAACTCAACGTCTTACAAATTTTCGGTAATATCGAGTAACACCAATAAAACCGAATAATTCTAGAGTAATCCGAATTCTAAAGTAATCTCGATCTCGAATTTTGAAATATTTGTATCCAAAATGGTTATTAACTCCAAAAATTTAGATTAATTCAAACTCAAAATCCATATTTGGCCAAACTAAGCTCGAACAATATCGAGATTAGATTAGCACTCAACCCTAAATAAATATTGAATGAACATAAAAGGATGAGGAATTTATCTCCAATGACTTGAATCGTTTCACTACTGAGCTTCGGTCCCAATCTGGTGGAATTTAGTGAGTTACTGCATAAATATTTATATCATAATTGAAGCTGTTGGTGTTATTATCGGGCTCATTATAGTACGGTGGAATATTTTAATAAAATCACCTGTGGCAGCCAAATTATAAAATTCGGAAAAAAATCTGAAATTTTAGTTAATTAAGAAACTTTAGTTTTACTAAAGTTGCGATTATTTGATCTCTGGTGGAATTTGATCTCTTGCCATAAATAGTATTGTCTTTACTGCTCAAGAATATCAAAAGTTATTCAATAACGAGGTTCCACCGTAGAGGTATAGAATTGTTCAAATTATCTCCCTCGAAATGATAAAAATGGCCCCTATATCTTGGGTCGTCACACGAGTTACTTGTGAATTTTTTTTTCTAAATCTGTGGGTTGCGACTCCAAAAGCTTGAACAACCTCATTTTGAGTATGTAAGGTATTTAAACGGAAATTAGGTTTGAAAGGAACAAAATAACAAATTTCTCGAATTTTCCAAGTCCCTGTAAAGTTTGAGAAAACCACAATTATCTAAAATTTGTTTTACGATATTTTACTGCTTGTAATTATCCGGGGCCAGAAAAGTTTAGTTTAAATCGGTTTAGTCAGTGTAGTCATTAGAAAACATTTTTTACGTTCCATTAATCTTGCTGTTAGACATTCATTTCGATGTCTGTTAATTTTTAAAATAAAAATTGGAGTGCTTTTCTACAAATAAACTCTGTAAGAGACAAGAGATAGTTTCAAGTAGAATAATTTACGTTCCACAGTTTTCAACCAGGCTCTTTCCATTTATTTAAGGGTTTTTCTCCTCTTATTTTATTATCGAGAAAATCACTTATACATGCTACACTCTTCATCTAGTTTAAGCACTTACATCTGAATTAGTTCATGGTAGAGTTAAATGAAAATTCTTAATACTGACAGGTTCCACACTTGTTTTCTGAAATTTCCATTATTAAACATTAATACTTGGGTATCATTAGGCCTTAAAAAATATGCCAAACTTTTCATTTTCATTCCATTTAACTGATTCTCACTAACTTAAAGAATAAACTGAACATACTCGTATGTTCCACAAACTTATAATATTGTTAAAATATAATGAACTTTTCATTAATTACTGGAACACAGTGATTATTTAAATCAACATTTGAAGAACAAACATTTTAAGAACATAAATCAATGAGAATTCTGGGAAACGTATTAAGTAATAAATTCTTTAATTAAATTAAAAACTAGCTAGTTAAAGTTTTTAAAATTTTTGCAATTTCATGTATTTTGCTTTTTATCTATAAAATGTCAAAGTTGTTTAACAGTAACTATAATTTTACATCCCCAGTCGTGGGTTAACACGTTTTTTTATCAATAAATAAAACAAAAACAAAAATTTAAATGAAACATAGTAAAACTATATACTACCTATAGTATAGTTAATAATAAAAAATATATCTTAAATATTGAACGAATTTCTACATATATACCTATATGTATATATATAACATATTTTAATTCATTGGTGGTGAACTTGAAACTGGTTTTCTTATTTTTATAGTTTATTATGAGAATTTTTGATAAAAATAAAAAAAACGACAAACAACCTATAAAACTAACTGAAAACACTGTAAATTAATCATCGATCAAGTTATTTAAAAATAAAAAATCGATCGAAAGAAATAAAGCAAGATTGGTGGTTTTATGTAAACGCGGCGCGTATTGTGTAAGAGACTACATATTACAAAGGAATAATACGAATAGAAAAGATGATCGTAAATAAATTAATATTTTAAATAATAGATGGCATTGTGTGAAAATGTTGTATATATATATACATACATCTACGCAAGTAATTACGGGATATTAAACATAAATCAAAATAATGAGTTGTTTGTTTATGTGCTAATTAAATATATTTAATTAATTAAAATTAATTCATTTGTTGAATTTGGTGTATATACTTATATCTGAAACTGTTTCATAATAATTATTCCGGATGTTTCTGATTTTCTCATGGGTTTGATTTGGAATAAATAAATTTAAAATTGAAATTAAATTTCTCAAAAAAATAAAACAAACTCAAAAACTGAAATATTTTGTTTTATATACATATGTATATACGTGTAATATGATGTCACCGTTAGATTTTGGTTCTCTTATAACTTTGCTATGATAATTGAATCAAGTTTATATTTTGATCTACTTTTGGTAAAATGACTAAAACAATTTGATTAAGAATAATTATATATTCCCTCTATGTACATAATTAAATAATTATATGTACGTGCGATTTAAGTGCAGCATATTTTATAAATAGATGTAGCTACGTTATTTAAAATAATATTACGTTAAATTATCGCGCTCAGATTAACTTTCACTAACTATATACGAATTGTTACATAATTATACATAAACGGCTCATTAAATATTATTTATTATATATACGAGTAGATAACTATTAAAGGAGCATTAAATATCGATCAGAAAATTTTGATTTTATCTTTATAGACAAGCAAAAAATGTAGAGTACACCTATATTCTTCTTCCTGTGTCCATGAAAATATGAAAAAATCAATTTTTATTGCTTTGTATACTCTCCTTTACTTTAAACTTAAAGATTTGTGTTTTTTTTTTTTTTTTTTTTGTTATTTTAAATTGAGTTGTTTTATTAATTATTTTATGGAAATTATGTGAATTGAAATACGTAAAAAACTATAAGATTTATTTATTGAACTATTTAACGAGTAGAAATTAGATTGCAATCTTATACCAATAAAACAAACGGTTTTGATTATGTTGTCAGAAGAAGGGAATCTAATGTTTTCTGTGTTGTGTAACTATCTTGTTGCGTTTTATTATAAATAATTAATGATATCTCTCTCTCTTATTCCACTACATTTATGTTATAAATGTTGAGTATGAACGAATACATATAAATCTGTCATTATTTGAGGCATTTCAGTAAGTTTAATTGTTTATTCAGCAAACAAACAACTTTTTATGTTTTGTTTTTAACATGATGTATATCTTTTGATGTATCTGTATAATATATGTTGTATGTAAAATAAATTTTGTTTTTATCAAACTTACAATATAAAGCGTAATTATCTGTTTATTATCCGTTTAACACTTAGGTTTCTCTTAAATCAGAAATAATTCATTTAAAATACATAATAAGGGGTTAATTTGTCGGATGTAAGAGTTATGGTGGAAATTTGTCATTTTATATCCAGCTGGTCCAACTTCCTTTTTATTTTTGTTGTTGTTGTTGTAGCAAAGAGATGGTATATATATCACCCTTTTTAAAGTATAAGCAAAACAAAGTGAGAAAAATGTTTTTGCTTCAACATTAAATATGAACTATTACAAAGTTCCATTCCGGACTTCTCGCATTTCGCGATTTTGAATTTAATTAAAATTACCCAGAACGATAAATTTAAACCAAAATCGCCAGAGACAGCATAATTTTATACGCAGTGTGCTTTTGCCGGAATACACAAAAGAAATAATTTTTTAATACAACAACAAGTCTTTTTCAAATTTCAATATTTATTTGGTGAACCGTACCTAAATTGGTGAGCGCAACTTCTATCCAAAATCATGACTGTATTTTCATCATACATCAGAAGAAGCCATCTTTAAAAATGTTCATTAATATTCAGCTTAATCGGCTTCTACAAAAAATAAGGTAAACAATATTTTTTTCATTTTACATCCTAAATCTAGGAGAGTGGCTTTAGCAATACTGGTAAACTTCAAATCAAATTTGAATATTTTAGATATTATGTTAGTAGCGACATATTAATAAACTGTAAAAAAGTGTAACTCTTACTGCTTAAAAGTATTAAAGGTAATCCGTATATCTAGATGTCGTCGTCAATATTTATAACCAATAATGACAAATGACAAATAACTCCTACCTCAACGAAAAATAAAGAGCCCATTCTTATATTAGTACTGATTCTGAAAATTCAATTACATAAAATACTAAAGATGGACTTGATGTCTTTAAAATTAGCATTAACATTTCTAAACTTATGCCAAATTTCGAATAGTGAACAAAATAGGCTATCTTGTTCAACTTTTGATTAAACACATGAATGCTTCTTTCGTAGTGAAGCAATAATATTAAATGGTTTGGGTAACAAAGCTGGAAAATGTCGTTCTCCTGGAAAATGGAACATTATTTTACAACTTCTGATGTCTGGAAATATTTTGGCTTTTTACAAAATAATACATATAGTAAAAGTAGTAAATATTTAGAAATGTGGTAATACTTTTTAAAACTTTCGTTAAAGCCGCTACTCACTAGGCTGAAGTATTTTTTACTAGCAATTGAGGCAATCGACACTAACGGTATCTATTGTAAATGTTAACGAAGTTGGTTTTAGTACACGTGCTAAAGCTAAAGAAGATTTTTATCAAAATTAGCTTTATTTCCTCAATTATTGGTTCCACATTTCTTTCATTTTTCGTTTAGTGATAATTATACTAGAAACGAAAGCTATATTATAAATTAAAAGACACAAACAATAGTTACTTTTAAGTTATAAAATTTAGTAATGATAAATAAAATGTAATTTTTATTTGAGTACTAAAAAATTAAAGTTCTAAAACGCCAAAAAGAAGAAATGTTTGATCATTGAATAATGAACAATAGTTTTTTTTGCCAAAATACGTTTTTACTAAACACAGAAATTTCGATAAATAGAAGGAACATTTAAAATATTTTTACTTTTAGTACAGAATTAAATGAATGTATCTAATATTTAGACTATCGTTTTTTTTAACGCAAATATTTTCTTGCGGTTACGTTTTCAACTGGTTTCTAATAATTCGACCACCCACTACAGACTAGGGTTCGTTTAAATTTTGTTCTTGATAGAACCCGTTTTCTCTTTTCAAAACATTTAAGAGACCATTACTTGTTTTGGAATTAGTGCGTTGTCTTGTATCCAGGTTTTATATTTGTTTGTCAAATAAACCAACTTCCAATATTTCGTTTACACAAAAAAAATTTACTTAAAACTCTTTAAACATTTCCTTTTAAATATTCTGTATGCTTCAATTTTATTTAGGAAATTTAATAAAACAAGATGAAATCTTGACTTTTAAGGCTGTTATTGTAGTTGACAATTATTGAGAAGTTCTTAAACATTTTTATATTTATTTGCATTATAGAGCCAATCTACAAGTAAACTTAAATAACAAAATATGTCAAAAATATAACCTATACTATACTTTTTGGTTTCTTATTCATCATTATCACAAGATCACTATTGATGAATCATCTTCGATGTTCGAGTGTAACACGTGTACACCAGTAAATTAATTACTATTTGGTTATTCTTCACTTTCCAATATTCCTTAATATAATTTCAAAAATTTCCTAGGACTGTTCTAATTAAGGCCAATGGTGAAAATTTACACTAATTCATCATCTCTTTTGTCGTTACTTCTCACTTGGCACGTCAAATACACAGATTATGGGTATATTGTATCCTTCAGATAAAACATGCTATACCTAATTTTAAAATTTGATAAATTCATAAATTTTAAAAGTTAATTTGCGAAATATCTAAAATATAAAAAAATCGTAAATTATCAATTTAATTTTATAAGTTGATTGTTGAAATTAATTTCCTGAGACTGGAACGAGTGATTTTTAAAAATCATTATTAAAGGGCTTTTTTGCGTTTTGAATTTAAAATTTTTAAAATTAAGAATTTAAGATTATGTCTTAATTTTTATATCATAAAATATGTCTTAATTTTTGTCTGAAATATTTAAAAACTAATTTAAAAATTTTCAATAATAATGTTTCGAGTATAAAATTATTTTAATTTAATTCTAAACAAAATATTGCAATTTTTAAAATTTCAAATGTAAATTCCGATAAAATGGTTTGAGTTTAAAATATTTTTTTTTTTTTAATTTAAACTTTAAAATTTCCCAATTCAGCATAATTCTTAAATAATTTAACAAATGTAATTTTTTTTAAAGAATTATCCTAAATTTTTACAAATAGGAATTGAGAAATGAGAATTTTAAGGTAGATTATTTTATTTCCAATTTCAATTTTTTGAAATTGGCTATGACTTCAATCGTTCAGTATTTTATATTAAAATTAATCTCCATTTTTATTAAGTCTAAAATATTTTCGAAAAGTTATTTAAATTTTACAACTGAATTTAGATAATATTTCGAATCAAAACTAAAACTTCAACTAAAAGTCGAAATTATTAGACAGTAAAAGGATTTAATCAACCAACATTATTTGAACCAGATTTAAAATTAGTCATATCTTCAACTTGGATTCTCTTAAATTTCTTCATACATAAAATTGAACACAAAAAATTTATGTTCAAATTTTTTAAAGTAGTAGGATTCTGGATTTCCATAAATAATAGAAGTGTTTTAAATTTTTTTGTTTTAATAGTTACAAAATAATCATAACTTTGCGGTTCAAAGCAAAAATATAAAGGACTGAATACTCACAAGGTGATTAGAGCTTCAATATGGAAAATTATGTGCATACCTTAACTCTTTGATTCCCTTAATTCCTTAATCAATCTCTAACTTACCCTTCCATTAATTCACAACGCAATCTTCAAATCAACCCTTAACTCAACTTCAACAACAAACTCAATGCCTGAGTCAATTCCGGAATCAAACCTCAAATTATTCCCCGAACCCAAACTAAACGTCAATTCAACCCTAACTCGAAACATATACTTCAGCCCTCCTTCCTCCTCAACTTCAAAATCAGTTCAATCGACTCCAATTCACCTTTCAACTCAACCCTACATTTAATTCCAACTCTGCATACGAACTCAACATATACTGATCTCCAACAAAACCCTCCGCTCAACTTCTAAATAAACCCCTACGCAATATCCTGCTCGTCCACAACTCAACCCTCAGCAAAACCTTTAACTTAACGCGAAACTCAATCCTCAAACCTAAATCCGCAACCGAACGACGGAATCAATACGAACTTAGCCACAACTCAACCCCAACTCAACCACAACTTGACCCCAAACTGAGCTCTCAAGTCAACCTCAAACTCAACCCAACCCAATGCCCAAATCAAAATGGTCCAGAAATACATGGGTACGTGAACTCAACTCATACTAACTTTCAATTAAAATCCCCAAATGAACCTCTTATTTAACCTCAACTCGAACCCCAACTCAATTCCTAAATTAACCCCAAAATCAAGCCCAACCCAACTTCACCTGAAATTCTCTTTGAACTTAATACCAAGCCAAACCTTTTACTAAACATCAAACTCAAACCCAAATTATCATGTTCCGATAAAATACATGCTTTCATGAACTAAACTCAAGCTAACATCCAGCTCAACCTTCAACTCACCCCATATAGATCCTCAACTGAACCCCTCACTCAACCGCAATCTAGTCTAAAATTTAACGCTCAACTCAATGCCTAAATCAGCACGGCCCGAAATCGCATAGTCTCACTCGAAGTCTCGTCCAATAGTTCGAAAAACAATTTTCATACATGAACTGGACTCAAAACAGCTCAAGCCAACTTAAACTCAACTTCAAATAAACTCCTAATTGAACCGCTGACTCAACTTTAACTCAACCCCATATAACTCCAATTCAACCATAGCCCAACCCCAAATCAACCTCAACTCTAGCTGCAACCCAGCCAATAAATCAATCACAAACTTGTTTCGGAAAACTACATGCCCAATAGAGCTGCTGGCTCGAGTTAACTAGAGCTGAAAAGATCCAGCTTTTGGGGGTAATTGCAGAGTTAGAAGCTCGATATTTTTGCTTGAAATACTCGACCTTTTTATTTTCGACGAACTTTGAAAAAGTACATACGTCTATGAATTCGAAAAGTGTGTCCGTGTGTAGCATTTTTTTTTTCGAATTTCGAAAATTTGATTTCAGATTCGGATTCCTCATATCCAAGTTACCATTAGAAAGTATTGTTAAAAAGTTTGTAAATCTGACCATTCAAGAGATAAAGAGAATTTTCTTAATAAAGAGAGATAATTTGCGTTATAAAATTAATATTTTGGGATCAAAAACGCGTGTTTTCTTAAAAGATCGAAAGCTCGAGCTTTGCAAAATTAGCAGCTCTAATGCCCAAGTCATACTAACTGAAGCTAATTGTAATTCAATCCTCAATTTAACTACCAAATAAATCCTCTGCTTTACTGTTTACTTAACCCTAATATAGAACCTCAACTCAACCTTCAAATATCCAACTCAACAGCTAAATCAACGATCAGCGTTTTAAAAGAATTAATTGGCCGACGTACATCAAAAACCTTGTGGTAATATCACTACATGGTTTAGGGTCAATTTGTTAAGCAGGTGCCGCATTCTTTTGACGTACAGGTTACAAACGTTTTTCAATCCTAAGTTTTGACCGTATGGAAACAAACTGACGAAAAAAAAATCCAAATCGGACAAGCCGTTCTCAAGGGTAAAGGCATCCAGAAGTTTAGACAGAAGGACAGACATTTGTTTATTTTATTTTTTCGGACTAAGGTACAAAAAAAATGTTTGGTGATTTCTGACAGGATTTCAATAACTTTGTTGCCTACGAAGTTAAAATTTTACGGGATTTTATTATATGTATAAAATGGTTGCAGCTAGTTTTAATATCCTAACGTCATAATTTTTGTGTAAAAGATTTAGTATGTAAGTAAGGTTTCATGATATGAAATGAAATATTAAATTTTTGTAAATTCGAACTTTAAAATTTTTGGAAATGCAGATTTGAAAATTTATTTAACTATTTTAAATTAATAATTTGGAATCGTCAAAAATTGAAATTATGAAATTTAGTAAATTATTCATCTCAGAATTGTAAATCAACGTTGGAATTTTAAATTACAAACTCTAAGATTTTAACAAATTAAAAATGTCTGGTCATAATTTTTAAATTATGAGGATTTCAATTCAAAAATTTTAGACTGTCAAATTTTATTTTTTGAAAATTCCAATTTGAAATTTGTTTGTATTCAAATAATAAAAACACCAAATGCATCTTAATTTTTCAATTAAGAATTTAACATTAATTTTGAAAATTATCTAATTATTCGTGATATTAAAAATGTCTGAAAATTAAAATTTCAGAATTTCATTTGCTCGAAATAAGATTTCTAATGAATAAAATTTAGAATTTTGGCAAATTAATACTTAATTTTTTACGTTGAAAATTATTTTAAAAGTTCACGCACTCCTTAACTAAAAATTTGATTAATTTTCCATTTTAAAAATTTATAATTTTCCAGCAAACAAATTTGGATAGTTTAAAAATCTAGGGCATTCTAAATTTGATGAAACCTTCCCTATTTTAAAAAGTTTAAACAATTTCTTGATGGTTCCAAAATCACCAAATTAATTGTTTAATTCAATATTTAACTCCTTAACTATTTAGCATTTAACCTTTAATATTTAAGGAATTGGTTTAAAAGGCGAAGTGGGCAGGCCATTGTAGATAGCGATTCATTTTAAGGTTCCAAAACGAATAATTAGAAATATGTTAAATAAAAATGTTTCGAATATGAAATTATTTCAATTTAAAAATACTAAACAAAAAATTTTAATTTAAAATGTAGAAATGCGAAGTGTGATAAGTTTAAAATTACTTTTAGTTAATTTAGTCTAAATTTTTAAATTTCTTATTTCATTAAAAATTTTAAATTACAGATCCATAACCTAATTTTAATCGCAAAAATTGAATTGAGAAATTAAAGTTGCATATTTGTAAGACAAACTTCATTAATTTGGGCTTTTTTCCAAGGGAAAAATGCAATTTTCAAATATTTTATGAAATATTTAAACTTTATAATTAAATTTAACAAAGTTTTAAATTTTCAAATATTCTAATTCAAGTTAATTTTTTGAAAATAGTTATGATTTTTCAAATGTTCAATTAATTACATTAGAATTAATTAAAATGTTTATTAAGTCTGAAATACTAGTATTTTTAAAAATTCATTAAAATTTCAAAATTATATTTAGAAAATATTTCGAATGACTAAAATTACAAAAGAAAACCAAAATTATTTGGACTACATTTTAAATTAAGCCTATAGTTATGTTCAAAAAAAAAATTATGTTCAAATGTTATAAAATTATTGAAGATTTTGAATTTTCATAATTCAGAGATTTTTTTTTTTATTTCTACAATTATTAAGCAATTGGTTAAAAAGTCCTTAATATTTGAAAAGAAAATAAAACCTTGAAGTTTTCAAGAAAAATTTTATGAAATTTTACAAATTTTATACTTTGATATATCCTGTATCGCTATAATTTTTGTTTAAAGAATGGGTACTTTATATAAATTTGATAGGTTTCCATGGTATGACGTGCAATACAAAATTTTGTAAATTGAAAATTTGATCAGATTTTTGAAAATATTGAACTCAATTTTTAAATTTCTGAAAATTCTAATTCCTAAAGAATAATCCTAGTATTTTAACCGAAAAGAGGAATTGAGAAATGGTACGTTGTAGTGTGTTTTAAAATCTTTCGAATAATGAATTTCGCATTAAAAATTAACGAAACATTGTAAAACAATATAGGTAGTTAAATTGATAGATTGATTAATAAAGGTTTTTTATAGTTCAACTATTTCTATAAATATACGTCGGAGTTTAACATTTTAAATTACAAAATTTAAGTTTCCAACAAAATAAAATCGTTTGGTTCTAATTTCTAAACTATGAGGACCAATTCCAGTTTCAATTTGGCAATGAGCCAAATTCTTATTTCTTTAATTCATATTTAATTCTCTAATCTGATAATTATCTAATTATCCGATTACTTTTCAAAAGCCAAATTAATGTTTTCGTGGAATTAGAAATGGCCAAAAATTAAAACTTCAGAAAACTTCACAAATTTAGGATTTTTTTAAATAATTAATTAATTAATACTTAAGTAAATAGTTAATAGTTTAATAGTTAGTAAATTAATACTTTATTTCTAATATCTTAAGTCTTTAATTCTAGAGCAGAAAAATAATTTACCATTAAAAATATATGTAATTTTTCATTATATTTTCCAGCATACAAATATCAGTTTATCGTAATTTCAGAAATTTAGATCATTTAAAATCTAGGGCTTTCTAAATTTAAATAAATCAGAATTTTCTCGAGTAACGTGTAGTTTTGTTTATTGAAAGGGTAATCTTAATGGTTTATTGAATTCCGAAAATAAATAACTTCTACTTAATGCTGTTTATATTAACAGCCCATTCTTGTTCGATGTACATATAAGTCGACAGTAATTTTCAAACCAAAAAGCACAAAATAAAGTGTTGATTAGAAACTTCGCCTCTCAACGATTTAATCTTCAACACTTAAAGCAAAGCTTTATTGCTGTGATAGAAAGAAAAGGCAAGGTGGGCAGACCAATACTACAGATAGTCATATATGCCAGATGACGGAGGCTATGGAAGAGCAACGACACAGTTTTGTTAACCAAATGTTACAAAAACAAACAGCAGGACAATCAACATAAAAAAGTCGTTATTGCCAAATAACTTTTTTGGAGCCTCTAGGTACTGATTAAATTCTGAATCATTTTCGGAGAGACCTTGGAGGAGTTTATTTTGAGATTAAAATAAGAAAGGATCTTCTTAGTTGGGCGAATTCCAAACATTGCTAAAATATGACATTCGCAAAATACGCTTTGTTTACTTTAAAAAAGTAAACCAAAAATTATTTAACCCAATATTTGTTTGCAATAAAATCTGTCCACAAATAACCGTTCATAAATTAGTAGATTAGTAGCAATTTTTCGGAAAAGTCAAAAAGCTCTTCAATTTCTAAAATTGAACGTACTGGACATTAGAACAGAGAAGTTAAACGTATTGGACATTAGAACAGGCAATAAGATTATGACTACCATCTACTCGTAACTTACACCACCATATAAAATTAATTCAATCAAGTAATCAATTTAAAAAAGCAAAATACGTTTTGTTTATCATATAGGGTTGTCGACAATTCGAACTACAAACTGTACTTTCATGCAATTCTTCTATAGAACCAGAGTCATTTTAGATTAACCAGCCAAACTTCTTTAAAAGGTCCTGCAAGTGTCTATAAAACCTTTTGACATACTATAAACCAGCTGAAAGAAAGAAGGGACCTAAACGATGTACAGATTAGGACTTACGTATATCTAATCAATCGTATAACTTGATACTAAATGAGCCCTTAACAAAATGAAAAATGGAAGCTTAACTGCAATATACACATATTTTGAACAATACGAGATGAAATCAAACCTAAAATTAAAATCAATTCAAATCTTAAATCTTTTTAATAAGTCGTGATTACCAATAAATCACCATTTCTCGAAATAGACCTAACTCATTTTTTACACCGTGTAAAAAAATGAGTTCGGTGTATTTTGAGAAATGGAGATTTATCCGGCCATCATGCCAAATTAAAAAGATTTAAAATTACTATTTACTGTGTGGATCATATATCTTTTTACACAGTTTATTTTGACACATATTTACTGCGAAAGAATTTCAGAAAATAAAATGTTAGCTATGTCTTTCTTCTTTTTTCTTATAATTTGCGTTAAACTCACTAGTTTTGTAAACTTAAAATTTTGAAAATTGTAGAACCAAAATTTTAAATTATCATCATCATCATAATTTTGATTTACAATGTTAAATAAATTCTATAAAATACTATCATTCAGTAATATTTTAAAGTGTTCAGGAAAAATTTGGTCAAGTTTTCAGCATTGTCATAATATATCATATCATTTAACATAACCCACTAAGTAAATTTTCATATTGAAGTAATTTCATATATAGAGATTTTTTTTACCAACCCGGAATCACAAATTCAGGTGAATCATTATTTCTGTATACATATATGGTATGGAATTGCTAACCTAATTCCTTTAAGCAACCATGCAGATCACGAAGAAACCATGCAGAAGTACATAACTGTATGTGCACCAGGTGCCTATATTCGTAAACAAAATCTACGATTAAAAATTATAAATTTACTACGGTTTATGTAAAGGCCTTCAACTATTGTGTAAACTTTTATATTCTTGTAAACTGGGAAATAATCATAAGAAATTAAATATTTTTTATGTATTATATAGTATACCTTTAAATACTATGATAAAGACAACAGGGAATAGTGCATGTCCATGTATACGCTTTTATCTTGCTAAAAGAAAACTAAACTGTTGATTATCACCCAGTGTAATTTATACACAAATTATTAAATATGTATACGATCGATGATGAAAACGGCGATCAAACAAAACGATATTTTAAATAAATGATTCAACAACGTCTTATCTCTTATGTTTGTATATAATATTTAAGGTTGTATATATACTCGTATATTATAATCTAATATAACTAATAAAAAATGTGACCTTGAGCAAGTCATTATTTTGTTCCATTTCTTATAAAAAAAAAAAAAAAATTGTTTATTATTATTATTATTTGGTGAACTAGTCCTAGGAAATAGTAATAGATTATATTTTGGAAATGTTTGCGTTAAAGAACAATTTCCCTTTTTAATGATTTTATTACGTGACTTTTACATAATTATATGTATATTACGTATACATATGATGAAGTAGAAAAAATAAACGTAATAATAATTTCTAGTTCATGTTACCGTTAAAAGTGATTTTTTTTTTGTTTCGTTTTTTTTTTTTTAAATGAAGGGTCGTTTTTACACACTCAAGGATGTTTTATAAAGAGAGTGAACCACGTTTTTGTGTTACCCATTTTTAAGGAGTTTATAATAATTTTCCATTCATAACATAAAATTCATAACATTTTTATTTTCATATCTAGATTTTATATGTTATATTTGAGTACGTATAGTGTTTCGGTTAGTTCACGTTGTGTGTGCGATTATATTATTATTACAAAATCAAGTTCATATATAGTTAATTATATAGTGTTTTATATACACGTATAAAACAATAACCTGAACTATAAGACAACGTATTCTCAAAAATATTTTAGTTTTTTTTTTACATACGAACGACTGAGTATCTTTACAACAAGGAACAAGCAAATGGATAAATAAAGGCTTAGGTTGTTATTTTTTTTTTTTTATATACATATACGAATATATGATTTACGATCGATTCGAAAAACGATTATAAATTCATAAAAAATATATGTTTTACAAAAAAAAATAAAAAAGTTTTAACCTCTCCAGAGACTTTAAATATAATACACACAAAAAATGGGAAAGTTTTAGTTCAGTTTACTGTGCTCGAAAATCAATATTCTAATTAAAGTAAAATTATTTGTAGTATGCAGATAAAATAGATAGGCAGATGGGTAAATGACCCAAAATGATCGTTGTTATGCGCAAACGATTATTTATAAAATATAATTATCAATTACAAACAAAACTGTTGTAAATTAATATACATTTTTAATTTGACATCTTCACGACAAGACAAAAAAATTATCATACATAATTGTATGATAAATTGATAAATGATTTAGCGCATACATAGTATAAATTACATCGATCTCATCAAGGATGTATAAATATAAGATGAGGAGGTGGTTTAGTTGTTAAAAGATTATATAAAACTAAAGCAAGTTTATTATTGTTGAAAATGCTACATTTAACACACAATAAATTTTATTTTTATTATTATATTATTGATCGTGATCAATTTTGATGAATAAAATATCACGATCAAGCTTCTGACAATATTATTATCATTATATAGAAGGTACATTGAATGTTATATAGTTTAAGCGGCGATCATCGCCGATCACAATAATAAACGTTTATTTTTATTTAATCGATCGTATATCATATGATCACACAAAAAAAAACTCGATATTTACATTTTATTCGCATAAAGATCAAAATACAGCCTCATAAATTATTTGCGCAGGAGAGATATAGTAGGTATTTTGTATACAACTTGATCTTCGCATATCAATATTGTTTATGAGAATAAGAGGGCATGAAACTAAATTAAATTGATTTTTAATTTAATTTAATTTTTTTTTTTTTTTTGGGAGAATTAAAGAATTGAAATTATTTTAAAGTGAATTTTTTTTTTGCTGATTCTCACTGAAAACAGAAAAAAAGTGTTATGTCAAAATATGAGGAATTTATGTACAGAGAGCACTAAATTTTTTTTTGCTTCAGTTTGTTTCGCTTGATTTATTACATGGAAAACGCATAAAAATGTATATAATAGAATATTTTTTGTTGTACCCTCTCATTTATGTTACTTGACATGCAAAAAAAAAAAAAGAATTTTGATTTTTAAACATTGTTAGTACATTTATTATACATGTACAATGACATCAAATTAATTTCAGGAACTTCAGCTTTACGATCATATGATCGTGATCTTCTTATATTCGCATAAATCAATCATTAATAAATCACAAAACTTTTTATTTTATTTTATATTTAATGTCTATTTTGTCTGGATTATAATATTATTAAAAAAAAAAAATAGTGTAATAAAATTAAAAAAACATAACCTCTAAATTTGTCAACAATTACTAAATATTTTTTATTATATTATTGTGTATGAAAGTTTTATTATACAAAAATTAAGATTAATGGTCGACCTATTAAATAAAATTAACAAACACCAAAAAAATGTATATGGATGATGCTGTGTGATGATATATGTATGTTGTATGTACATACTGAATCATTTTGTTATCCTTTTTGTTGTTTTTTAACTCCTTGCGCGCTAGTTTAGTTTTGCTTGACTCTCTCTAGCCAAAGGTGGTATAAAATATTTAGTAGAGAGTAAAATCACCGTGAAGAAAAATACAGAAAAAAACTAACTAACTAACTTTATATAAAATGTATGCTTTATAACAAGCAACATAAAACCATTTATCATAATATGTATAGTAACTGCTATTTTATACAGTACATATATAAAATGTTTTTAAGTAAATTTTCAATTAACCAAAATGAATTTTAAGTGTGTGGTTTTTTGTTCAGGTACACGATAACATGATGTTTATGCGAGAATCATAAATTTTATTCTTTTACTATCAATCAAACAAAACGTGTACAGCTAAGTTTATTTATTACATATAAAAACATAAATATGTATGTTTGTACCCCACCATTGTATTTTGTGTAGTGTGGATTAAAAAATACAAAAATAAAAAATTTAAAAATTTTATTATTTCCGGCAACCGAAACCACTGCCACATATATACAAGCGTACCACATTCAAAACCAACCGCGAAGAAAAGAAAATTCAATATAAAATAAATGTGTGTGTGTTTGTGTGTGTATATATATATATCGGAGCAGAAAACATATTTTTTGAGATATGTATATCTATATGTAAGTTTAAAAAAAAAAATATTTTAATCATGAAACGATTTCAACACGCAAATATATAAAAAACTATGAGATAGTGTAAAAGTTTTTATAACAATATGATCAGTGCAAACAATTAAATTCATAAATTCCAAAGTATCACAAGTCATAAAAAAAATGTATTTAGACACTGTCGTATACATTTAAATATGATTAAATTGTAATAAAGTATTCATTTAATTTTAAACCTGAAGGGTTTTCATGTTTTCGCGCGCTTTTCTTTGGGAGAGCAAAATTTGCAAAAAAAAACAAAAGTAGCGTAATTCGGTTATCGTGACTAAAAAAATAATGTTAAAATATGAAAAAAAAAATCAATTATGTATTTTTACTTGGCCGCTATATTAAATTCTCTGTAAACCGCTAGGTTTGTTTTTAAAGGTATTTTAGTTATTGGATTCACTGACCTCTTTTCCGCTCATATATTTTAAAATTTTCTATTATAAATTATACACGGTCTAACATTTTTTTCTTAATTAACATCATCGAAATTTGTGTTTTTATAACCCTAAATTTTTAACTTATCAGCCTAATGGCCATCAAACATTTCTTTAGCAATTATTAAATTGATACTGAAAGTAGTTGAATTGCTACTGAGATTAGTTGAATAAGACTCAACCCCGAAAACGATTTTGCGAGAAAGATTCAATATTTCAAAATTACATAAAAGGAAGTTAATATGACAAGCTTAGTTTTTTTGGTCGATTTCCTCTAGTTAATCTAAATCTATATTAATTTAAAAGGTGTATTTGGGTTGCTAACATTTTCTGTATTGACCCCCCCCCCCAAGACAATGATCGAAATTACGGTATTTTAAGAGCAATGTTAGAAGTGTGGAAATTCCAACAGAATTCAAATGTTTAATTTTTCAATATTTTGACATATTTAAACAATTGATTTTGTTGGAATATTTAATTTAAAATTATAATAATAATTTTTTAATTTACGGAACTCCTGGCACAACGTTGTAACTTTATTAACCATTTTTTTTTGAATCTGTGCCCAAATCTGTCTTAACAAGGACCAAAATTTAACACTTAAAAATCTTATATATCATCTTTACTCTAAGCTATTTCTTAAATACACTAAACTAACATTTCTCCAAAACCGACCTCTTAGGGTTAATAAAACTTTTTGTTTTAGTTGGTAGTTCAAATGAAAATTGAAACCCACGATCAATTTCAGAATTCAAATATTTTTCAGATCCCTAGACGAAATTAAATTCTTTTTATGAAACCAAATTCCTTGCTCCACTTGAATGATTCAATTTAAAAATGCATATGTAGAACAAATTATCACATATGCTGCCATCTATTGAAAGAGGATCTTTAAATTACAAAATACAAACACGGAATCTTTAAACACGGAGACGTTTGCCAATAAATAGCAAAGTTGGAAAACGCTTTCACTTCTATTTTTTTTTTTTGAAGGCTCAAATATTTAGTTATCAGAAACGTTGTTCTGATTATCGGCCAACGATCAACTAGAGAACGAAAATAATAATTTATCTTGTTAGGTCACTCATAAAACATCTTATGAGTAGAAAAGTGACTGAGCCACAGAGAGCTTCTCAATGAGCCACAACTGAGAAGCTCCATTAATTAATAAATTCAAACATTTATTGAATTACTAAATTAATTAAAAATTTGTAATTCTAATTGTAAAGTTCAGTTACGATTTTAAACTTCTGTTTGAAATATGTGGCAAACCTTCTGTAATACCTATAATTGGAATTTTGTAAATTCAGTAACAACTAGAATTTATGTATGTTGGCTTATTTAAAAAAAAAAAGAAAAAGAAAGAAGAATATTCGATTAGAAGCATTCTTTTATAACAAATTAGTTAGCGTATTTTAACCCTAATTTTTACTAAACAAATATTAAAAATTTGGAATATCTTTAGTTTTCAAATTCTGAAAATTATAAATTTTAAAAAATCAAATAGGAATCTCTCAATTCACGAAAATGTAACGTAATTTTTAAGCTCTGGGAAATTCAAAATTCTGAATTTTCAAAATCCGCGAATCTCTTCTAAAATATTGTTAAAAATTATATTAAGAAAATTTAACCTGCAACATCTAGGACGAATAAAATTAAAATATTTAATATGTATTCCTTAGAAACGGTAAAATATTTAATACATCAATTCTTGAAACATTTAAATAAATTTAAAATTTTCAATTTTCTCAAACTCGTAAGCTATTACCACAATTTTTAAATTGCCAAGCCGGTAGTTCTAAACGTGGAATTCTAAAATGTCTAACTTAACAATTGAAAAATTTCAAATTTTCTCATTATATTTTAAATCTTACAAAAGATTTGGAATTTTTACAATTTTTAATGATTTTCAAATTTCAAATCCTGGCACGGCAATTTATCCGTTTATAAATATTTGCAACTCCTTAGTTTACCAAATTCTCAAAAAATTATTTTTGAAAAAAAATCCTAATATTAGGAAAATTTAAATTTTACCAAAGCGCGATTGCTTTTTATTTAACTGTAATTAAACAAATTCTAAAAATTTGGATTTTCTTCAATGGTAATCATTCTATTTAAAAAACGGACAAAATACTAACAAATGTAATTTATCAAATTTGAGAAATTCAGAATTCTGAATTTTAAAATTTGCTAATTTCTTCTAAAATGTTTTTAAAAAATTAAAATATAATATTCAGAAAATTGAAATTGACACATATTTCCACAATTTTAAAATTTTAAAAACCAATGACATTAAATTTCAAACCGTGTAATGTGAATGATCAATATAAGCGATCGTCAAAAAAATCAAAATTGTGATGATTATCGAAATTTAACATTTATCTGGTTTAACATTTTATATGGTCATTCAAAATTGGCAATTTTTTTAAAAAATTTTGCAAATTCAGGAAATTTTTAATATTTTGCAATTCTGATAGAATTAAGGATACAATTTTAATATTAAAAATTTAATTTCAGATTATGGAACTAAAGATTTACAAATAATTTAGTACCTAGGTACTTCTCGAATGATGTACGAAAATATTTGTTAAGGTGGATAAAGTTTATTTATTAAAAGTCAAAAGTATTGCAGGGAGCCTTGCATTGAATATTCCCTAGAATATGGAAAACTCTTAATCGAATCGTTACACATTTGCTTCTTATTGTCACCTTCGGGAAATGACCCCTAAATGGCAAAGCTCTCTGTTCCGCTGTGAGTGATAAAGTTAAATAAATAATTATTAAATAGTAATGGAACCAATAATACGTATAAGCATTCGTATAAGAATTTTAAATAAAAAAATTCGTCGAATTTGTAAACCGTATAAAAATTATTGTTAATCTAAAGTGAAATTATAAAAGTTCTAACTCAACAATTATAAAACTTCAAATTTTCTCATTAAACTTTAAACTTTAGAAGAGATTTAAAATCTGGATTTGCTAGATGGCAATGTTTCCGTTTATAGAAATTGGCAACTCCTAAGTTTAAAAAATTCTGAAAATTAATTTTTTTTGAAATTTGGAAATTTCAAACTTCTGATTTCGTAAAATTCAGTAGAACAATTCAAAATTTCACTTCGATCACGATTTCCTTCTATTTATTCGTAACTATAATAAATTTCTAATATTTACAATAAAATTTATGAATTTTTAAATTCTAAAATTCTTCAATTGTGAAAACTTTAAACATTGTTAATAATTTAAAATCCTAAAAATCCATTTCTCAATAAATAACTTTTTCAATTCTGAAGATTCTATAGCAAAATTGAAGAACTGGCTGAATTTCTAAATTAATAAATTAGAACTATACCGTATTTCTAACATTTTTAATATAAATTTCTAAATATTGTATTTCATTGAATTTTTCAATTTTCTCAATCTTGTTATATATAATTCCTTAATTTTATAAATCTCCAACTAATATGGATTTTAATTTTCAATCAGTTTATTTTCTGAAAGTCGCATGTAAAGCAAAGGGTATTGCATTGATTATTCCATATAACATAAAAAACTCTCTACCGAGTCGTTACATTTTTGCTTCTTACTGACACCTTCGGAAAACGATCCCTAAATGATAAAGCTCATTATTTCACCATTTGTGATAAAGTTAAATCAATTCTAATAAATAGTAATCTGATTATGAGCCTATTAATAAACTACAACCAAAATAGAAATATGAATTCATATTTATAAAATTTATAAAATTTATCAAATTCCTAAGTCTCTGTGGGGTTTGCTAGTTCCTCTATCAGGCGCCTCCCCAGGTGGCGGATAGGGGACAGCTTGCCAGATATAGCAGGTACCGGGGAAATCAAATACTCGGGGCGGACCAAAAACTAGCACACCCAAGCTAAGGTGGCACTACATATGCCGATGGCTGCGTGGCTAAGAGGGTGCTTAGTCGTTAGTATGTCAACCCCGAATTTGGCGACGTTCGGTTCAAACCCGTAGCCTTCCCATGATATTGCAGAGCTCTGTCATGGGTGACCGTTACTTCTTGTACTACTCGTGGGAATAAAAATGATAGGAAATAATAATAATAACCTAACGAAATTAGAAAACGAGACGGATGCGCCTCTAACAGCATAAAATCAATCATAATCGTTGGATGCCGATACCATGGATCCTGAGGGGGACCAACTATTGCAAAATAAAGGGAACAACTTCCCTAAGAGCATGATAATGTTGAGATCATTCTAAGGGTTCTAAATATAATTAGTTGTACACTACAACTAAATACGGCTGCGACAGTCGCGACTGCGTCCCAAGTCACTAATAATAACCCTCAATCTGAGGAAGTAATCAAAGCTCTAGCCGAGTCTAGACAAGAAAATAAAGAATTAAATAAAGCAATTCAATGGATGCAGCAGCATATACAACTTCTTGAAGAAGCAGTTAAAAACCTTAAACATAATCTAAAGATGGACTACCAAACTGGCCATGAAGATTCGGTTGAAGTAGAAGCCCTAAACCAGAAAAACAACAACAAAGAAACGGAATGTGCTAACTTAATTGAGTACCAAACCGACGAGGAAGATTTAGAAAGAGAGACCAATTCGATAATGAAAAAGTCAAAAAGGGCTCTAAAAAAGCAAAAAACACAGGAAGTAAACTCTTCCAGTAAAAGGAAAGCTGAGTCGTCCCCAGAAATGAGCACTAGTGTGAACATATCGGGAGCAAAGGTAAACCAATTACCAACTATCAGCAAGACCAAGAAAGAAAAACCACAACCACCGATCAATATCACACATGTCAATAAATTTAGCGATATTCAAGCGCTAATGAAAGAAGTGACAGAAAAGGAATACAAGCTTGTGTCACTAAATAACAATATCTGGAGGGTAAATATGCCTGATTCAAACGGTTATAGAAAACTTTCAACTGTATTGAATGGTAAAGGTCTCCAATGGTATACATATGAAGACAAAAATATCAGACCCATTAGAGTAGTTGCTAGGGGTCTACATCAAACAAGCACACCAGATGAGATAATTGGAGACCTCAAAAGAAAAAATTAACCGACCTTACATGCAGTTAATATGTGTAAAACTAAATGGAAGTCTACCGGCAAAGGAGGGAGTGTAGTTAATAAAATAAAGTTACCACTATTCACTCTGACCTTTGCAAATTCAGAGAAAATTGAGAACATATTCAACATTAGGAAAATCTTGGGAATATTTGCCCGAATGGAGCCATTGAAAAAGGTAACAGGGATCATACCACAATGCAAAAAGTGTCAGGCATACAACCACACGCAAAAGTACTGCAATCGTGAAATCAGATGCGTAAAATGTGCGGGAAAGCATGACACTAAAAAATGCGTGATTGATAAGAACACTCCAGCAAAATGTGCTAACTGCCAAGGAACTTATTCTGCTAGCTATAGAGGGTGTGAAGTAGTCAAAACACTGCAAAACATGCGAAATAGGACAAACATAAACCAGCCAAAGAGAGCAACGAAAGAAAAAGAAATCCCGACAAAAACTGTCACTACGTTCCATAGTGCGAAAGTGGCAGAGGGATTCTCATACTCACAAGCAGCAAGACAAGGTCTACCTGGACCTTCAGATCAAAATGTTGGAATTCAACAAGCTATGACAATAATGCAAAACACCTTGAATGCTATTGTCAATCGCCTTTCTAAAATAGAAGAAAATATAGAGTTTCTAAACAAGAGACAAGTTAATCTTGAACAACAAGTAGGATATCGAGGAAAAATTAAGGAGATTTCTTCTCTTGACTTCTACAGCATCCTCCAGAGCTAGAAATCTTTTTGAATACAGAAAAATTGATATATGCTTAATAGCAGAGAGCCATTTGACTAGAAAGTCTTATGCAAAAATAAAAGGTTACTCTTGTTACCATTCTATACATCCAGCAGAAAGAGCTAGGGGTGGAGCAACAATATTCATCAGAGAAAACATCAAACACTTCGAAGATGTCAAACTCGAAATAGAGACAATGCAAATTGTATCACTTAGCGTGCAACTAAATAATTACAAGAAGCTGCGGGTTGCTGCGATATATTGTTCACCTAGGCATCAACTTAAAAAGGATGATTACATCTCAATGCTTAAAATAATGGGCTCAAATTTCGTCATAGGAGAAGACTTCAATGCCAAACATACGCAATGGGGTTCGAGACTAATATCACCTAAAGGTAGAGAACTATTAGAAGCTGGACATCAAATAAACAGCGAATTTCATTCAAGTGTTATTCCTACTTATTGGCCAACGGATACAAACAAAATACCAGACGTGATTGACTTTTTCATAGCCAAAGGTATTTCAGAAAACTATATCCACATCGAAAATAATGAGGTTTATCCTCAGATCATGCTCCAATCATACTTACGATCAGTGAAACAATAATTGAAAAAGAAAAGCCACCAAGGTCAACAAGCGGGAACACCAATTTGGGAAAATTCGCATTGTCAATTGAGGAAAGTATTGTTCTTCAAGTCCCAATCAAAAACCGAACACAACTTGAAAGAGAAGTAAAGCTGCTCATAAACAATATTCAGACCGCAGCATGGGAAAGCACTCCCCCTGCCAAAAATAAACCTCACAAGAATGAAACATATACACAGGAAATAAGAAATCTGGTCAGAGAAAAGAGGAAAGCTCGCAAAATCTGGCATAGAAATCGAGCACCAAAGAGCAAAACTATCTTCAATCAGCTCAAAAACAAGCTGCAGAAGTTAATAGAAGAAACCAAAGCGGTAACTTTAACAAATATTTAATAAATCTTTCTGGCCACAAAGAAGGCGATTACTCTTTATGGAAAGCTACAAAGGCACTAAAGAGATCAAAAGAGCAGGTGCCGCCAATTATAAAAGCAGATGGTACTTGATGGTACGCCCCAAAGATAAAGCTGATCTTTTTGCTGAACATCTGGAAGAGGCGTTTTAACCTTTGACTAGACAAACAGCAGATGAACATACTTTTCTAATGCAAAACGAAGATGAGTTAGACATACAACCAGTTACAATGAAAGCACTCAAAAATGAAATCAAACATAACCTAAATGCAAAAAAGGCTCCTGGATACGATCTTATTACAGGAAAAGTTATTAAAAATTTGCCATGAAAATTTCTTAAGAAGTTGCTACACATAATTAATGTAGCTTTTAGAATGAAATATGTTCCTCAGCAGTGGAAAATAGCAGAAGTTATTATGACACCTAAGCCTAATAAGCCACCAGCAAGTTTTCTCATTAAAAACGTCATACAGACCTATATCTGTATTACCATCATTGTACAAACTTTTCGAAAAATTACTCCTCAAAAGGATGAGACCTATGATTAAAGAAAGACACCTGTTACCATCGCATAAATTTGGTTTCAGAGAGAAACACTCTACCATAGAGCAGGTACACAGAGTCACTAACGTGATTGAGAAGACGCTTGAAAACAAAAAGGGTATGTTCTGGAGTTTTCCTTGATGTTGCCCAGGCTTTTGACCGAGTCTGGCATCAAGGACTGGAATATAAATTACACCGCGACCTTCCTAAGCAGTTCTATGAGATATTAAAATCATACAATGAAGGGAGATATTTCAGAGTGAAATAAGGGGAGTTCTCATCACTCAAGAGAATTAAAGCAGGCGTACCACAAGGGAGCGTGCTCGGACCAGTCTTGTATTTGCTTTATACGAGAGACATACCTATTACTGAAAAAACAGATATTGCAACCTTTGCGGATGATACAACAATCTTGGCGGTTGGAAGTACAATCGAAGAAACAACCAGCAAATTACAGCACACTGTGAATGAGATTGTCCACTGGACAAAAAAATGGAGATTAAAATTGAATGAGCTAAAATTAATTCACACAACATTCACCTATCTAAAAGTTGATCACTTACCTATTTACATAAATAGGCAGGAAATACCACATGCGAACACGGCAAAATACCTAGGTATGACGCTCGACGCCAAGTTAAAATGGAAAGGGCATGTTAAGAAAAAAGGCAAGAGTTGGATATAAAGTTCAGAAAAATGTATTGGCTCATTGGAAGAAATAGTGAGCTTACCATTCACAATAAGCTGCTTTTAAACAGGCAAATACTCAAGCCTGTGTAGACCTATGGCATCCAGCTCTGGGGATGCACAAAGAAAACGAACGTTAAAATTATACAAACGTTCCAGAACAAAGTTCTGCGATGCATTGTCAATGCACCTTGGTATATTAGAAACGATAATCTACATAGGGATCTAAAGTTGGTAACCGTCAACGACGAAATCACAAAAAATGCCAAAAAATATATCTAGCGTTTACAACTCCATGAGAACACGGATATTCAACATATTGTCAACGACGTCGACAGTGCAGTGACAAGACGGCTCAAGAGAACGAAGCCGCTTGATTTAGTTCCTCATGACTGAAAGTTGCTGAAGTAACCGGAAGATCTGGGCCCACTGGCAATAACTACTGTGTTATAGCCCAACTAACAGAGAATTAAAATAAGAAAGAAAAATTGCTAAATGAGTTGTAATAACTTAGTCGTAATATATTAAATAAAAAAAAAATTAAAAATTAAAAAAAAATTGCTAAAATTATTAAAAATTCTAAACTTGAAATTAAAAAATTTCTAATTCAACAAAAAAACTTCAAATTTCCCATTATACTTATTTTAAACTATCGAAGGGATTTAGAATTTGGTATTTCTACAATTTCTAAATTCCTATTAACAAATTTCAAATGCTGAATGACACCCTTTGCGGTTATAAAAATTCACAACTCCTAAGATTTCAACATTTTCAAAATTAATTTTTTACAAATTTTGAAATTTCAAACTTCTGAATTCGTAAAACTCGCTAAGTATTTCTATAAGTTTGTACAATCGCGATTGCCTTATATCTATTTCTAACTAAACCTATTTTAAAAATTTGGAATTTCCTCAATTTTAAAATTCTGAAAATTATGAATTTTAAATAATGAAATTTTTAAAATTCGGTAATGCCTTCTAAAGTCGTGTTTTCCATGAGAACTGCACTAGAACTCGATAAATTTTTAATTCCTTTTATTCTATGTAAACAGAAAAAAAATTAAATTCATAAAGTGATAATGTGTAGTGCATTTCACATAAATACACATTTTAAGTTGTTACAGCAATAAATAATGATAATTATAGCTTATTTTTTAGTTACACTGGATAAACCCATGAATTTATCGAGTGTAGTTGCGTGTAATGACGTCAGCAAGAAATTAGAAAATATTGATGAAATAACTGAAGAGGGAAATTGTTAAACTTAAAATATGTAATTATATCAAATACACTACACATTCGCGCTTTAAGAATTTATTTTTTTTCGTTTTACATGGAATAAAAGGAATTTAAAGTTTATCGAGTTCTAGTGCAGTTCTCATGGAAAACACGGCTTAAAATGTTGTAAAAAAATTATGAAAATTTTAAGTGCCACATATTACAGGTATTTAAAATTTTTAAAACCAATGATATAAATTCTAAGCCGAATGATAAATCAATACAAACGATCGTCAAAAAATCCAAAATTCTGATGATTATCTAAATTTAAAATTTATTATTGAACTTAAATCAGAATTGGCAATTTTTTTAGTGAATTTTTTAAATTCGGAAAATTTGTGGTATTTTGCATTTTTGATAAAATTAAGGAAACAAATTTAATTTTAATAATTTAAATTCAGCTCATAAAAGTAAAGAAGTACTTACAAAAAATGTAATACGTACTTCTCGAATGATGTACGAAAATGTTCCGTTAGGTAGATAAAGTCCATTTATTTAAAGACCTTAGTAATGTAGAGTACCTTGCGTTCAATATTCCATATAACATGTAAAACTCGCTTCCGAGTCATAATAGAGTATATATAGTATAGTCGAAATAATCATTAGCTTATCTTTATAAACTCAATAATAAAATTTTTAGTACTTCAAACGTGAAATTACAAAATTTTTAACTCAACAATTATAAAATTTCAAATTTTCTCATTATACTTTAGACTTTAGAATGGTTTTGGAATTTATAATTTCTACAATTTTGAAATTTTGGTACACATATTTGGGCAAATGAACAACTCTTAAGCTTACAAAATTCTCAAAATTAATTTTTTTGAAATTTCGAAATTTCAAATTTCTGGATTCGTAAAATTCACTAATTTCATTAAAAAGTTTGTACAAAAACTTCTATTTATTTTTAACTAGAATAAATTTATAATATTTATCTATAATAAAATTTAAAATTCTAAAATTACTCAACTCTGAAAACTTTACGCTGTTCTAATAATTTAAAATCTTCCGTTTGAAAATTGGAGGACTGCTTAAAATTTCTAAATTGATATATTAGAACACATATTTCTAAAACGATCAATAAAAATTTATAAAAACTATTTAATTAATTGTTTGAAAACTGAAGTTGCTGTATTTCTGAATTATTTCAAAATTTGTAGCTTTTCACAAAAATTAATTTAACGAATTCTACAAATTTGGAATAAGTTTGGAACAGAACATTTACAATAAAAATGATTAGCTGCAATGAGACTGCCTTGGTATAAATGAAATACCAAAAAAGTAAATAAGCATCCTAGTACGCGGAAATATGACGATACTCAAGATGGCCCAGAATTTTCTGTCAATTTTTGGGAATGGAACATATTTCAATATGGTTCTATCTATAAGCCACACTTTATGTAAAACATTCAAACTTTATCATTAGTTTCACCAAAAAATATCCAATCTCTAGTTAAATAATATTTCGTCCCTTTCTCCTTTTATGAAATTGCTTTTGTTTCATAATAGAAATTCAATGCTAGTTGATTATATATTTGTTACATAGAAATATTTAGCCGTCATCTAAATATTTAGCTGGACAAAATCACCCAGTTAAATATTTAGCTATCAAGTTAAAATGTTCATGTAAAAAAAAGATTAGCATGCGTTGAATTTGTATTACGAAATAAATCAAAATTTCATAAAAGAAGAAACAGATGAAATATTATTTAACTGGAGATTGCTTTTTTTTTTGTGAAACCGGGAATAAACGTGTGACTATCAATCTTTATCGGCCTAAGGAAAATGTGGTTAAAACTACTTGAAATAAAAGTCTAAAATACTGAGAAATAACCTAAATTTCAAAATGTATTAGAGTTTTGTTGCCAAAATTGTCTCAACCAGATTACTACTTATAAAATTAAAACGTGAATGTAAGCCATTCGATTATATTTGAAGATTTCATTTTGAACCTGTTCAACCTTAATTTTATTAGATTCTAGTGTAATTTTAAATTAAATTTAAGATAGAATCTTAAGAATATCGTCCACTGATTTGATTCGTGGTAAACGCCGATTTAAAATTTTGAAATCGCAAGTTATCGTTCGAATTTTCGTTACACTGTATCCGAATCTACATTGGGGTTTTTCGCATAAAATAGATCAAAGTATAGTTTAGCGTTTGAATATATTGTTGTTTTAAAAAAAAAATTAATGTTGGGTCCGCCAAAGTTTGAAACAAATACGCAAAATCAAAAACTAATTTTAGTCAATTCATAACTCAGATTATCAATCACCATTTCAATTCTAGCTTTTCTTCCAAGTAGCAATTTGAATATATTAAATTTTGAGATTATTAAATTTCTGATATTTGATTTCAGAAAAACATTATGCTATTAACCACAGGCGGTGAGCGAAAGTTTTTCTCGCGAGTTTACTTTCCAATTTTCGATGTTACTCAAAAGTTTTAATTTGCGGCTCGAGTGTTTTGCGATATACTACAAAAATATTTTGCGTACATTCAGAACAAATCTAATTTTTCTAAATTTTTTAGAATGTTCTACTGTATTCTGTTTTTATCTGGTCGAATGTATTAAAACTGAAAACATAAATTCATTAATTGTGTGTGATCTTGGCAAAATGCTGTAATCACTGGTACAAATCAAGCAATTAATGAGATGAAGAACCATATCAGATTTACATAACAGTATTTGAAGTAAAAGTAAACAAACTTCCCAAAGATATTACTGGTTGAGATGAATAGCCTCCCATCTTAAACACCAATACAAATAATAAAACGGATTTCACAAGATTTTTAAACGTACAGAATTGTGTTAACAATTCCAATGCAATTCCATTCCATTGTGACAACAATGGCCAACCAGCTTTTATATTAACCCCATCAATAACTCATATACCTTGCCAAGAAATATAGGTTTGGTAATCTCGAACAATGACAACTACTCCAAGGTGTCGCTGAAGTTGTTTCTCCTAAATCTTTAAAAGGAAGTATTTTCGAAATTCAATTATTTCTGAGATTTAAACATTGAATTCTGATAGCAACATTGAATTATATACAGTTGAACAAATTACGAATTTTGAAAATTGATTTTTTGAAATTTAATTTTAATAATTAATTAGTTTAATTAATCCAATCATATTTTATTATATTTTATAGTTAATATCACAAATAGTGGTCAAATTTAGAATAATAATTTTGTATAAATTAATTTAAAAATTTTTGATTGTTTTAAAATTAAAATTAAAATTTAAAAAATCTGGAGGTTTTTATTTTGTTTTAAAATCAAATTACGGAAATATTAATCACTTAATCCAAAAAACTTAAAAATTCGCTCAAACTTCGTATGATACGAAAAATTATCGGTGATCTTAGCGAACCGCATTAATTTAGCAGATGCTATTGTACAAACTTTTCAGTGTTATGAACAAAATCAGTAATTTATCAAGCAACCAACTATTCTACCTCAGATTGAAAATTATAACTTACAATAAAATGTAATTGGGATTTCAATATACATAATCTGTAATTAATATAATCTAAAAAAAAAATCATAATATTGTGAATAACATACGAGTACATAGTGTCAGGTTGGTCTGCAAACAATTTTACAAAATCAACAAACAATTAAATGTCATTTAAATCAAGTTATAGTTAGTTTTTTATTATTTAATTGTTTGATTTATATACATGATCTCGTATATCAGGTTCGACCACAATAAGACGTAATCTCGTATATTATAGGTATGTATGTATATAATTGCGATTGAAAATGACGATTATCTTAATTGTTAATAAAAAATATCATTACGTATTTTTTATATTTTTATATACAGTTCAAAACTTCTTCAGTTTTATATCATTTCACAGTTATGTATATTTAAAAAAAAAAACATAAAATTCAAATGCGCACAGCATGAATAAATTAAAATCTCTCAATTAATGTCACATTTATATTTGTATAATAGAACAAAAAAAAAATTTTTTTTTGATTACTGACGATAGTCCGCGTTCAATATAATAAAGTAATTAAACAAAAACAATGTTATAGCTAAATATATCCAACTGTTAAACTCGATCATGAAATATTGATATGCGAGTTTATACTGGCGCTTAATAAAAAATGCATTATTTCGTATAGTGTATTTCTGACATTGTTTTATAATTATTTAAATCTGAGATCAAATATGTATATAGTTTAAGATCGCATCATAATAAGGTTGGGTAATTATGACTAAAATAAATTACTCATAAACTATGGCTGCGTTAAAAATAATCTTTAAACTCAGCTGATTCTTTCTTCCACTTAAAACAAAACTGACACATATATTTGAGATCACTTATACACACGCATACATATATATGTATACATAAGTAAGTAAGTAAAAAATAAAAGAAAGAATATAAAACATAATTTTGTGGTTTCTTACAAACATACGATCGTCAAAAAACAAAATTATTTTTTGATGATGGGCGTTATCATGTTTTTTTTTTTCTTAAAGAATTTATTGTGGCATAGTATTAGTAGCAAAACAAATGAAAATATATTTTACTTTCTACATGTATTTGTTAAATAATATCAAATTATAGTAGTTTTCACAAGAGATCAGTTTAAATATTAACATTTATAAGTGTATAAGATTAATTACAGTTACAGCAGCGCACTAATCTCATTTACATTTAAGTATTAATAAATAAATATTTGTAATAATAATAATTTAATTGATTTGAAAGTCGTCAGATTATAAAACTATGATAAAAATTATATTTAGACGCAGGTAAAAGAAAAATGTTGTTTGCAAATCGAGTATACGTTTTAAAAGTTATTCAGAAATTCCCTTTTACATAAAATACAAAAATTTCCAAACATAAATTCTAACAAGATTCCTGTATGTGTACACGATGAGATGCGAGATGGGTTTCTGATTTTCTTTTACATACATTATGTATTCGTATATTGATTCTTATTTCAATTTAAATTGTTACGTTATACACAACAATACTAAAATAATTAATTTTAAATTATTCAAAACACAAAATATGATGAGAAAAACACGAAAATTTTTATAAAAAAAAAAATATACAAATTCGTCTCTTTTCACTTTGATTTTTATATTTTGCATACGAACGTCGTTTTGTGTGTTTTTTTTTTTTTTTGTTTTCTTATATCTGTTTTGTTTTGTAAGAAAAAATAATTTACGACCATCGAATTAACAAAAAAAAAAAAAACCTTATAAGATCAACAGAGATGGAATTAAAAAAATTGGACGTGTGCGCGCACTAATTTATTTTTAAATTTTATATTATTAAATAGGCAGCCAGTACATCACTGACCGCGAAAAAATGTTGCAAAAATAATTAATTTAAATGATTAGAAACACATTCTTCTTTTCTTTTTTTTTTTTTTTCTACTTGTGCACAAATAAATAATAAATCAATAATCATTGGGTTTATTATTTTATTTATTTTTTGTGTGTTTATATATACAAGCTAACGTACATTAATACAGACAACATTGTATAATATATAAAAGATGATCCTCATAAATAAGCAATTTAGAATTAAATTATATTTGAATTTGATTAGAATTTTATTAGATTTAACCTTAAAATAAAGAAAAACAAAAAAATTACAAGACCATTTACATATTTACTAAATGTGTTAAACACGATAAAATTCAATTAAAGCACAAAAAGTTGTTAAATCGTCAACATTACAATAATCATCAAGTCGTAACGATTAACATAAAAATAATGATTAAGATGATCATCAAGATTATTATTATTATTATTTAAATAATTTATATAATTGTATTCGCGCGCTTCATAATTAAGTTTTAGGCGTACATATGCGTATTTATAAATTGTAGGTGTTATAAGTTAAAAGGATTTGTACAATACATAATATAAAAATTAATTGACATGAACCCATAAAATACACACATTGCGATAAGACTTTATGACGCATACACATTTCTTATGTGCTGTTTTAAGTGATAAAGGTATATAATATGGTTGTACTCGCATTTGATTTCTATTATTATCGCACGCATTAAAATAAAATGACGAAACAAAAAGATTAAATTTTAGCTGTATAATTTGTACGTATTATATTACTTTGGAGTTACCGCCTTGACATTCACCATTTTTTTTGGTTTGGTTTTTTTTTTATTTTACTGCTTCAATTTTGTGTTTCATTTAACTTGGCAGCCAAATATGAGAGGTTTAATTGCGTAATGATTACTTATACGTAATTTTAGTTGTATTATTTTATTATAAATTTTATGAAGGAAAGAAATTATATTATTATGATCATTATAACAATTATGGTTTGGCGCACAGATTGAAAATGAATTATTTGTTTTTGTTTGCGGAGCTGAACCAAGAGTTTTTGGTATAAGCATTTAGGAATTTTAATAGTTTACAAATTATATATGGACACAGTAGGGACCCAATATTTTGACTAAATTATTTGTATGTTAATTTATTTAAAATAATACAAATATTGTCGAAGAATTTTAATATCTAAACAATCTTGGTCTTCATTTTAATCCAAACTATTTTTTTTTTTTTGGGTTTATGATAATTTGTCACCCTGAACAAATTTTCTTATACCTAACCAAATAAATTTTATTATTTAAATTTTTTTTTCTAACGTATGAAATTTATAAATTTAACTGATTTACTTAAGACCGCTAAATCAAAATTGGGCACTGTTATAAAGGTATTTGTTCATGGTAAATTTTAGTGCTTTTGTTAATGTGGTTGTTTTGGATTAACCAAATTAGTTTTTTGATCTTCTATTACTGTATAAATTATAGTTGCAAAATTATTTTATTTGGACTCTTTTCTATACCTTCTTCCTAAATTAAATAAGTTTTCTAAGCAATATCTGTGCCCTAAAATTTTTTTCTGTTTCGAAAACATGAATTACCAAAATTAAAATGTTATAAACCCTTTCAAAACATTGAAAAAAGGGTTTCTAATTTAAATTTTGAAAAATAATTGAAATTGCAATTATATTGTTTATATATACAAATTTTTGATACTGATTCGATAGTTAAAATTAGAATTTGGGTAAACGATCAATAATCGATAAAATAATGGCATATGTACTTCAAATTTTAAAAGATTTACTAATAAATCAAATTTGAATATTAGAATTAAAATGTGAATGAAAAAATGTAAGTTGTTTTTCTTTTTAATTAAATATTGAAAAATTTTATAGCATCGATAACAAATTTCAGACGATCGAAATTAGCAAACAAACTGATATTCGCAAATTGTGATTATAAAAGAATTAATTCAACAAAATATTTAAAATATTTAAAATTGTGTAAGAAAGTTTCAAAATTCAATATTGAAATTTTAAATTTAGGTGCATCCAAATACATTTTAAAAAACTTTTATTTCGCATTGCACATACGAAATACCAACTTTCAATACTTCTAATAATCTAAAATTTTAAAATTTGGAATTTGAATTTTTTTTTGATGGCTGATTCCATGGCCAGTATGTACAATCTTCATGTTCCGTGTTGAGCACCAGGATTCGAATAGTGGTATTTTCAACAAAAGAAACTCAAATTTTCAAAATTGGCCAGTTCTGTTTTATAATTTAATGATTTCAATGAATTTTCATGAATTTAATGATTGAAATAGTTTTAGGAATTAAATAATATAAGAATAAAGAATTTTATAGTATTTTATATTATTTATTTAGAGTTGATAAAAATTTTAAGAAAACCAAAGAATATTTACTTTCTGAATTTTTCATTTAAAATCATTTACAAGGACCCCTATTTGGCCCGTTTTAAATCGCAAAAAATACTAAAATCAAATTTTGTTAATTAGGATTCAAATTTTCAATTCAAGCGTGTTTTAACCTGCAATTTCTGAAACTCGATAAATCAAAATTTTTAATTATCAGAATTAGAAAATTTATTATTTTTTTAAATTCAAGGTACAGAGAATAATTCGTATTTTTGATCTGATCAGAATTTTATCGGAATTTATCGGAATTTGCAATAAAAATTTGTAAACACAAAAATAATTGAATATTTAATATAAAATTCTGATTCGAAATTTAGCCTCAGAAATTAAAAGTTCTTTACTGAAAATTAAATTCTGCAAAATTTCTGAATCAAAACTCGATATCTAAATGGGAATTTTTAATTATGAAAAGTAGGAAAATTATTATTTTTGAAATTCTGTGTACGTAAATTCGTATTTATGAACTCATTGCGACAGATCACCGGATTTTATAAATTTGCTATCGAAAATTTGTAAATAGAAAAATAATTAAATAAAAAATTAGCGTTAAAAATTAAAAATTCTGTTCTGAAAATACATATTTTGAATAATTCTATAATACGAAAAAATTGATTTCACAATTTCATAAAGGAAGATTTTCAATTTGTTAATTACTTAAGACGGAATAAACATTATAAAATTTAGTAAGTTATAATTTTATATTGTATTTTATATGATTCAAAATTAATTTGGTCATACTTTTATTTTGTGTATTTTTTAACAACTTTCAGTTACAAATTCAGAGGTTAATTCATTTACCTATTACGTACTTAGTAGTCATTCAAAAAATTTCCTAGCGTTTATTAAATTTTATTGAATAATTTAGAATTTCAAAAAATTTTGTAAGTTCACTAAAACTTGAATTTGAATTTAATACCCAAAAAGTCACTTTCGATTAAATTTCCATAATCGCCAGTCCATAATTTAGGAATCGCTTATTATGTTGCATCAAAATTGTAAATTTATACTTCAAAATTAATATTATTAGTATTACAAATTCCCCAAAAATTCAAAATTTTCGAAATAATGACGGAAAAATATTAGAAACTTTAAAATTAGTTTAAAATAGTTGAATTGATTTAAATATCCTATTCAGAATTAAAATCGGAATTATTTAAATTTTCAAAGTGCGATAATTCGATTGAAGTTACAAATTTTGATTTGTTTATATGAAATTCGGATTAAACAGTTTAAACTCAAGAAATTATTTCCAAATTTGAAAAGCTTCAAAAGCTTTTTCAAAACCTTAAGGCCTCCATTTTATCAGATTTCCAAAGGTTTCGAATGCTTAAAATATAATTATTAGAATTACGAAAAAAACAATTGTCTGAAAATAATCAAAATTAGAACATTAATTTGTAATTTTCGAAACTAAACTAGATTCGTTCGAAAATTTAAAGAAACTAATTTGAAATATTAAGAAATCATTTTTCGTTAATTAGAATTGAAATTCTAATACAGAGTACATACTTATATTTCCGTATTTTTGTACCCTCTACAACTGATCATGGGATTTGCTGAATTTTCTATCGAAAATTTGTAAATGCAAAAATAACTTAATATTCAATATAAAATTATGATTTGATATTTAGCTTCACAAATTTAAAATTCCTTACTGAAAATTCAAATTCTTAATTACTTTTACAACTTTCAATTAATAATTTCAAATTATTCAACATTAATTTGGTCATACAGTCAGAATAAAAACTCGGCTTTTAAAGATTTAAAGAACTGCCATCATTCTACCTATAAATCTTTAATTAATATTGATCTAATCATGAATTATGAATCTTTAGTAAAACATTGTTTGAAAATCATAAAGTACAAAAATCTACTTAATTATGATTTGTAAAAGATTCTAAAAATTTAGGAGAGCAGAGGTTAATTGTTTTTTTTCCTAACACACGCTTATACGGCTTTCAAAAAGCTTTAAATTTCCCAGCGTTTCCGTAGCGAATAATTAAGAATTTGAAATAATTTTATAAGTTGATAAATATTTAATTTCGTTTTTAAAAAATAAAAAGTCGCACTTTCCATCAAATTTCGACAATCGCTAAGCCATAATTTGGGAATCTCTCATAAAATATAATCAACATTTAAAACTAAATACTATAAAATTAATATTATTAGACTAAAAAATTTCCAAAAATTAAAGGTGTTAAAATAAAGACAGAAATCAAATTTCTAATATTTAAATAAGTTTAAAGAGTCGAATATTTAAAATTTTGGAGCTAAATTTCGTAGAAATAGATTCTAAATAGGTCTGCATTTTTCAGACATTGAAACGTTTGAAATGCTTGAAATACAATTTTCAGAATAACAAGAATAAGGTAATGTTTCGATGTAACTCTCTTACAAATATTTGTGATTACTAATTCTGAATATTAGTTACAGTTTAGATTAGTTAATATTCAAAATTCGAAATAAAATTTGATAATTTCATAAACTAGTTTCTTTTGAAAATTTGAAGATACTTAAATAATATAAAGTACGGTCCAAATTGAGACTTTCCAAATTTGGTTGAAATAATTAAAATCATTTGCAAGAACTCAAATCTCAATAATGTAATTTAGCATAATTTTGTGTTGCCAAAAGTGGCACGATTTTGAAAAAAATACAATAATCATTTTCCGTTAGTTAAAATTAAAATTTTAAATTAAGCAGTGCTTTAAGAATAAACTTCTAAAAATTTAAACTCGATAAATTAGAATATTTATACTTAGCAAAAGTAAAAAATTTGTTAATTTTGTTTTTTTAATTTAGAGTACAAATATCCGTATTTTTGAAATTTTGAAGGAGACCATCGGATTTCATGAATTTCTATCGAAAATTTAATTTCAATATAAATTTCTGATTTAAAATTGTTTAATACTAAAAAATGGACTTCACAGTTTTATAAAGTAAGATTTCAAAATTGTTAATTACTTAAGGTTAAGACGGAATAAATTCTAAAATTAAGAAAATTATATAACTTCTAATTTAATATATTAAACAATTCAAAATTAAATTCGCTCATACAGCTAGAACAAAAATTTGGCTTCAAAAGTCTAAGAGAACTATTATAATTCTAACCTTTATCATGAACTATAAATCTTTCGTAAAATTTAGTTTGAAATTCATAAAATACAGAAATCTTCGAAATAATAGCGAAATTATTTAACTTTTAGTTTTAAATTCAGAGATTAATTTATATATCAGCGCTTAACATTTTAATGAATAATTTAGAATTTCAAAAAATGTTGGTTG
The DNA here is from genome assembly GCA_958295665.1 of Tipula vernalis. NCBI lineage: Eukaryota > Metazoa > Arthropoda > Insecta > Diptera > Tipulidae > Tipula > Tipula vernalis. Next base: position 314,452,275 of record OY282558.1, on the reverse strand, counting down.
CTCATAAATATTTGATTTCGGGTACAAAAAATAAAAAGTCATTATCGATCAAATTCCCATAATGGCTAATCCATAATTTATGAATCGCTCATTAAGTTGCATTGAAATTTTAAATTCAAACTATAAAATTAATATTTTTGAAACAAAGGCAGAAATCAATATTTCAAACATTACAATTAGTTTAAAATGGAGGAATATTTAAAATTTACGAGTAACATTTTCTATTCAGAATTATAAAATTTAAATTTCCATTGGAATTACAAATTTTGATTTGTTTATATAAAAGTCGGATTACAGTTTAAGATTGAAGAAATTATTTCGAAATTTGCATTTTAAAAGCTTTTTAAAAATTTTAAGTCCTCCACTTTTCAGATTTCGCAAGGTTTTAAATGCCTAAAATACAATTTTTAGCATTTTATAAAAAAAGCAATGTTCGGTTGTAACACTTTTACAAATATTGATGCTAGGTAATTCTGAATATTAGTAACCATCTACAAATATCCAAAATTCATACTAAAATTTGTAATTGCATAAACTAGTTTGAAAATTTCAATCTGGTCCAAAATTAAAACTTTTCAAATTCGGTTGAAATATTTAATTTAAACAAATTATTTCCAACTAATTTTAACATTTAAAGACAAATCAAAATTACAGTTTAGATTTTTAATTGCTCAACACAAATTCAAATTTTATATTATGAATTTTTAATATGGTTAAATCGGTTTGAAAATATTAAAATCAAAACTCTTTGCAATTAGAATTTACAAAAATTCAAATAATTGTATTTTTGGCCTACAATTAGACGTAAAAATTAATCTAAAATTCAGATTTGTAAAATTCGATCGCGTTCGCATTAAAAGTTTGAGTCGAAAATTTTAGAGCTCATAATTCATATAATCCATAATTTAAAAATTTGTGATTATAAATTGAATTTTTCGAATTTCTATAAATTTTAAAACTGATAATTAGTAAGCCTGGACTAAAATTTAATAATCAAGTATTACACAATTTAGAAACAGATATTTTAAAATTTTAGGCTACACATGTGAGGAACTTTTGTTTGTACTTCCATAATTTAAATGATAATTGAATAAAGAAAATTCAATAGCTAAAAATTTTATAATTTAACAAATTGGGTAATTAAAATGTGATCTTAAATGTTAATTCTCAAAAAATTCGGCTTCAAGCGCTCAAAATATTGGAAGTTTCATAAACCCTAAAATTTTCCAATTTCATAAAATATCGGCAATTCAGATACGAATAATTTCGAATGAAACTAAAATAAGTCAAAACTAAAAAGGCGAGTCAAAATTTTAAAATAAAAATAGTTTTGAAAACGAGAGCCCAACCGTTTTCAAATTTTCGATTTTATTTAAGTTGGACTTAAATCAGTTTTTTACTCGTAAGTTTATAAATTAAACGATTTGAATCGACAGTTTAGCGACCAGCATCAGTTTAGTTTAAGAGATTCACCAATCGATCAAGATCTACACTTAATAAACACTGTTGGTTTAAACTTTACCTCAAAATTTCTTAACATTTATCTTATGATGGACCGAAACAGCCAATTATTAACGAAAATGAGAATTTTAACTTGAAACAAAATAAAAAACTTTTAATTTTTAGATTTTACAGCAAATAATTTTAAAAATTGAATTTGTTCGATAATGGTACGGAAAGCAGAACGAATTTGAAGTTTATTTAAATGTACACTTTGTAGCCATAGAAATGGAAAATTGGAATTCCATTAAAATTGTTTAATGGAGGGCTCGTATTATAACTATCGGTTCATAGATGGCATTTCAAATAATTCATCCTTTTTATTTTAACTAATTTGTTGTTCTTTTAATTACAGAATTCCACAAGTAGGGTCGGCAGAAAAAAATTAATGTAATTTATGATAAATTAAATCAATAAAAAAATAAATAAAATTAATTAGAGTATTTTAATAAAAGAGTTTTTATTTTTGAATAATCATCCAATTGGTTTAATTGTAAGTAAATTGTATATAGGTAAGTCTTATAACATTTGTACCTTTTGTCACACTGCCATCTAGTAAAAAACATTTAAACCAAATTATATTGCACACATAATCTGATTAGATTTAGCGACGAGACTTAAAATGTAAATTAATTTTATTTATAATATATTCATCAATTTTTTTATATATGCGTGCACTAGCCGATTAATTACTTTTTGTATAAACGAGTGTCAATTTTAATTTCAATCAATTATCTTGACGCAAAAAAAAAACGGTTTTGACAATCGTTCGATGCGGTGATGTCAAATTCAATTATAAATTAAAATTAAAATTCCAAAACAGATTTATTTCGGTTTTTATTTAAGAAAATTATAAAAAAATATCAAATAAAAACAAGTTCCTAAAGGCTTCCAATCCTACACGATAAATTTATTAAAATAAAAAAATATATTTCATAATAAATGAGACAAGTTACATAAGTCGCAAGACGAGGAAATATTATGTATTCAACATGACAAAAAATTAGAATTTCTTAGATTTTTACAAAAAAAAATAAAAAAAAATGATTAATTTCTGGTTTGAATGCACTCGAGTATAATTTATTAATAAAGAAATTTTATATTTTATATCTACACTTACACACACTTCGTGTCGGTTTTCATCTCATTTAAAAATAATTTGATTATAGCTAAATCGCATTGATGATTCAAAATGTGTGATTTTAAAAATTGACACACAAAATTAAATTAAATTAATTTCGGAATTAAAAATTAACATAAATATTCTACTGTTTGTCGTTTTGTATTTAAATTTTGTGTTTGTTCGTTTCGCTTGGTTTTGGGTGAAGATTATAATTAAAATAAAATAAAAAAATATTTTATTACAATAATTTGTATTTTTCATTTTTTTTTTGTTTGAGAATTGGCCACAGGATATAATCAAAATAATCAATTTATTTTGTGTCGCGCGTATTATAAAATACAATAACAAAAACGTTATAAATATCGTGTTAAAAATTGCATTCATAATAATTCTGATCAGACGTTGTGTTGCATACATAATAAATTTTAATTCTAATAAGAAGAACATTTGTAGGGTTCGAAAATATTGGAGAAATCCAAATATAATTTAAATAATTAATTTGGAAGACCACACACGTCGTGATATAATGAAAATGAATAAATTAATTGTCAATTTAATTAATTGGCTACCGAATTTTTGTTATTTGTCATATAAGTAACATACAAACAATATCCAAGACTCAAACCCAAACGTTTTTTTTTACGATCAATTTAAAAACCATTAAAAATCGTATTTAAAAGGGATTTCGAATCAAGTTTTATGGTCTGGATTTTTTATTGTCGCACATAAAAAATAATTTTTATGATGTATACACATTATGTATGTATAGAGATCGGGGAGAGCAGGTTACATACGTAAATTTATGTTCCGCGTTGATTTGTTTGTTGATTAGAGAGGTAGGTAGTAATTTTTTAATTTGAATGACACTTACAAGAGGATGTTTTTATGCGGTTTGTGATCTTTATCAATATTTTGGTAATACTTTGTGATACAGCAAAACAAAAAACAAAATTAATTTCGTTTTTTATGTTTTGTTATTATTACATGTTTCATTGATTTTAAAAATTTTGTTTTGGCGAAAAGGTGGAATACGATAACATAAATTATTGCGCGTTTTATGATTCACTACAATTATGTATCACAATTAATTATTTGGGTATAGGTATCTACATATATAAAATGTTTGCGATATTATTTTATGATCGTGTAACTAATTCAGCCGGAGGGGAATTATACTCGTAACCGTACATATAACAGATGAGTTTTTTTCAAATTTTTTAAACATTCCGACGGCAATTTGAAATAACACGGGCGGGAAATAAAAAAATTAAAAAAAAATTACTAACCTGCGATAGCCATCCATGGATAAAATGTATGATTTGCAGATTGATGTAGACTGGTTGCTGCTGCTTGTGTACCGCCCGTTGTTATTGAACAATTAGCGTTCCATGCTCCTGCTGTTACACTTGTTGAACCGCCTCGACTAGCGGGCGAACCACTTGACTCTAAATAACCGCCGACCCTCGAGTCCGGTGTACACGCTGATGGTCTGACTGGAGCGGTAGAATTTTGTGCACTTCCTCCACTTCCACTACCACTACCGGTTCCACCACCTCCACCGCCTGCACCATTCGATGTATTATTATTCCACACATCTTTGTAACCATTTGTTTCACCATTGCCGGTTGTTGTGGTTCCTGTTTTGGCACAATCCTTATTATATGCTCCATCGTATATTTTACTACATGCTGCTGTTATACTGGCGTCATAGGGTGAATCTTGTGTTGTACGCGATTGATGGAGGTGGTGGTTGGCATATGGGGACATTCCAAGCGATAATGGAAACCCACGATATGCAGCTGACGGTGTCTGATCATGATGACCAGCCGTTGCCATTCCCATCCCGGCTGATTGATGGGGATGGCCATAAAAGCCAGACTGTTCGAAGTACGAATTCATATCAATTGTTAGAGTAATTTTGCTGGATTTTATATAACCAAAATGATAACCAAAAATCTGTCTTTCGAATAATGAGCGCCTTTTCTTTATATAATGTTGATATTTATATATAAATAATTGGCTGGAAGAATTCACTTAAAATTTAATTTCTTGTCACTTCACTCAAATTTCAAAATATAAATATATAATTTTCTCACTTAATATCAATTAATTCTTTTTATTAGTATAAATAATATTCACAATTTATTTCACAGTGAAAATATTTTCTCGAATGCATTTTATCATATTTTAATATTTTCATATAACACTTTTAATTTTAATTGAAAAACAACAATTAAAAAATAATTTAAATCAAATACCACACATTAAACAATTTTCTTTTTTGTATAATTTATTTGCTTTCACTCAAATAAATATGTGTATATTCACAACAACAATTTTAACTTTTGGTTATTTTTATAAATAAAATTAAATTTTATTATATTTGTCTATTTGTAATTTTTTCCAAAAAATAAAAAACAAAATAATAATAAAATAAATAATAATAGTCGGTAATAAAAATAATCGTAAAAATAATAATCGTAATAATAATAATTATTGTAATGACACTTTTTATTTATTTAAATAAATTTTTTTTTTTTTTAAATTATAATAATAAAAATAAAAATTTATTTTTATTATAATAGGAAAAATAATTTTCGCGCCTGTTTCGCACCGATGTTGTTCAACGAATGAATGAAAAATATTTTTATTACAAAAATAATTTTGTTGTTTTTGTATCGGGTGAGTATAGTATATAACAAAAAATAAAAAATAAAATATAAAAAATACGAACGAACGGAAAATGTCTAATTTTTCCAAAATACAACACAAAATATTGTGTGTTTGAGAAAATATATAAAAAAAAAAATCACTCAATTTTTCGAGATTATATTGGTGTATAGCACACGACGATGACAACAATACTGAACCTTACTAGATATACATTCATTTTTATTAAAAAAAAAAAAAAAAAAATTTATATAAATAAAACCAACACTAACCACACTACACTGTTTTTGTAAAATCAACACTTTTTCGGGCTACACTTTTACACTTTTTACAATTCTACGTACAAAATCACTCTCTTTTGAGGCACACACCGAATCCATAAAATACAAAATCTACAAAAATATTCTCTCTCTCACACACTTAATAAAATTTCATTTTTATTATCTCTTTATATTGCGCAATCATTCTATCTCATTCATTCTAATGGCTATAAAAATCATAATAAAAAATAACAAATATCATCCATTAAAAAAAAAAAAAAATTGGTTTGGTATTTTACGTATATACGTTCATCCTACTTCATCGAACGCATTGTTATCGCTTAGAAATGAAATGGGGCTATTACACTTAAACCAATCCATCTTTTATTTCTGTATGTATTTCAGAGAATGGGAAATACAAACTAAAAAAAAAAACTTAAAATGATGAATTATATGCTATTGTCTTTGTCTGTCGCGTATAAAATTATAGCAAAATTATTTTTTGTTGTGTTTTAAATATAATTTCACTTTTTATCTCTTTTTAATTTAAGATTTTTGTTTGTTTTTTTTATTGTATATATATGTAGTTAATTACGCTTTTCTTTTGAATTAATGATTTAAGGATTGTGGAAAAGTCAGTTCCTTACACCAAATGAGATATTTACTACGATATTTGATTAAATGGAGGAATATTGCTATAGAGTAATGGATCTTTAAAAAATTTGGGTGACGATATAGAATTTTAATAATTTAGATTTTTAAGGTAAATGTATATTTTATGGAATCGATGTAAGCGTAGTCGACCATTTCTTAGGTCAAGCCAAACTAAAGCACAACAAATAAAATTCAAAAGCTATCAAACATATTGTGTCGTTGATTTAAAACTTTTGAAGTAATGTTTTTAAAAAAATGTCAAAAGAAATTGACTTGAGCGCACCAAAATTGATTATTTTAGAATACAACACTAAACGCTTCCGTAAATTTTGGAATTTTCCGAAAAATAAATAATTTTAGAGTAAAGACTGAATGAAAGAAAATGATGAAATGATTGAAAAAAAAAAAATATATTATTATAGTTTTTAGTTCCATCACCTAACTAGAAGATGATAAAAAATTTGCGATAACCAAAAGAAAACTGACAGTTCATTCACTTTGGCAAAGAAAGTTGACGTTTCGAATGCAACTCATTTGACGCACATTCAATTTGTTTACCACCAACAAAATGGAAAATTCATATTGGTCGATAGCATGAAGGTATCTTTAAACAACGGGCTTAAGACAATTTTTGACAAATTAGAACCTAAGCAAACTCGAAATTATTCCTTAAAATATTTCGCACTAAAGAAAGGAACTAATTCTGATAGGTTGAAAGAAATTTGAGAATTTCAATAAAAATTCAATTGAGCTTTAAAAATTAGACAGCCTACTCTTAGGTTGAAATTCTATTTTTATGTTTTAATATTTTGGGAAATATATAATTTTATTTATTTAGTTATAACATTATAGTTGTATAGCAAAGTTGCTGGTTCTGTGTTCAAATTTGGAAATTAAATTTTATAACAGATACAGTTTAACAGAGAATAGTGTAAACCGGGGCAGATTGTTACGCTTTTTGCTTATAGGTATGCACAGTTGAATTTTTTTTTTGATATGCGAAGCAAATAGCATCGCATATACGTCCGACATTTCTTTGTATTGAAATTCGATGTAACTTTGTATTGAAATTCGATGCATGTTTACCTTATAACGCATGGTCCACATGTGAATTATGCGAACCATCTCCCTGATTATTCTCGGATAGTGAATTAACAAATGCTGTTTAGGAGTGAGGGTTTTATTAAAACTGTTTAAAATAATACATAAGTGTTTGGATATGAGGGCTTCTAGATTAATAATATCACTTTCAGTGATTTCATACGAGAATAAAATTGTTTAAATTTGGAGCATTGTTATTATACCATTCCAATATCATCATGGTCAGGATAATAAAATCTATCAAATATTAACTGGAAATGTACCGCTAAACATAGAACTTGCGAAGCATTTTTCCGTAAATTGCTTTTATCTAAATTTATATTATATGGTTTCGATTTTCTATCTATGTAACCAAAATTATAGGATGATATACAATGATTTAATTGCTCACTATTTTTGTTTGATAGCAAAAACTCGAACTGATACTTTAAAATTAGTGCACTCTGGCTGTAGATCTTTTTAAATATAATAGCAATTTGAAGTTCGTAATAATTCGAGTTCTTCAGTAAATGCAATTTTGGTTAAACTACGAGGCATGGTGCAAATCCGGCAGAAATATGTAGCGGAAAACGATAAGGTAAAACCAAGTAAATCATTTGCAGCACGATTATCATGGGCCAAAGATATTAATATGCAATTTACTAAACCCATATTTTCATCAATAACACCATCCTTTTCCAAAAATTTAATATCGTCAATAATCGGTTTAAGAATTGAATTTAAATTAAAATCGCCATGTTTTCTCAGTCATTGACAAAAAAAAGAGAAACCAAGAAAATGTGTTGCAACTTTGATTTTAAATATAATGGACAATTAACAATTGTGAAATAAATATCTCCAATTTATTTTATGAATAAATGTTTTACTACCGAGAACTTTAACTACCTCAAAATTATCGTAGTATATTAGAATAAGGATACGGTTCTTAAATCTGTATTTTTCCACAACATGTATTTGTATAGAATCTATCTGTGCACAGGTGAGAGTTATTAAAATTTTTAAATAAAGTAGCAAAATGAATAATTTTGAAGATTTTTTTAATAGTTAAAGAAATAGGAACAAATTGAAAAAAATTTTGACCTAAAACATTTTTATAGACACTTAATTGTTTGTTAAAACGTAATTCCCAACGATAGACTATTGCGATTTAGGTTGGCTCTGCAAAATATTGGTTCTCGCTGAATAGTTTTCGTCTTTTATATTTTGACAAATAATTATTTAATGTGGAAATAATTTGTAAACTTTCTAGATTACATTTTTGTGGTAAAGGACAAATTACTATAGTAGCAGTATCGATTACAGTTTTAGTTTCAAGGAAAATAGTTGTGATTGTTTCCTCTTGTAAACCGATCTTATTCATTGTACTGTACATTTTCTGCAAACTGTTTTCAAAATTTTCAAAATTTGAAATTTGGTTAGAATTATTTAAAATTAAATTATTAACATTTGAATTATAACTATAGTATTTACATAACTTAAGCTATTCATTGAGAAGTTAGAATCAATTACATTTGTAGCTTCATGGTTATCATTTATATTTAAGGTTTTATGTTTGGTTATATGTTTTTTTAACGAAAGATATCTGTTGAACGAGCTTCTACAATTTTTGTCTGCTACGCATTTTATTTTAATGAGTGAATTCTCCTTTACAAATTCAACATATTTTAAATGAAATTCTAACATTTTTAAACAATTAAATCACCTATTTTACACATATAGCAAAATAAATTCATTATTAATTTTTTTTTAATTTAACATTTAAACTATAAAATATAAACTTATTAACTAAAATATTTTTAGGCAACGTTTACCTATACACTATACTAAATTAAATAACTAAAAGAAATATTTAACATACGTTGGCTATTTCTATTTCTAATTTGCTAGATATTTCCTTTACACGAACTGTTTCCATCGTGTTAATTTAATAAATAGTAAATTATAAAAAGTTTTTATGGAACTGTCAAATTGTTGATTAAATATGGTATATAGTACGATTTAAATAGAAGATCAAAAACTTCTATGGAGAAAATTCATCGGGGAGGATTATAATTTTCCCCTCAATACCTACATAAATAAAAACCGGAAATTGATAGTTGGTTCTCTTCAATAGCTATCAGGTACGGATGAATCGAATTTGCATTCTGGAATGGTTAGATTTATCTGAAATAGACAAGATAACAATTAGAACCATTAATTTGCGCTAAAATACTTTTGCTTTTATTTTACTTCCTTAAAAACCAGGAGTTTTTTTATTAAAACAGGAAAGCAGCCCCTTATTTTTTTTGATGATGACACTTCTCCTATATTTTGGGGAATTAAACGTAATAAATACAAAATTGGTTTTGACTCGGTCCAATCTGAAAGTTAAAGTATAAGTACAAGCGAATCACCAATAAATATTTGTAAAATATACCTTCAATTTCCGGAAGTCTCTCGTATGAAGACCCCTTCAAATCTAAGTACACTTTAAATATATGAGGACACGTCCATTTGTCCTTTAAATTGTTTGCGTATGGATACCTCAATGAAAAATCAAATGAAATCTGAAAATATAAAGATCGATTTAAGAATTTTTTTTTGTGAATACTCGTATGTACTTTACGAAAATCTTTACCAGATTAGGAGATGTGAAGAAAAATGGAAATTTTGAGGAGTGTTTTTCGATTTGGTTCAGTTTCACCGATTTTTTCCGCAAATCCAAAGTTTTCTTTAATTTCGTCTTTATTACCTCTTTTTGGGTTTTTATATTCGCGTTCTTCAATATAATAAAATCTTCGTTGTTCTCTAAATCTAAAACTGGATTATCTTCGTTGATGTCTAAATCTATAACCGGATGTTCTGCAAAATTTTTTGATTTTCGTTTCCTTGTTGAACTTGAATTATCTTCTGACAAATAGTATTTTGTTCGTAACCGTTGTAGTCTTGATATTATATCAATTCCTGAGGTAACAAAATAGTTGCCAACGATTAGCAAATTTATAATAAACTTTATGTAAACATTTGTATTATGAAATAAAATCATATTAAACTATTTTCTCAATTTCTTACAATTCCTTCATCATCCGCCGATTTCAACTGTGAAAACAATGCAACTAAGGCGTAGGCTAATGATTCAATATAACTAAGTTCTGGATGATGAGTAAACTTGTTTACCAGCAAATCCACACTCTCCCTAACTGCTGCTCTTCTCTCCATGTCCGACAGTTCTTGTAATTTCTTTGAGTCATTTTTTTTTTTATTTAATAAAAATGCATTGTTTGATTCTTTAATGTGGTTTTCTAGTTCCTATAGTAGATTGCCGTAGTTACAAATTAGTTAAATTATTTAAATCAGTTTAGTCGGTGATTTAGTTAAAAAAAAATCGGTGTAGGCGCTCAGTATTAATATCAAAAAATATTTTTCACAAATACACGACCAAGATTTTCACGCAACACCCAAGCTTTACTTTAGCTAAAATTTTTCTGTAACAACATAACGGTACAATACCAACAATACATGTACGTAGGTCATTTTTATATGCAGATAAAGTAAAAAAAAATTATTTACGTTCGGTGTTATATAAATATTAGGTCCAATCCTGCAATCTTGCCTGCTTGGTGGAACTCCAGTTTTCAATGTATTTTTCGTTACAATTTTAAGATGAAATGCTGGTTGATGTAATAATGATTAAATATTGTAAGACACTTTCTTTTGGAATTACTGTATGAAACGGATCCATAAAATAGTCAATTTCATAGCACAAAATATTTTCATTTATAGCACCTTTGAAACAAGAATCAGATAAGACAAACGTTTTGCACTTATTATTTATTTGTCATAAAATGTAATTTTACTAATATTAAATATAATTGAATCTACTATTTATAAAATTATAGGAACTTTGTAAACGAACACTAAATTCCAATTTAGTCTTCGTTTACAAAGATTAACTTATGCAAACAAACTTATGGTTAATTTTTAAATCAAATCAGGTAATTCTTATTCACAGCATATTGTATTATCTAATAATAATTTAGTTAACTTTTAAGTGCATTTGTGTAGCGTTATTTGGCCTGCGTAATTAGAATGTGCCCAATACTTCGACCCATTCTTTCACCGTCGGCTGAATTTTATGTGAACAATGAGGCGGAAATGATAACATAACAATTGGCCAAATGTGACTCGTGGTTCGGAAATCGGAAGTTCCGTTGTCATCCAGCCAGAATTATCTCCTGAAAAATGAATTGCGGTGGAATAAAGGAACCGATAGCATTTACTGCAACACATACTATTACCAGCTGTCCTCTATTTCTGCCGAAGTTAGCCCTCCAAACTTCTTTGTTCCCTTTTCAGCTATAATTTTACACAGTTTCTGTAAAGTTGTAACACCGGTTTCGTCAACATTCCAAATATCGCAAATAGCAAATTTAAACTTTTTCTTTAATGTATATCAAAAAAGCGTCGACACGAATGCGATTGAAACCCATTGCACGACCAACATTGGTCGCTTCTGGAATCCGAATAAATAAATCAGGATGTTATTGCCTGCTTATTTAACTATTTAAATTTAAATTTTTAAATTTAAATTTTTATTTAAGAAAATCGCACACTGATAAGCGAACTTTCTCAGTTCTACAGGAGTCAAACCGAAATATGTATATCTTGAACGCGTGCTTTATACATTTCACCAGTTTATTTCCTTCTTCCACATTGTACACTGAATTTTTCGTGTATCGATACCTCAGTGCTTCCATTGGAACTTCCGCTGCATTTATGTGCCGTGGTTTTTTAACATAGCGCCATAATGTTTGATGAGAAATTTCCATTTCTTTAGCAACGTACCGAACGCTATGATTTTGTTTGATAACCCAATCTATAGCAGCTTTCATGGGATTTTTTGTCGTCGCACCTGTATTGGTTTTCTTTGTATACTTCCTCATGATGTTGAAACTGCTTGGTAATAATAATTTTATACGGGGCAGGTTTTTACAGGTATACCAACTTGCCTCGTCACTCGTGTAACAATGCGCCCCAACGTGGATTTTGTGATAAAAAAGACTTTTTTTCAAGATCATTACGATTAACAATGAAATAAATTATTTAAACATAAACAAAAATAACTAAAGCGTGTATTTTCTGTTGCATAATCCTCAATAAGTTTCATGTTTAAAATCTGGTGTAAAAGAGGTGTGCTATATTTGCGATTAACTATCAGAATTAATTTTAAGAATGAATTCTGAATCACTTGCAATTGTTTTTTTCAGTGTATACCCCGCATTCCACCAAATAGGTACATCATATATATATTATAGAGGACACTCAGAAACTTAGCTTTGTACAATAGAAGCTTTTGGGTAAGTTATATTTTAGTTTTTTTGTTTTTTTTTGTTTAATTGACAATAAATACTAAGGAGCTTTTTACATTTTTCATTGTTATTTAAAATATATAATTTCACATTGACACACTGAAACTTAAAGCTCTTTGTGGCTCTGCTTTTGGTAAAATATATATCTGTGGCTACAAGTCAAAGGGGCATAAGTCGTAAAATCGAATTTTTCAAGAGGCCAATTTGAAACTTTTAATAGAGCTGTGAAAAAAACGAAACAATAAATTCTATTTATTCCAACGGCTCTCGGCACGTTCTTTAGATACCATTGCCATCTGAATATTAGCCAATTTTTATTTTGTAGCTGGAAAATTTCAGAATTTACAATTTGCGCCCTATTGAAAAATTTAACATTATTCGATTTTAATATAGACTTTTACATAAAGGACATACTATATATCATAAATTATGCCCTTTTAATAAAATCATAGAATAAAAAAGGTTTTGATTAACTCAACTTAAATCTTTTATTAAAAATTCTTTTTATTATAATTATCACTTGTGCCATTATTGCACAGTAACATCGTGTTCAAGCTTCAAGAACACATTACCGGCGGGACCGATGTCAGGATCGTAGTTAGTTTTCTCCTTGTATCCAACAACGGTAATAAATCAAGAAGATCTTTCTTCTTCTCGTGATTTATCGGCAAAGTGTCAGTATAGCATTTGCTAAGGCTGTTTAAATAAAAAGAATTAATTCCTCAGCGAGAAATTTTCAGAACTCTAAATAGTTTTTCCAAGTCGAGTGATGTTATTTCGTTATTTCAGATTTTCGCCAATTTATCATTCTTTCAACCGGGTGGTCAACATCACATTCCATGTGCGTCTGCCCTACAGTTAAGAACTTATGATCAATAGATTCAACTGAATTGATTTGCAAAAAATAAAGTAAACATAGCGGCTACAAAAGCTTGTGGAATAGAATTCAAAAATGCAAATAAGCATGACGTTTGTCTGGCAGAAAGTTAATTCAGTGAAGCAACGATCTGGCACTGGCACTCCTTTCGAGCTTATATAAGCTTTCCAAATATTTTTATTGTGTTTTTGAATTTTTTGAGAGTTAGATGGTTGTTTGGATGTTACATTTTCTAGATTGTATAAATTAGCCTCTAGCTGCTCTGCCGTAACTTCTACGTCGGACTCACTACTCTCGGATAATCGAGCCGATTTTCTTTATTATTTTTTCTATATTAAATCGAGATTTCGATTTTTATATAACAGGACATAATTTGAGAAATACACCTTTGATTTGTGACCATAGATATAGTTCCGCATTTGGTAGTGTTATTTTAAATTTTTAGTCTGATCTATATAAGTATTGAACCGTGATGAATGATTAGTTCAGCGTATTTGTTAGTAGCAAAAATTGCTGTGTCATCAGCGTACAAATCTATATATTGACATGAATCACTTTTGGGGATATCATAAAAACGGTAAACAACATTTCGTCTTGAGGAGCTCCAACAGGAAATCCTAATAAGAGGATTTTTTTTTAAATGCTGCCAATTTCTTTATTATTTATTCATCAAGAATAGTAATCAAATCTTAAGCTAAAATCATTATGTGCTTTATATCTTATAACCAATGTTAGTACTTATTGGTGGTCAGTCAGAGTAGATCTGTTCTTCTCAGCCACCCCTTTTTGGGCTAATGACAGTTGAGATTTTGTTCCAATCAGCCAACATATTTTAGAAAATGCAATTTTTTTTTTGGTTGCGCTTAGCTTTAATATGATTGGTCGACGTTAATCTTCTATCCAGGTACAATCCTAAGTATTTGACCTCCATTTGTTGAGGAATATTTATGTCGTTCAATTTCACTGGTTGGCAGGTGTGTTTGTTCATCGTAAATGTGACGTTAGTTGATTTGTTTTCGTTCACTTTTTCGCCATATCTTCCGACAGTCCGCGATTTTGTTCAAATGATTCTGTAACTATTTGAGGTAATCTCTTGTTGTATGCACAAAATGGGCATGACCCAAAGAGAGCCGTATCATTGCGAAATAATCGGCTTTAATTTCGTTTAGCAAATAATTGTGCATATTTTGTTGGACCATGTATTGCCATTGAATAAGACAGTTTCCTAGAACTAACTGATATTTTGTATATTAGTCCATCGTGCCTAAGTTTATCGAAGGCTTGTGCGATATACAAGAAGCAGGATTTAAATTTCTATGTACTTGCTCAGGGGTACCATGTTGTTTTCGGAACTCAAATTTATGGTCTGAAATAATGCGCTGTTCTTTAATAATAGTTTCAATTCTGTTAGTAATATTTTTTCAAATTGAGATTGTGAGCAGCATGCTTTTTGGACGATATGATGAAATCTGCATTTAATTTTTAGGCTTATGTGTCCTTGTGATCAAAGACATCTTCCATTTTTGAAGAATGTAACTGGTCCGCATGATCGCGTTGAATATGAATGTTATTAGTTGTGTGCATTTTTCTGGCAATTCCCTTACATTTTGCCAGTAATGAGTCCTAGTCCTTGTATTCTTAACCGTCTTCTAATGTTACTTTATAGGTTTGTAGCAAAATAATTGGTCTTTCTCTTAACCACTTCTCGCCCAATTTCCAGATGGCAGTCTAATCAGTGAATTCGAGTTTGATGGTCTTACTAAACGATTTGTTGCCTTCCACAAAGAATAATCTGTCCTCTGGTTTTCCTGTGAATATGTTTGTGAGTATTGTTTCTCAATGAGTATGTTTGACGTTGTAATCAACCCCTGCAAGAAATCTATTACCCACCTGGCAGAAATGATCCAAGAATTGCAGTTTTTTATAGCTTGTTTTATATGACAGTATATAATGCTATGATAAGAAAAGGTGTACAGACCACTCCTGCAGACATATGATCGTTACTTTAATCTTCTTTTAATCAATATGGCGGTGCCTCCATGTGCTTTTCCAACTGAACAAAGAGTTTGCGGCACCAGGAAATTTGTGTTGTTATTGTGTTTCTTCTCTTACAGGTAACAGGTTGGAGCAGTAGAAGAACTTTAAAAATTGTATTGTCTTGTGCTAAATTACTAAAAAATATATTATATTACTAACAAATTTACTAACTATCAACTACTTAGGTGTACTTAGGTGTCTGGAACCGGGTTGATTCTTTGTTGCTAACATTCCTTTCCCATCCCTCGATCTTGTTATATGTAAAAAGGTGTACGACGGCAGCCTGGCCAGGGGCGGATATCATACTATTTGACTTATGTGGGTGGGTTAATCGATGTGAAGCCTTTCTTTACGGAGTTTTGGCTTCATGAAGAATGGTGTCGTGACATGGGTATAGTGGTGTGGTATTCGCATTTATAATACGGGAGACTTGCTTAATGCTTGATCGTACATCGCAATCAATCAATCAATCAATCTGTTGTCGATTCACTGTCATGGTTTTTTTTTATTGTCAATATTTGGCGACTATGCACTTTTATTTTCTTTATGGTTTAATAAACTAGACCATTTTAAGTACTTGATGGGTTGTCCAATGTAGCTCACGAAACCTGAATTGTTCACCATTTTAGTAACTGATTATCATCTCAGAAATTGTTCATTCTCATTTTGATAAAAAAAAATTTATTAATTTACCCAAATAGGAAAGTAGACTTATTGAACGGTAGGGCTTGCCCGGGAATTCTCGGTTTTCTGGGCAAGACAATTTTTTATCCCATACATCATTATTTATGTAATATTAAAATTCAAACAATTTAATTATAGGTCGAGAAATGCGGCGGATTCCGTTCTCTTATCACGGGAAATCTACCGGCGCGAAAAAAAATTTAAGTTGTCGACGTTGATTTTACTCAACATATTGCCTACAGTTTACGGATCTGAATTTGCCCAATAACGATTTAATTTTCATTAGAAAACCACCTGCTTATCAATCCCTTTCATTTTCGGTAGATGTTGGCTTGATAGTATAGTGGCTCATTTGTATGGGATTTAATAATGAGGCATTGGAAAACTTGTCGGGTCCCGAATCGCGGGAATTCCCGCGAATATGTCAGGGAACGGGCAAGCTCTATTGGACGGTAACTGGAAGCAAGAGATAGATTTTTATTTGATTTGATTGTTTGATGAAGCCTCAACAAATGTTTGAGCTAAATTCTCCGCTTTAGCTCTATCTAGATAAGACATGCACCTTTAAAGAAGGAATCGCAAAGCTACATTTCTACGGCTTGTTTCCCTTAACGATTACCAAACGTACCTCAACGATTACGTTCATATATTTTAATTATTATTAGGCAATTAAGCTCGTTATATATAATTTTCATAAAAGAGTCTTGTTCTCTGCCATAATCATCTTCTTAAATTTCGCACTTTTATAAGTTTCGTAATTTCAACCAGGTGGTATTGATTAATCGTAAGCGTCTAAAATATTATTAGTTCACACTGAAATTGAATTATCTATCACCGCCTTAGATAATAAACTTATATTTGTTCTGAGTTCAGAGAATTTGTGATTGAGAAGCCCTTGATAAAGCTGAGCTCAACTGCCCAACGGTTTCAACTATTTTGACCATTAGAAGATTATGAATAATAAATAAATCTAAAATATTTGAAACCTTTAGGACTGTAACGTGTTCAAAATAGATCAATCGCCATTCTCAAATATTGTGTTCTAAAACGTTCGTCCACCTTTGTTGTTGCGAGGACTATTTCAATAACTGGCGTATCAACTTAGGAATATCATTTTTGTATGAAATATGGTTATATCAAATTATGCTTGCTCCAACCACCTCTTGGGGGAACGTAACGATAAACCTTATAGTTAGATATTAAAAACCATTTATAACGTTTCAGGTAGGTTTCTGTGACTAACACAAAATCTACATTTAATTATGATATGAGGAGTGTCTGATCAAAAGTGGCTATTTACATCTTACTTTTTGCTACTTACTTTTGATCACTTTTTTGTAGTAAATGGCTTGTTTTGGCCAAAATCAAGAATTTTAAGGATATTTTTCATAGAGAAATTGGGAATTTTTGCTCCATGCTGGAAATAGCCACTTTTGGTCTATTTCAATTAAAAAATTCGGCCCTGATAGAAGAAAAAAATATCATTTTGGAAAATGTAAATAGTCACTTTTGATCAGACACTCCTCATATGTACCTTCCATCTCAAACTATTAAGATCACATACGAATTTGGCTTTTTACAGTATCATTGAACTGCTCTTCACGAGAAGAATATTTCCTTTAATTCGATACAACATCTCTGAAAATTGGAAAGAGATCCAAAAAATTAAACAGAGAACTCGCAGCTAGTTTGTTATTACCTACAATACAGTCAGAATTAATATTATTAAGATTAGTAATATTTGCATAAGACAAACTGTTAGTACCGTGCATACCTAGATTTGCCGAATTAGCTTCATTTGATCTAACGTGAAATTGTGTGTAGCCAAGGGATGCGTACTACGTTGTTGATTACTACGTTGTAAACAATTTCCATCTCACTGTTACCTCTGTGTGGTCATTTAACAGAGTTAACTGCATAATTGCCGATACATTTTCCACATGGAAATTCTGCATTTTTCTGAGTATATCGCAGTTGTTGCTTGCTTGCTTCACCATTATACAAAAGAAGCATTGTGTAGGTCCCCTAAAAATCTTTTGGCCAAAAGTTCCTGTAGCTACTTAACCTTTTTTGAAATACACTCGTTTTCGGTTAGTTCGAGCATTCCTAAATGTATGTATTCTTTACCAAATAGAAATTAATCCATACAAATAAAAATACAAATTTGTTCAATTTCTTTCTTGGCTCAATATCGAGTTTTTGTTAATATGATATTCAAATAAAAATGTCATATACGTTGTCAATCTGAAATTGATGCTTTCTTATGTCTTTGTTTCAAAGTTGATATAAATGGCTTGTATTTAAGTTCCTGTGACGATTGGATAGTAGGTATACGGACATTCGATCGCATCCGCATTAACCGTTTGTAGTTTGTTATTTTTATTATTGAAGGACCATGTGGGCGGTCAGCCACACCGCACTGTGACTGAACAAATCTTTTGAGCTTGGACCCTGCTTAATTATTCGTCCAGTCAATATTCGGGATCTTAATCAACCTGATAATACTGCCGGCCGGTACGTGATACATACTCCCTCCTAGATGTTAACTAAAGCATGTAGTTCTGCTAGAGAGACGTTCGCATCGGTACCCAAGGACTTCGAGAGGGCTATCCTACTCCCGTATATTCCTGCCCCGCCTTCCTTTTGATTTTACTCTTACGAGTTGCTGGAAATGGAATGTCGCCTGTAGGTCATCCAGCGAAAAATGGGAAGAATCTTGAATTTTGTGCCTAAATAATTTTCATATCGTAGAATCATTTATTTATTCAAATCAGCTTAATTATTTATTATTAGACGTACACATTTCGTTTAATTTTGCCTGTCTATTGATAACTAAATAATTTTAGATGGATTTCGTTATTGAAATAAGTGTTTAAATTGGACAACCATTGCAATCTACAAATCTTAGCGAATGCAGTATAGATTGTATTGTAATTGCAAAGGCCTAATATTTAGGTTTATACAATTTCATGAATTTAAATTGGTTTTCTCTTTCATTACCAGTTCAAGCATCAGCTACACTAAAAGCGCTGGAATCATTTTTTTGAAATACTTTGAAGGAGGCTTCGGTTTTCTGGCTTAAAAATTGTAAGTATCGATAGTATGTGTATTTCTCTCATTCGTTTTGTTTTATAAATTGATTTTTTTTTAATTCTACTTTCAGATTAATTTCTAAGATCAACTGTTATTGGTCAGGAAATTCAGCAGTACCAAGAGCCTCAAGCCATTGGAGTTGAACAGCCATAAACAACCTACGAATTTTAAAACAAATGAAATGTTTTATCAATGAATTTTTCGGCTTTTTATAGGCACAAATATATTAGTGAAAATGGCATTCACAAGATTTTCGATTGGTTATTCAGAAACAAAATCAGAAAGCCGAATATTAACAATATAACTACCCAAAGAAAGTAGAAATATCAATCCCCGCGTTTTTTTCCCTAACAGTTAAACAAAGTGTATAACCCTGAACAAAAAATGAGAACGTTCCTTGAGCTCATTGTGTTGGTAGTACATACTGATTTCGTACTGAAAAAGTTGGTCTACTCATCAGGTAGCTACGAACAAACTATAAAAACACAATTCCTACTTAACACAGATTGTGTCAAAGAAAGAACGTACTGATTTAGCGAATTATATTCACTAAATCAAAAACCTCAAGGAAAACCTTCAATTGTGTGTGTTTAATGCCCACGCAATATAAGGAAGTTTAAGAGAAGTATGTCTGTTTATGTTGGAATTGTATTTTTGTAGTTAGGTCGTAGCTACTTGATGAGTAGAGTAACTTTTTCAGTACGAAACCAAACTACTACTAGGGTTATGCACTTTGTGTAAGTCTTGGGGTAAAGTACTGAGAGATTGATATTTCTACTTATTTTGGGTAGACATATTATGAATAATTGGACTCTTTAGCATAGATTTTCTATACTAGTTTGTGTTCTACAATTTGAAATCGAAGTATGTAAAGATTATACTGCGGGTCACAACACTAATACTTACAGAAATAGTAGGTTATATTTTGTGTTTGTATCGTCATAGTACGGCTTGTATAAACATTTTTGTTTTGGTTTTGATAGCCAATGAAGGTATTATTTTTACAAAAGTGTTCTCTGCGCTTGTTCTTGATATATACTGAAAGAAGTCGCCGGTGACTTTGATATAAAGCAATTTAAATTTTCGCCTGAAATAACGAATTTTAGTAGAAAGTCACCGGTGACTTTATTTTGTGAATTTCAAGCTTATGGACCCAGCATTGAAAGAATAAATTAAGGCATACGAGTTAGGCCTTAAAAGTTTAAAATTCTTAAGGTTGATTAAACTGGAATAGCATGTGCAGATTAAATATTATCTATAGGAGCCACGAAGGTTATACCATCCTAATAAAAATTGATTATGGATAAAGAACTTTTAATGGAAATGCTTTTAATTAAAACCTTTGGTATCGGGTTGCCAGAAAATCAAACTGGTGTCGACGAATGTATTAAACAATTTTGTAAATAGTCTCACGTTGAAAACATTGTTCCACCTAATCGTGAAAAATATCGGAAAATCAGAAGATCAAAAAAATATTTCAAATTGGAATAAAGCCACCTTCTATAGTGAACTGATGTAGGTGAATTATCTTTATGTGATTCGTCAATGGCAATCACTGGTCAAATTTCAGTTCATGTTCCCGTAGGAAATGGGGGGAAATTCAATGAATAATTGTCAAAAATCATTAGAAACTAATTCGAGGCCAATTTTATACAAAGCTTCTAATGAATTTCCCACGGGAAACTTGATCTGAATTTTTGTGCAAAGATTTCTATTAGCTCTCAGTTGGAAACTTTATTGTGTTTTCCAAGATTTTCCACGGGAAACTCGAGCTGAATTTTTTTCAGCAATAGCTACTGACAAATCACATCAATGCAATACATCTGTAGACGTAACACTCTATAGGCTGATTTTATACAAAGTTTCTAATGACGGGAAACTTGAACTAAATTTTTCCAACGGGACCCATATCATCTCTAGTATTCTTATCCTTAATTGCTACCGCTCTGGCTTTGTAAGGCTATATGAATCCAGAGCGTCTCCAAAACAAACCAGTTTTTTCGTGTATTCAACGACATATCAAATTAGTTGGCTTAAAGCTGATGGTTCTGATCCTTATTTTTGAGATACCAATGTTCTTTGTAAATAACGCCTGAAATCAATGAATGTTTTATTGTTGATGAAAAGAAGGCGTTTAAAAGTGAGATCAGCTTCTTCCTCGTACCGCAGTACGAACCAAAACAAAATAAAGTCAATAAATTTTTCTTACAGACGAAAATTGTCCAAAATTAACTGCATTCAACAAATTTTCTAAGCAAAAATCTTAAAACTTAATACCGTAAACTGCAAAGAATATAAAGAGTGGTTTTCTTTAGTATAGTTTCTCTACATACTTTGTACATTCATATATACAAAAACATCACATAACATCTCTTACATTATCAATGTATGTATTCACTTAATATCTTTATTCAATTATGGTTATGATTATTTTGTTGTTAGTCATTTGATTTTATTATATAAACAAATCGTTAGTTTTATAGTTTTTATTTCGTTTTTTATGGCACACAACAAATAAAAATACAAAAGAAATGAGTAAGAAGACTCCAAGTAGATTTTTATTTTGTTTGTGTTTATTTTGCAATTTGAATACAAAAATAATTTTTGTTCAGTTACGACACATGTTTAGTGCTCCGATTTCAATCATATAAGAATTCATTTCCACTATAATTTATTTATAAACATTAGAAAATGGCAGAAGTCAGTACATAAATAATTTTACCCCTTCGTTATACATACAAGTTCAAAATAATCCGGTTTAACCAGCTTCCCTTCATATCGACGACCGCAACAACAATTACTTAAATTACACAATATTCTAATTTTTTAAATATCCATTTTCATTTCAACACGAACATAAATAGTTTAAAATGTATTAACCATATCTCTATCTAAAACGAAAAAAAATTCTTTGACCCTTTTATGTATGTTAAATATAAGCGATACTTTGTAAAATATTCAAAATCTTTTAATATTCTTTGCATATTCTCCGCACAAACCCATTCCAGTTTCTTGACGCAACAAACAGAAAAAAAAATAAAAAAAGGACATCATCATATTATTATATTCTTAATGCTATATACATAATACCGTTTGTTCTTCAGGCCGTAACAAAAATACAATAAAAATTATTATAATTGCTTTATTAGCAATTTTTTGGCACCCCTTTTCTTTATTGTGCGCACAGTTTTTTTTATTGCCATTTAAATCAATCACAGAAAACAATGGACGGACGCACACATTTAAGAAAAAGCATGGCAGAAAAAAAAGGATAAGACAAGAGTTATATGCTTAAGGACTATAAACAATTTTTATGACCTTTTTTCAATGCACATATACCGATTTTATTGTTTCTTTTATTGTTAAGATATGATTGTTTTGTTGGTGTTCCATAGCTAAATTTCTTTTTGAAATTGAAAACGATCGTAAATAAGTATTTAAGATGGATGTAATGAAAGAGGTTGTGAAGTTAATTTTTAAAATTAGGTTTTTGCGGTTTACAGACGGCTATTACATTCGGTTGTTGTCTTCTGGGCTTTATTTTGCCGGACAGTTAACAGTAAAATACTGTGAGTGGCGGGTTTTATAATATATATATACTTGTATACGATGTAATAGGTGGTCTGAAGCTGTATAAATGGGTTTGGCCTGCAAATTGTGTAAAACTTTTATTTTTAGGGAACTAAATAACATTTACATAATGTTTGGTATTAGTAATTTTTCGCCTGGTAAAAGTCAATGAATTCCATTTTCGCTGACGTTTACTCGACCAGTCAAATTTAAATTTATCCACAAATTTATTGTTGTCGTTTATTATTTGTCGAGAATAAAAAAAAAATGTCTGAATATTTATTTTGAAAATCAGGAAGAGTTATAAAAAGTGAAATAAAAAATGTGTCAAAAATGCAAGTTAAGACCATATTTCCAAAACCCAAAATAACGCTTTAGACGATTTAGTTAAACAAAATGTGGATAAAAGATTAACGAATAAACAGTCAGCCAAACTGTTGTAACTTTCCCCAAGTAAAAAAATGTCCATTTTAATCGACGAAGTTACCTTTCTGGCCACCAATATGTACCAGAGAGTGAAGTTAACATGGTTTATTATTGCATTTATTATTTTATTAAAGAAACTATTTTTACAAATTTAATTTTACTTTTAGCAATTCAATTCCTGAATAACAATATAATTCAAATATAATGTACGATGAGGAAATAATCTTTATCACAAATGTTTTGGTATCTCCACCAACGACAAGCGGTTTAATACCAACCGAACAAGCAAATTATTTTTTTCCTGCCTAAAATTTACTAAATAATTTTTTTTATGTTTAATTTGTACTTTTGTAATTAATTTCATCAAGTTCCGCATAACTAAGATTATGTCGCAAAATTCTAAGTGTGGAAAGTGCAACAAAATTGTTTCTAAATAGAACAAAAATAATCGCCAATGTATAGTAAAGATTGCCGAAAAATAATTTATAGAATTAGTTGTGGTTTTGTAGCGGCTAAACTTTACATAAATATGCAAACAAAACATTAACATCGGTCGTAGCAAAAATATTTTATATCGCGCCGCTTAAGCCGCTTAAAATATTGCTCGTTGCTGAATATAAATATTTCGCACATTCTTTAAATATATCGACAATATAGATTGTCGATATAATATATTGCGACTACTGAAGGCAATCAAAATATTTTAATATAAAAACCGTCCGCAATCTATAATCGAGTCAGTCAAATTTCAAAATTAATACAAAATCAATCGGGACTCTAATAAGTGCGAAATAGTGAATTAAATAATAAACAAAATCTAACTAAAATTATTTTAACGAAATCTAAATTAAAAAAAATACAAAAAAACAAAAAAAAAAAAAATAATAATAATAAAATAACTGGGTCCCAGCATATTGCCCCCACAAAGGCGACAGCGCCCATCGAGGTAGTTAGAGAGTTGGCACCACCTGTAAGAGCAGAAACAACACAAAAATCAACAACACTGGACAACATATGGAGAATACTCAACAAAACCGGATACAACAAGAACGAAGAAAAAAAAAATAATAAGTTAAGATTTTTAAATTTTTCTTATATTATATAAATTATTATTTCCTTTTATTTCTGCTTAATTTTTCCTTATAATTTCGATTACTTTTCTCAATATTTCTCAATTTTAATACATAATTTCTTTTATCAAAATTCGCTACTTAATTAATTGTAAAGGAGCCCGATTGCTTGTGCGCGATAGATAATTTACTGTCGAATTATTCCTCTGTGTTGCTTTGCAGAAGTAAGAAGAGGAAAGAATTATTTCTACTCGAAGTTCGCGATCGCAATATTTTTTTCTTTCTGGTTTTTGCCCATTCTATCTGTTTAAATAAATATTTCTGCTCGACCGTTTACTTATAAATCGCGATATATAAAATAATGCCACCAAAAACGCGGCCCGCTGGCACAAGTTACGACGAGAATAACAAACCAGGTACATCGGCTGGCACATACATTCCCATACCATTGCCAAATATTCCATATACCATTGCCAAATATTCGTCTCGACGAGTTGCATTCCGGTTGCCAGAAAATGGGAGACCTACGGCCATCCCATTTTTATCTCTTGCTCGAGCAGAAAGCAGGTGACTACACTTTAGTAAATGCAGATTTATTAAAAAACCTCTGGCTTATTAAACATTTGCTAGATGACTTAAGAGCAATCCTGGCACGGGACAGCAAGAAGGACAATCAGAAGCTACTGCCGGTCGCTGACCAAATCTGGATTTATGCTCAATCCAGAACAACCCTATCTATTGCTGAAGTTAAACAGCAAAACTCCTGTGGCAAGGCAACTGCTGACGATAAACCAGACCTTGCCAAGATGCAACGATAACAAGACCAGACGCAACGGCAACTAGCAGATCTCCAGCGAACACTTGCCAACATGAGCTTTGGGTTTCGTGGAAGATCACCGGACAGAGGGAATTTCCAAAATAACAATTACAGATCACATAGAACAGATCGTGTTCAAGATCATCCGAACTCTGCTACTATCACCGTCGTTTCGGCTCACGTGCAACTGTCCAAAGCCGTGCAATTTCCCACCGGTAGCCTCGCAAAGCGGAGCTTCTTCTTCAAACTTCTGTAAGTCTTCGGAAAACAAATAAATAGTGCTGTCTCTACGGCAAACAGTCGGATTGATTTATCTCGCCGTCTTTTCATAAACGATCATGAAAACGGATTCGTTGGCTGAAGTATCTGTGATACCCGTTAAAAAGTTTCACCGATAAGCAGAAGACACCGTTTGCATTTTTACCGCAGCAAACGATACCCCAATTTCCACTTATGGTACATAATTGGTAATAGTCAATGTCGGTGTCAGGCGTTCGTTCACACATCCCTTTATAGTCGCGGCAGTAGACATGCCTAATATAGGCGCTGACTTTCTGTCCAAATATAATCTCGTGGTTGATTTGAAAAACAGAAGATTTCTGACCCGCTTACAGCTCTTGTGGTAAACGGAACCATCGCTCAGGTTAATACGCCAACCTTAAAACATTTCAGCGTCAATAATTCATACGACGCTCTTGTAAAAAAATATCCCTCGATGAAGCATAATATAGTTCACTACATCATCACACAAGGTTGGTTACCTTGTTCCAAACCGCGAGAACTCGACGCAACTAAACTGAAAGCTGCAAAAACCGAATTTCAGTTTATGACAGATTTCGGAATCTGCCGCCCTCGTCTCCTCGCCTTTACATATGGTTCAAAAGAAAGACAAGGACTGGCGCCCTTGTGGAGACTATCGGCAGCTCAACACTTTCACGATCCCTGATAGATATCCTATCCCACACATACATGCCGGCGCCACTATTTTTTCAAAAACAGATTTGGTTCGGGCTTATCATCAGATTCCCATGGCTGCGGAGGATATTTACAAAACAGCAACTCAGCGCAGAAATTCCAGCGATTCTTAAACGAAGTTCTGAAAGGGCTGGATTTCGTCTTTTCTTATATCGATGATATCCTCATTGCGAGTCATCCGAGATGGAACATAGAGAATATCTCGAGTCAGTTCTTAAACGTCTCTCCGCATTTGGAATAAATATTATAGGTTCGAAATGCATTTTGTCACTTGATTATTTAAGCCACACAATTTCTATAAATGGTATTCTTCCGTCGAAAGAAAGAGTTGAAGCCATGTCAAATTTTCTAGTGCCAACGTTAATCCGCCAAATACAGCAGTTCGTAGGTATGGTAAACTATTACCACTGGTTTATACCACGTTTAGCCGAACTGTTGTCGCCTATTCACCAGCATCTGTCGACTTTACTCAAGAAAGGCAAAAAACAGAAACAATTTCTCTTGGCCTGAAGAGTGCATCGCATCTTTCAACGAAGTCAAGCGTTCTCTTGCCGCGGCCACTCTTTTGGCACAACTATTGAACGATACTGAGATCAACATCACTACAGACGCTTCTGGCTTAGCGGTTGGAGCTGTCTTACAACAACGCAACCATAGATGTTGGCAATCATTAGCGTTCTTTTCAAAGAAGCACTGTCCAGAAACAAAATACTCCACATTCGATAGAGAACTTCTTGCTATATATCTAGCAGTGTTTAAACACTTGCGCCATTTGGTCGAAGGCCCAAATTTCTCTATTTTCACTGACCATAAGCCTTTAACAACAGCAATTGCGTCAAAATCAGAACGTAGTCTCAGGCAATTACCATATCTCGATTATATTGCACAATTCACGACCGACATTCACCACATTAAAGGTAAACAAAATGTGGTGAGCGACTGTTTAACGCATTCTGGTGAATCACCTTTACCAGAAATCAACGTCTACTGTCTCGACATGAAAGAATTACTTCAACAGCAACGATGTGACGAGGAATTGCAAAAATTGATTTCAGTTCGGAATCCGAACTTACCGGACAATAAGCATCAAATTTGGTGTGAGACATCGACAGGTCAAAATCGACCCTTCGTCCCTAAAGATATAAGACGGACAATTTTCGATAGTCTACATGGCTTATCACATCCCGGCATCCGTGCCACGCGTAAATTAATCGCTTCGAGGTACTTCTGGCCTAGAATGAATACTGATACAAGCAACTGGGCGAAATCTTGTATCCCATGTCAAAAATCCAAAGTTCACCGCCACACAAAATCAGAACTTGGTAAATTCTAGCTACCAAGTGGCAGGTTTGAACACATCCACATGGACCTAATTGGTCCACTGCCCCAACCGAATGGCTATCATTATATTCGAACGATGGTCGACCGATTTACCCATGGGCCAGAAGCTTATGCAATCCGAGAAATGACTGTCAAAACCGTAAGTAAAATCTTCTACAATGAATAATCCTGTAGATTTGGTGTTCCACTATTTATAACGACAGACAAGGAACACAATTTGAATCAACAATGTTCACCGAGCTCACAAAGCTCTTATGTGCATACCGCATTAGGACAACAGCTTTTAATCCGATTTCGAATGGTCTTGTCGAACTGTGAAAGCCACAGGCAGCTAAAAGCCGCATTAACAGCTCGATGCAATAAATCCCATTGGAGTTTTGACCTTCCAACAGTTTTATTGGGTATTCGAACTTCATTCAAGGAAGACCTCAACTGCACGCGCCAGCAGACCTCGTGTATGGTCTAAATATCAAGGTTCCCGGTGAGTTTTTCATCAACGATCAAAATACGACAGTCGACTCAACAGGATACATACATACCCAAAAATCTGGAAATCTGCTCCCACGTATTCGTTCGTGTAGACAGAGTTAAGAGTCTTTTGAGAACACCATATTCTCGACCATATCCAGTGACCCCCAAATTGGGCAAATTCTTTGTTCTGGAAATCAACGGTAAACCAACGACAATTGGCATCGACAGGCTGAAGCCAGCCTACGAAATTCTTGTAGTTATCCCAATATAAAATCATAGTGTCCGCAAAGACATTAGATTTCACTTCTAAACACTATGGTTTTCGATCCAAGAGGGGAGTGATGTAGCAGGTAAACTCTACATAAATATGCAAACAAAACACTAACATCAACATTCTTTAAATTTATCGACAATAGATTGTCAGTCAAATTTCAAAATTTACACAAAATCAATCGGGACTCTAATAAGTATGAAATAGTGAAATAAATTATAAATATAAAACTAATTAAATACAATTGTACGTTTCATTTATTAGCCGAAATCCCACTATAGTTTGTAGACGAGCATTTTTTTAAACTTTGTTGATAATTCGCAAGGATGGTACATTTTGTATGTGACACCAGTACAGTAAATAATTTGCTTAGCAAATATAACCCAGTGTAGTGAAAATTGTGTCGACGGAAAACACCATAAATAATTTGAAAAATCTCGTTAAAATGCTGGTATCAGAAAACAATGAAATTAGAGGTGAAAATTCCGTTCGATGTTGAAAGGCCGAATGTCGGAAGGCCGAACGCCAAAAGGCCGAATTGGTCGGAAGTCCGAATATCGAAAGGGCGAATGTCGTATGGCCGAATATTTTGAAAGGCCGAATGTCGAAAGGACAAATGGGTCGAATGGCCGAACGTGTGGAAAGGCCGATTGGGTCGAAAGGCCGGATTTTCAAAAAATTTGCCGTCACTTAATTGATTGAAAGCAATATTTAAAACCATTGAATTTATTCCCTAATTTACAATCATTTAAATAAATGAAAATACGTGATACCTCCATTTTAATATGATCAAATTTTGTTGGAAAAAAAAATTTATTATAATTAATTAATTTTTAATACAATGACAAAAAAAAAGTAAGAAGATTTCAATATTTAAGGCGATTTACTATTAAACATTTTTGTACAAAAATTTTGATACAAATATAAATTATGGTTTTAATAAAAATATAAATTTTGAAAATTTTCATTCCTAAAATGATGAAAAATTAAAATCAATTTTGACACAAACGGCCTTTCGACATTTGGCCTTTCGACATTCGGCCTTTCGACATTCGAACTTTCGGCCCTCTTCCGAAAATTCGACATTGCAAAGCCAAATGCACTGCAAAATGTGTTAAATAAATATAAACAGCTAATACTTCCTTCAAATTCATCATTTCCATCAAAATTATTGTACAATTCAATAAAAAATCAATCAGGTCACAAGGCAAAACCGTTTAAGTCGGCTTAAGACAAAAATTATTTTCAATATTCAACGCTTTCTATCTCTCATCTAACTTCACTAAATTTTACTTAAGTGGTAATGCCTTGTGGCCAAAGGCTTTGGTCGCAGGCGGCGGTAGCTTTTATCAACATAAGTCAAAAACCAATTTAATAATTAACTTTTTCTACCTCTCAATAAAAATTTTCAAATTTGGCTTAAGCGATTTTGCATAATATGTGACCACAGATTAATATTAATGGAATATCAAACAAAGCAGACCAGAAACAGTAGAAATATTAAATGGGGCACATTTAAAAAATAAAGAATCGATCATTAATGGCACATCATTGTACGACAAAAAACCATTTTACATAATAGAGCAACTGACTAGGAATCATCAATATTTATATAAAGAGGTAAGAGCACGTTGTCCAAATTGTGTAAAATATGCTGGTGTTAAGTTAGGTTGAAGTGGCTACCTAAGCACACTTAGACAGGTGACGAGTATGCGTTCATAAAGATTTTTAGTTTCGACGATTTGTCAAAATTAAAGGATAAATTCACAAATAGATTATGAATTTTCCATTAACGTCAGAATAAAGGTGTGGTGAGTTGGATGATGTTGAGTTTTAAAATTTTAAGAGAATTCAATAACAACACCTTAAATGTATTAAGTGTCAAAATTCAAAGGAATAATAAATCGATTACTGAATCTAATATTTATAGAGCATCGTACACTTTAATGAAAATCTCAACGAATTCTTTGTGATTATTGATGGTCATTTATCTGAGATTAAAAATAATTATGCGTTTGTCACAGGCGATTTTAATATAAATTTAT
The DNA here is from genome assembly GCA_958295665.1 of Tipula vernalis. Lineage (NCBI taxonomy): Eukaryota > Metazoa > Arthropoda > Insecta > Diptera > Tipulidae > Tipula > Tipula vernalis. The sequence continues at coordinate 314,421,942 of OY282558.1, read as the reverse complement.
TACATAAAAACATTTCGATATAATTGAATTAAACGGTTTTTTAGATGTTAATTAAAACATAATTTGATTTTTATCGAATCAAAGTTAATTTAAAATTCATTCAAAGGTAAAGCTGAATTTAAGCAAATACATTGAAAATCGCGTTGTTATTAATAAACTTGCAAATTTGGTTGAATTATATAAGATTTTTTGTGATGAATAAAATGAGAAAATTGTTAAATGCTCAAATGAACTTGTTAGAAAATCAAAAAACAGACCATTTGGATCGATACTGAATGTTTATCGTCAATATAAAAGCGAGACATTTTTGGCATTCAAAGTTTTTAGCGGATCCAGCGAAGGAAATTACCGGATTTGAAATTAAATATTCAAGAAATTCAGTAACCCACTTAATATGAAGTAAACACATAAAATATAAGTTATCAAATTTCAAAAAAATTTGGATAATCCCTGAAACGGTCCGAAAAATAGTAGCAAAAATGATTTAATTTCAGAAAATAAAAGATTAAATGAACGAAAAATTGAATTGAATAAACTCAATCATTTTTATGCAAATATTGGTAGAGTTATAGCACCATTGCGTAGACCATTGCGGAGTTATAGCACCATTGCGACAGATCAATGAATGCTAGATGGATATGGTAGATAATGTGAAATTGTCAAGAACAATAAACATTTTCTAAACAAAAATTTTAGGCAAAATTGTTAAACAACAGAGAGTGAACTTTTTGGAAATCAACAGAAAATTATGTAAGGGGCAGTACAGGTTTCGTAAAAATAGTAACACGAACTCAGCACACAATTTGACATGCTTCAATTTATACGGAAGGAATTAGACAAAATAATTCATGAGGTATTATATTCCATCGATTTAAATAAGTTTTTGATACTGCAAACAGTGGCGAATTAAGGAAAATCGGGACCCTAGGCAAGCTTTCACTTCTGAGACCCCACGAGAAGAATTCCTGTAGGAGAATCCGGGCCCTAATCAAACTTTCGTTTTCGACCCCCACCCTTCTCCGAATAGTTCATGAGAAATTTCTCAGTACACTACTTCTAAAATATCTATTTGTCATTTTGTTGATTATTATGTTATTTAATAATTGAAATTAAGTTATAAATATTATAATGCAAAAATGGCCGAGCTTCCCCCGTAATTCCATCGCATTTCTAAGATTCCATTCTAAGCCGAATAAACGAGCGAATCATTTACACTGTCCGCTGAGTGAACAAATTGCATTGTATCAACATTTTTGTACAAAATGCGAACATACACCAAGCGTGGGTCGCTGTTGTACCGTTTAAATCGATTCTAAGTCGTGAACGAAGCATTTCATGCAAATAATGCCATATATCTATCTATTACACAAAATATCCAATCCACCAATTTACCAGATAATTATAAGGGCTGGGCTGCTACTTTTACAACTTCGATTTGATTTTTAGCTTTAGCTCAAATTGGATTATCTAAGTGGGCTTGGTTAGTAAACACATAAATAAAATGATGAACATGAAATGCCCCTATGCCCTTAAAGTGCTGCAAAAGGCTATACTAGACCAAGATGGCCCACACAAATGTATGGGTCACACAAGTAGAATCATTGGAAAATTAATTGGACTACCCATTTTGGTATTATGATTGAGCAGTCGATTTATAATCGCCACGGCTTTATTATTGTCTCGTTTTTGACGTTGAAAGTGTTTATACTGAAGGTATCTTTATAGAAAAAGCGAACGATACAAAAACGACCCGAAAATGTAATAAAACACAAAATAGACAAGACTATTTTAAGTTAAAAGGATATAATACAGGAAATTGAATTTTTAATGTTTTCTAATGCAATAAAGTTGAATCACAATTAAACAACTTATGTATATGTATTTAATGGAAAACAGCGGCTTTTCTCGATAGAAAACCGTAAAGAAAATCGCTATTTTTCTCCTTAGCTTACTTTTCTTCGTAGAATCAGGTACCATTAAATAATTTGCCCAAAGTGAAGTAATTGTGTTTGCATAATTTTTTTTCATGCATATGCCTATAATATGAAAAACAAGCTAAACAATCGTTTGCATTTTGATTCAACTGCTGCATCAAAACAAAATTTATATCTGAAGCAACATCAACATTTGATCTAATATTTATTTTGAATAAGAAATGGTGAACTAAAAATTTGTTTAGCCATTAAAATGTAGCTGAACAATAATTTTGTATTAAGTTGTTGGAAGTAGTGAAATAAACAATATGCAATTAAATACCGAACTCATTCTGCCTGTCCTTATGAGTATATTGTATTCATCATATTTTTTCTCATTGGTAGAGGAATGAAACGACAAGGAATATGTAGGTGTATCGCTTGAACTCAAATTACCACAATAACTTCCAAATTCTTATAGTTTCTTTATAATATCTATAACTTAAATAAAAGTTTGGTATATATTAAACTGAACTACTTCCGTTTTCAATGGGCCCCGCAAGAGCTTGCCCTCTCACCACTACTTTTGATTTGGTATTTTGTATAAGAGTATTGACAAATTAGTATTGACACATTAATTTATTGTGAGCTAAAATAGCATCAACAAAAAATTGCGATTTTACGACAAACACCGATTTTCAAACGAAATTTATAAGTGTCTCACTTTAAGAATTTTGAAACAACTATGCCATGTATTATTATTTCGACATGGAATATCTTTAAACCAATTTTTTGTTTTTATATATAGAATTATACTATAGCGGTTTTGAAATTTTTAATTTTTGTTTCATTTTTGTTGCTAATTGATAAAAGTAAAAAAAAAAATATTCTTGGTTGTTACTTTTAGCTCTCGTAATAGCAATTTTGCAAGTCAATGTCAATGTTTTTAAATTTGACTAAAAATTGATAGATCTTTAACCACCCATGTAAAGTGCCAGACGTAATTTTAACGTTTTAAAATTCTATTGAAGCAACATTACAGTTGTGGAAATAACGTAGGGTGAGATTACCTCTCAACCTACATGGCGTTACGTTTTCAACTTATTAAGTCAATAATGGCAAAAAAAGGAATTCTCTGAAAAATCACTACTTAAAGACCAAATTATCAAAGCTGGCCGTATCAATTTTCAAACAGAAATTGAGTTGGATCGGAACATTTCATCGGAACATAAACATTTTCCAGATAAAACCTGTTAAATTTGAAATTAAATGTTCTAAAAAAGTGACGTTAAGTATAAGAGCTTGCCAAAACACTTGGTGTCTTAGATTGTTTCTAACTGGTTAGTTTTATTCTTATTCTCAAAACCCTCTATTTCCCTTTATATATAAATTTTGGGTTTATTTTTAAAACTCGCTATAATAAACTTTTAGCATTTGGTGTTAAATTTAAATATAAATTCATCAATAGTTTTTAGTTGTAAAAATATAATTAATTTAAAATAAAAATTTGATTTGAAAAGTGACCTTATAAATCTTCGGAGCATCCCGCATATTACTAGAGTCCTAAAGGAAAGATACGCCTGTCTGAAGTGATTTCAAATGGGTTCGAATTCTTGTCACAATGTATTTTCAATTGATTTATACGTTTGCTAGTGGTATATATTGGCTACTTCGAACTACCAAAAAACACTTTAATTTTATTCATGAAACCAACAGTCTATCAAGGGCTAAATTCAATCTTCGTCGACACCATAGTTAAACATAATAATTTAAAAAGCTGTAGTGGATCTTCCTAATAACTCGAACATGGAAACTAATTATAATGTTAATATACTCCTACTAAGAAGTAAGTAATACACCCTATAGCTTCCTTTGCAAATATGTATAAATAAATCTAACTGATTTTTGTAACTCTAAAACGTAAACGTAATGTAGCTGCTCAACAAGTAACACACATACGCTCGATACTGTAGACCGGATTACAGAAAGCTTAAACGGAAAAAATGACGTAAATGGAAAATACTACATCACATAAAAAACTACAATTGATCGAAAGGTTGTTCAAGGCTACAGAGAAGAGCAATAATACATAAAATAAAGCCTCTTTCCAATTGCAAATTGCTGCTGGAATTGAAAAATTGCGGAGTTATAGGCAATACAGAAAAAGCGTATCCTTAAAATATCCAGTCAATAATAAAAAGATTTCACAATACATTGAGCCTGCAACGAAGTTGTGTTTAATTTTCAAAATATTGTCTCACATGCCAACACCTACATCTTTGTTCAAAAATGAATTTTTTGTAGATTGTTAATTAATTCGACACTTCCGGTGCTCCCCTCCAATAAATCGATGATGTGGAACATTGGGCAATTTACTTGAAGCATATACATATTATGTAAAGTGTAACATGAATTAATAATTTTAGATACATCGGCGGGTTGCAATGTAACACCCGATGTTTTAACAATCATCTGAACAGTATTTTTAATAATCCATTTACGCATTCTATCGGGCTTCGTATTGATATTTGGCATTGATTGTATACTCATTCTCTGGAGTACCGTCTGTTGCTGTTGTTATAGGTGTCATCATCTAAGGACGTATCGGTATTCAGAATGACCTTATTTTTTTCTATTAGCATCAATAACAATAAAAATAATAAAATTTCAAATGTGTACCTAATACGAGGGCGGATTGAAAACGAAGCTACCTAAGTAGGAAAACAAAATTTTTTTTTGCCAAAAACCATTTATTTATCAACATAGTCTCCATTTAATTCGACACACTTAGTAAGACGACATTCCAACTTTTTTATACCATCTGAATAATACGATTTCGGGAACCACTCGTTTGAGATGAATCTTTGTCCTGCGAGCCATTTTTTCAAGTTTGAAAACAGGAAAAAGTCACTAGGAGCTAAATCTGGACTATAAGGTGGATGATCAACCAATTCGAAGTGTATTTCACGTAATTTTAGCATCGTATCTAATGCTGTGTGAACCGGTGCGTTGTCTTGAAGAAAGAGCACTTTTTTCTTCTTTAAATGTGGTCGTTTTTCCTTGATTGCATCAACCAATTGATCCAATAATGCACGATAATACTTTCCTGTAATTGTGGATCCTTTTTCAAGATAATCGATGAGCAATATTCCGTGTGCATCCCAAAATATAGTGGCCATAACCTTGCCAGCCGATTTCACTGCCTTTGCCTTCTTCGGAGCACTTCCACCAGCTTTGGTTTCAGGTGTGTAGTGGTAAACCCACGTTTCATCAACAGTAATTAATCGACGCCAAAAATCAACAGGATTACGCTTTATCATGTCCAAACACCGCTGTGAAGTGGTCTGTCGAACTCGTTTTTGTTCGACACTGAGCAAACGCGGTACCCATCTTGCCGATAGCTTTTTCATATGCAAATGTTCATGCAAAATGTTGAACACACGTTCATATGATATGTTTACAATTTCAACAATCTCACGCAACTTGACTCGGCGATCATTCATAACGATATCGAGGATTTTCTTGATATTTTCTTCAGTAACCACCTCTTTTGGCCTTCCTGTTGATGGTATTGTTGCAGTGCTTCTTCGGCCGCGTTTAAATTCAGCAATCCAATATTTTACCATGTAGTCTGACGGAGCAGACTCACCGTAATATTTATCGAGCTTTTCTTTTGTCTCTTTCGCCGTTTTCCCTTTCAAATAATAGTGTTTAATCACTGCACGAAATTCGTTGTTTTACATTTTTCAAGAAACACAAAAGTTGCTTACTTCAAACGACTACAACAAATTATCTAATCGATGAATTTGGTTGAAATTTTAACAGCTGACGTTTGACAGATCGCAATTTCTAAAAAACAAAAAAAAATTGTGTTTGTGCTGCCATCTAGCGCTAGGTAGCTTCATTTTCAATCCGCCCTCGTAGACAGTAATTTTCTTGGTATCTGTCTTAAAGGTCTTGAGTCACAGAAATTTGTGTCACATATCTAAAGAGAAGAATATCTTTATTTAAATATGTACTACATATAAATAAACATATAAACATGTTCATGATACTTATTATTATCTTTCAGCGGTGGAACAATTGAGAAATGTTTGCAATCTATATAGCCCACAACTTCGGGGAAACCATAGTTGTTATAAAATCTAAAAAATCGATTATTGTGTTATGATATATAGTAAAAATTTACTTCATTTATTTTTACAATTTTGTCTTGCACCTTTCAATTCATCCACATTTCTTAGAAATTTTTCATTTTCTTCCAAAAATCCATTCAATGAACAACATTAATGATTTTATTTGTTCTTCTATTTAACGACAAATCATTGACTCAAAGAAACAACCCTTCTATTTAGTCTACATCAATGGATTAATGAAACTTTCTTTCAAATTGTCTAATTTCCACTTCTTATGCTTGCTCGATGGCAAAATGAGATAAAATTATACGTAACTCACGTAATCCAGCCTTCTTAAAATAATTTGATTCAAATAAAACGCTCCTAGTAAGCGTAAAGATTATAAGATTTACAACAAAAATGACCAATTTTTTATTCTAATTTGAATTAATTAATTAATTAATTCGTTTAATTTCTGATATGCAAACGATATATATGTATATACATATATATATATCTATAAATAATTATTTATATATGTATATATATATATATATATATATATATATATATATATATATATATATATATATATATATATATATATATATATATATGTATATATATATATATATATATATATATATATATATATATATATATATGTATATATATATATATATATATATATATATATATATATATATATATATATATATATATAAATTCGATTCAAATATAATATATTTAAACAAATAACAATACCTATACAAAGAACTTACATTAATTTCGTTTTAAAATATCAAAATATTTTGCCGAATTTTTCAATAAAACTAGTTTCAGGTAGGACTTGAAACTGGAGATTTTAGTTTCAGTTTTAATAGACAAGGTAGTTTATTATATAGCTTCTGAAATTATTAATTTCTGAACTATTAACCTAATGATTTTCTAAAAACTAAGATAATTTGTCAACGTGAAAACTTGTGAAAAGCAAATCCTGCTTTTATTCATTGCAATTGTTCGGTACTATTTTATAAAACAAAAAATTGCAAACACGATATCCGTAACATTCAGTTAACAATTACAGCAAAAAGGACCAAAACTCTGAAACAGTTGATTTTGACAATGCTCGTACCCTTTTATAGACGAAGAAACCACTACCACTTAAAGTTAATGCAAATCGTCGCTCAGATTTATTTAAATGTTAACTAAAAATACTGAAATATTTTCGGATTTGTAGCGATATGTAAACGCGATTAGATAGGGTTGTGTAAACAACTTAACAAGAGGAAACCAGTTGGATGGCTTTATTCAGGACTTTGATATGATAGTGTTGAATAAACATAGATCAAACTATAGAATATCAGCGTAAACATAGACCAACTAAAGAAAAACACCGTTTTACCGAAATCTTTTTATTGAATATCATTGTAAACAAAATATATATCTCTTTGACACATTTCGGATCAGAAACTTCACACCGGTAAAATTATGTAGTTCCGTGGAAACTACAGCAAACCCCTTCGAATTTTGTGTTTTTGCGGAAAGTATGTGAGTGGTTAAAAGATTTTATGAGTGACAGGAAAATTATTTTGAAAGCAGTGGTTTTCGGTTGGATGGAGAGGTGAATAATATTTACAAGACCTCGAATACCACAAATCTAAACCGTATGCACCAAATATAATGAATATAGGTGTAAACTCCATATTTTGTAATGGTAAGCAGTAGCTTACAAGAAAACGGATGAATTTATTAGTAGGTATGAAATAATAGTGCAAAAGTAGGACGCAGCAAATTCTTTTTTCAGGGTTATTCTGCAATAAACTCCTAAAATAATTTACTCTTGCCAGTAAAAAAAATTTCGGAACAAATTGTTCAATCTCAATATCCTGGAACAATTCATCTATAGAATCAAAGAACCTAAATGAATTTTTGAAAGTCTGCCATATTTATAAATGACGATTTTGTGTAAAAACCAACAATTTTGAAAAAAATAAATTAATATTCAATATCTAGGACTATAATAACAAATTGTTTTATCAAGTTCTGACCAACGGTAGGCGGGACGGACAATCAGTTAAATTTGATTACATCAATAAAAATCAATATTTAAAATTCCTCTTGCATTTGGTAGATTACATTTAATTTGTTTAGCTCTACACAACACAACCAAAATGTTTTAATATCAATCATTTCTTAACGGAACAAATTTTCTTTAATTTTCAATTCATTACTAAGTTAGTATAACTAACAAATAATGACCATAAGTTAAGCCTGAATGTTCATCTGTCAAAGGGTTTTATTTATTATGTTGTGCAAAAATTTCAAATTCATTGTAATTTTAGGCTAACGCTTTACCACTTATACAAATGTTGCCCATATTTAAATAAATCATTTGTTTGTTGAATATTTCAGTAACTAAAACAAAATTAGTAGGCATCTTTACATTTCTTTTGGTTTAGGCATGAAAAATTATGTCCGGTAGTGTCCAATCGAAATATTGGCAACTTTGTAGCTTGTAAATCGGTAAAAGACTCTCGACAATTGATGTATATCTTGCTTTTCAGTTAGTCATTCAGGTAGTGATCACCATTGACATTAAAAGCCATGACGCCATTGTCTTCCAAAGAATACACCAGTCCTGAATTTTTTCATGTATAATTCAAAGATTTTTGATTCTACAGAAATGACATTTTTGCTTATTGACAATGCCGTGGAGGCAAAAGTTTGTAACATCACTCGCAAAAGTTTGTAATGCGAATTCACTCATGTTCACGCACAGAGTCAGATTTCTCTTTGCATCTGTAACAACACCAGTTTGAAGAAACATCTCAGTTTCCTCCCAACCGATGCTTTTATACACAACAATATTTTAATGAAAATCCTCTTTGAATGCGAACAACCGATTTATTTTTATGAAACAGTACAAGTATTTGTGCTCGCTATATCGCTTCATAACAAATTTTAAACGCCTGCACTTCACAAAAATTCAAAACGGACTGGGAAAATTGAAGAGATATGAAAATGGAACCACCTTTTAATTGTTCAATTAATTAAGGTCCACCTTATAATTGTGACAAATAATTTTGTGAGACAGCGGATTTTTTCAATTATTTCCTATACTATTTTATAAACCCTCAAATATAAATTTTTGTATCCACCACTCTAATTGAATTCAATATTAAATAGTTCATTTTCAAAAGACAAACACTATACACATGAACGTACTCTTTTTTATTTCTAATTTACTTGCTATACAAACATTTTGTGTTCGGTTTATAAAACCAACAATGAAATACGTAATTGAAGAGACGTAAAGAATTTTGAACAAAAAGAAGAACTTTGTAAGATACTTACTTACCATTGGAGAGATACACGAACAAATAATATTCTTTTTATTTCTATCACAAAGGAAATCATATGATTTTTAATGTACATACATATATCTAAGTATATACGAGAATACACATTCTAGAACGAAGTATCTAAAAAAATATGTCTTGATAAAAAACTCTTGATATAAATAATTTAAATAAACGCGTATTCATACGAGTATGTAATTGTTGATCACCCGTTTGAAAAAAAAATTATCCAAAAATTCTCTCGTACTTATTACAAGCATGACTATGCACCATAGTACTAAAAAAAAGAGAACAAAAAAATTTGAAATGAAAGACGCCAGAATTATGTTTTAAGAATAAATTTAATTTAACTTATTTTCATTTTATTATTTTTCTTACTTCATGTCTTTTAATTTTAATTTATGTTTTCTTTTTCTTATTTTTTTTTATTTCTTTAAGACGCAAAATAAATTTAAAATGATATGAATTATTTTATATAGACTTTTTTCTGGGTACATATTATAATTTTTTTTTTTAGAAAATGGGGTTTGCGGGGGGATATTTGTAATATTTTTCCTTATTTTTCGTACGTACATATTTCTTTCACTTTTTTTGTTTTGTTACTTGCTCTTACTTGTATACATACATACATTACTTATAAATTAAATAAACTAAAAATGGAGATTTTATATTTTATTACATGGATGGAATTTTAAAATAAATAAAATGTCGCCTTAATTGAGATGGTTAATTGTATTTTGTTTAATTATTTACATATCAGTTGCAAATTCTAGGGGTAGTTAAACCCATAATGCTGCTATATCGAATATCTGTTCTGCTGACCCACATTTATAAAATATACAATAAATTATCAAAACAAGTTCCGAATACCAATTTTTACATAGATACAATCTATAATCACATATTACGATGATACGAGAAAATATCAAAAAATAAAAAAATAAAAAACAATTTTTTTTATAAAAAGTCGATGAAACATAATGATGAATACCATAAAACTGACCACACCAAACAAAATTCATATTCTTATTATTATCAACAATGTATTGTATATGGAATCAATGTTTCTTAATAAAAAAAAAAACACAAAATAACACAAAATTTAAATTCCCGCCTCCTTCATCCAATTCCGTATTTCTTCTTGAGGTAAATATACAGACGCATACAGCACACATCTTGGGAACAAAGAAGAGCACCATTTCCATGTTCAACGAACTCATTAATCACCCAAAATTAACGAAAAATATAGCATGCATACATATACTCGGTACATATACTCAAAATGGAAATAACTAAGAAGGATACATGAAAAGAAATTTGAAACCGAAAATATTCGTATGCAACATAACCAAAAAAAAAAAAAAATCTATTTTTGTAAAAAAAAACGAAAATCTTGATGATGATCATCATCCACATTATAATGATTATCTTTAATCTCAAATATCCTCGTTTTATATGAGCTCATGTACACAACATACTTTTTTTTTATATGTATTTGTAATATGTATAACAATATCCTTAAGGCAATGATATCTGATCTTTATTACACAATTTTCGTTACTTTTATTTTCAATGTTATTTTTCATGCGGTTCTAATAATTTTTGTTTTCGTCTTCGTCTTAATTTTTTGTAGATGTGATATTCATTTAAAGATGATTTGGTTTTTTTATATTATATATAGTAAAGATATGTTTGTTACATAGAGCACTGATTGGGAAACTGTTTTATTTGATATATTATGTATATTGGTTGTACACAGAGTTTATTTTTTTACATGTAGCGCACATCCGGTGATGTTAGGTGAATTATTTATCTATTCCTGAAAAAAATCAAATTTATCTAATTAGAAACGTTAAAATATTGCTGCTCGTGAGGCATTATAATTTTCTGAAAATTTGACAGCCCCCATAGTTAAATTATTTTTGGTATGTATAAGAAAATTTTCACATCATGGTCATTGATCGACATTGGCACTAAAAAGGACTCTTTAGTAGTAATGTAAGATCAACTTTATTAGAATAAGCTTGCGATGATGTTCTCCCTAGTAAATCAATTACATCTTTTTTCAGGAAAATACCTAAAAGAGTCGTTCATCAAATTCTTTATTATCAAAGGATGTAAACATAGTAGACTCCATTCTCCGAGTGCTCACATCCAGAAAATCTCTTATTTAGTGTATGGAATTGTATAATCTATTTGTTACTTTCTTTTTTGTAAGTAAAATAAAGTGTAGTAATCATGAAAATTTTGAACTTTGAGATTTTTAGAGATTAATCTGTTTTGAGATTCCCTGAGTCCGAAAAAGTGCGTTCCGAAATGGTGTCTGTCTGTAAGTATGTCAGTCTGTGTCCTCTCTATAGCCCAGATGGTTTAAACAATCGAACTGAAACTTAAGGTTTAAGCTTTTTTGATAAATTGGGAGGTCCTAGTGAATTTTACTCCAAATCGGCTAACCGGAAGTGGCCACTACCTTGGTCCAGAAAGTTTATTTTGCAAATATCTGAAAAAGTATGAGGTTTACAAAAAACTACTTAATACAAAATGTTTCCAAAAAATTAAATATAAAATTTCTCAAAATTCTATGTTCGTAAAAGAAAGTCGTGTGTTGGCCACACCTCCAGTTTTTATTTGCTCTGCCTTAATCAGCAATTGGTCGGTAATGACAAATAATTTTTTGGTTTGAAAGGCATAATACCCTGCCTATCAAGGGTTATCGGCCAATTGAAGGAGTCGTCAATTGCAGGAACCAGCATACGTGGAGTTATTTGGGCTACACAGGGCTCATTTACAGCCACTGAGTCTAGACTTTGCCCACTCCCTTCGACAGTTATTTCCTCGTTAGCAAATAAAAATTCGTTGATGGCCGATATGTCCATGTACGAGCTACCTAAGTTACCAAGCAGTGTTGTTGACAAAACCAGCTGGTTGTGTTTTTGAAACACAGTTGTCGCGTTTAAATTGTCACGTTGTGTTCTTTTGTCATCTGACCATTGTTATATAAGTATTGCATAAACCATTAAACGCTTTCTGAAATTCGTTTATTGTAGTCCTACCTGTTATTTCTTCAAATTTTTCGTTGTAGATATTTTTCTCGTGTGTATTTGTTAATTCCTGGATTCGATGGCCGGATGATTTTCCAAAACATCGGCAAAAATCAATTGCATTGTACTTCCAAAGAAAAATACGGCAGGCCCGAAAACCATGCTCAATGGCCTGCGAAGAAATACTTGGTGCAACCACTGCTGTAAGTAACCGCGCGAATTTTTGTTTCGATAAAGCATTCTTAGGGTTTTGTCGGCGCCATTCAAGAACCTTTTATTCCATCCATTTTTAAGCGGCTTGAACGCACTTACGTCTGCAGGTTGTAATATTATTCGCGTTGCATTAATTGGCCATCTACAAAAAGTATCACGGGAAAATTCGTTTCAACCCTTAAGGTAGGACACCATCTTGCTGCTAGTACAGTCTTAATTTTGGGATATAACTGAAAGTTAGTTTCGTCGCAATTAAAAACCCTTGTGGGATCGCACAATATGTCAAAATAGCCATTTTGGTTTAAATAAGTCTCAATTGAGGAAAACCAAGCCTTTGTATCACTTGCGCCTGCTGTGACACTCTCTGCTATTATTGAACGGGTGTCTACACGGAGACATTTTTGGAACCAAAAGGATGTTCTCGTTATACAGGCATTTTTCCAAACCATTTCTTCTGCGATGTGATTATCCATCCCTCTAAAATACTTTCTTCTTCGATGGTAAGCACAGTTGAAGGGTCGGGTCTAATTTTTTTTTTTAATTTTCACACAAACGAAATATTAAAGTGTTCTTTGACATTTTTGAGCTTCTAATTGTTCAAGAGCATTTCGAAGGGCCTCTTCAGAATAATTATTACTCGTCTCTGGCATTTTTAAACCACAAATAAATTTTCGAAACCATTTTAGTTATTGACACCTTTTAAAACTACAATAATTGACACCATATCAAATAACATGTCAATTATTGTACTCCAATAGAATACAATTATTGACACCATATGTCAATAAATGAATATGAGTCGTAGATTAATTCTATTTTTGATACTACAATTATCTAGTTATCTTATTTAATAAAACACGATTTAAGTAGCACATTTACAGATTTAAGTCCCATAATAACAAATAATTTAATAAGCTTATTAATTAAATCTAATTATTGAAGTAAAACGAATTACTTACATATTCCAATTCCTTAGCAAAAATCGGTCCGTTTCACTACAAAAATATCGAATGTAAACAAGCGACTTCATTACGTCAAATTCACTAATAGACTACAGATCTAAACAAAAGAGAGGTTATTAAAGGGAAAGAGAATTAATGAAGGTTTATAAAAACGCGAGATATAGAGAGGAAAAATACAATAAATTTGCTGTAAACCTTAAGCAGTGCAGGTGTGTCAATAATTGTATCGTTTACACTTGTTTAAAAAATTAATAATTAAATGTAATTAAATGAAGAAACAATTAGAGGAGGCAACTCGAAACAATTATTTTATTACTTTAAAAAGTACTTCAACATAAGTTTCTCATTCTATTTTTCTCTAATATATCTGAAAGTTTATTAAAAGAACCAGTAAGTTCAATGGAGTCAACTAAATAATCAGATGACGTTTTCCTTTGCAACATATCATGAACTATTCCACTAATCTTTCCACTTGGTGTAAATGTGTAGAAACTAATCCTGCCATAACCCTATAAAACATAAAATTAAACCTTTATAATTTTTTCACGATCCTATGGAGCAATAATATTTGAAAAATGCAAGGCGCCTGGATAATTCTAAAATAATGTTTGACATTTTTAGGGCATTAAATATAGTATTGTCGATTGATTTGACTGTTTTAATTTTACTTTTTTCAGGGTAATGCCAGGACTAGTTTCTACACTTTATACAATTTTTCGTAGTATCTCATCTAAAGCTTCGCCATTAAATTCCGCTCCACAGGGACGTTAAAGCAATGTAATAAAAATTATTGAATATAATTTAATTGAATTTTAAAAATATTTTATTATACATAATAATTATGTAGGCTAATACAGATTAATATTTTATATTTGTATTTACATTCATAAAATCACAGAGGTTTTCCGCGGATATGATATGAGCGGATAGTTAGATAAATGACAATACTAGTACCATCTTCATACGGTGGGGTGGAACATTTTATTATTGATGGAGTATGTTAATGAATTTTACGATATACATGTGAAATTCTGAGATTCAATGACGCGCGAGATTCACTTACGCTTAGGTTTTCTGCGGGTTTGGCAGAAATATTGTTCAAATAGATTAAAAATTTCATTTAGTTTATTTAATTATATTAAAAATTAGTTGAACAATTTATTTTTTAATATAAAACAAAATTGATGGATTAATGCGCTTCTGATCTGTTGTTACTATGCAGAATTTACTTAAATCGTCGTATATTTCCCAAATATTATTGGGCCATTTAATAATGGCAGTATAGTGTTTTAAATTTTGTTTGTAATTCACTATTGCTTTTAAGAAGAGTTCTTCGTTATCCAGCTAATTTTTTCTTCAATCTCAAAAATTTGTATAGCGTAGTTGACGTTCTTGTACGATTGCACATCTGCTATAGCTATTCCATAGTGAGTAACTATTTTTCCACTTTTAAGTTTCCTCCACATCCGGAGCATGTTAAAGTTCCGAACGATATTGAATTTTGTATGTTGCGAAGCGAATTTTCATTTACTGTGAATATATCAAACGGCAAGTAACTAACAACCGGATGAATTTCAAACTCAAACCACATCTTCTTCTAAGCACTTTTGATAAACCGATGTAGGTTTGGGAATCATTTTATTAATTAGCACTTTTAATTTTCTTATTTGAAATTCCGCATTTAGTTTGGTAGTATGTTCAAAATTCTGCACACATTTTACACCTTTGAACACACAGAATAATATATTTGTGCGTGTATAATATGTTTCAGAACATAAGTTTTTCAATGCAATAATCCTTGAAATAAATTTTAAAAAATCCGTATTTACTTCACAAAAACTAAGCTTTAAAGATTCGATGTCGATACCCATGTAAACAAACATTTTCGTAAGGGTATCAAATCCGCATGTATTAACCACTGATATAGTTTCTTCTCCGTATTTCTTTGAAAACACATTTCTTAGTACAGGCACTTTCTCAACAATGAAATCTCTAATCATCTTCACCAACGTATGGAGATGGGACTATTTTTGTTTTAAATAAGATGCATTCATCTAACTATCAGCTTAATTCATATCCGCGGAAAACTTCTGTGACTTGGAAAATTTTAAATACAGTGAATCACAAAATTTCACATGTATAGCGTAAAACTCACCAATATACCTCATCAATAACAAAAGGTTCCACCCTATCGTATGGAGATGTGCCTATTTTTGTTTCAAAGAGGGTGCATTTATCTAACTGTCCGCTCGTATCATATCCGCGGAAAACCTCTGTGATTTTATGAATTTAAATACAAATATAAAATATTAATCTGTATTAACCTACCTAATAAAATATTTTTAAACCTGGGGTATTAGTTTCCATATTTGTTCCGCTCAATGCTCATTTATAGTGTACTGCACTCGCCTCTAGTATTACGCCAATGCTTCACATCGTTGTCCGGGCGTTACCACTTGTAGTTATACTAGACACATTTGGAGGTTTCTACATAGTTGCAGCGTTGGAATATAGACCACGAGATACATAGCTATAGACGGTCAACCCCTACCCTATTGAGATGTACCCAACACCCTCACCTTAGACATCAAGTTTAACATATAATGTCTTTTTAACCAAAAATTCACCTTTAAACTGTCCTTAAAACACACCTAAAAGTTCATCCTAAAATTCACTCCAAAGTCAACCCAAATCCTCCAACAAATTCATCATAAATTTACCCCAAATTTACTTTAAAATTCTTCTTAAAATTACGACAAATTAATTCGGAAATTCATTCTTAAATTCAACCTACGCAAGTCACGCTAAAATTAACCCTAAAATTTTACTTAAAATTCACCCTACAATATACCCTTTAATTCAACTTACCTTAGAAATCACTCTAAAATTCACTGGAAAACCCTCTCTTAAACTAACGCTGAACTTCACTCTAAAATTCACTCTAAGTGTCAGGTTTGAGAAAGTGAAAATCCTACGATGCTTACATATAGATAAGAATTCTAGAGCTTGGAAATTTTAATAGTGGAAAGATTAATTTAGGATTACAAATTTTATAAAATCCTCAAATTCAAATTCATCATTTATTTGGAATTATTGATTTTAGAAATTAACGAACTTTGTAACGTAGTTTGGTATGAAAAGAAATTTGGAAATTTAGCAAAATTTAGAAGATTTAGGTATATTGCAGGAATATTAGAATTTAATAAAATTATTGCGGATTTGCGAAGGTAAAAATGGGAAATGGGAGTTACAGATCTAAATCTTTAAAGTTAATGTAAACTTAGAAATTCGTCAGATTTAAGAATCCTGATATTTAAAGAATTTTTACAAAATTTTTGAAATATAGAATTTTTATTAGGAATTAGACATTGAGAGTGGCAGGCAAGTATAATATATTTTTAAATAAAGATGAATTTAATCTGGAAAAGGATGAATATATTTTGGATAAGGATGAATTTGATTTGGAAATCGATGAACCTGATTTGTAAACGGTTGAATTGGGAGTGCAAAACCAATATAAACCGCAACAATATAGAAGCCCCTTCAACCCGTGATTCAGAAACTAGGCTTTAAAATGGGAAATATTTTGGAAAAGAGGGAAAATTACGTCATAAATATTTTGGAAAAGGGTGAATTTACTTTTCCTGTCATCCAAATCTCCGCTACATACAAGAAAAGGCATCACAGCCAAGAGATTGACAATTTGTGCATCATAGCGAAACCGAGCTATTTTTGCCTTTGATGACAACCTCAAAACGTTTTCGAAGTCTCTTTAAAACGTTATGATGGTTCAGCATAAGGCCTGATGATCACCCTAAATAAAATCCGACTGTTTATATTATATTAGATGATTAATTTTCATAGTTCCCATTTGTTTTCGTAGGATACCTGTACTAACAAAATTACTGGTATCATGAGAAGGTTGAGAACGGTTGATAGCAACTCGTAAACCTAGAAAACACACGGAATTTTAGCAAACCTTAATTTGTTGTCTTTCCCTGAGTTATAGTGAGTGAAAATTTACGTGTGTTACCTACTGGAAATAACTCTTTACCGTATAACACCGTATTCATAACATAACATTTCTGGTTCCAAGCGACAATTGATCAAACTAAACCAGGTCAAATATATATGTAGATGTTACAGTTGTTTTGCGGGTTCCCGTCGGTCTATTGCAATATGGCGGTATCCCTTCACTAAATCAATTTTGGAAAACATTTCACAATCATACAACTTCATAGAATAATTATGAAGACAGATATGTGAAATTAGCTATGGAGTTGACGGCGATCACCATGTATTATTTACAAGTTTACACAAACATTTTTTTATTGCAAGGATTCTAAATTTATTAAAAATTTTTAACCTGGTCAGTTTAGAAAAAACTAGCTGGACACTTGTTAGCACGTTGCTTATTTAGAGATTGGTCTGATTCGACAAGTTGCTAAATTATGGATAAAATCGATTTTATGGTCCATTTAGAAGCGCAACTTGAATTGATGTACAAGAATTTTTGAATAAAGAAACCGGCTACAAACCTTTTTCAACGAATATAAAGGGATTTATTATGTTTCTTGCAACTTTATTTGACCTGCACTAGACATTTAAATTATAGTACAACGCGGTTTGTACAAGAAAATAAAATGCATAAAACAGCAAAGAAAATTTAAATTGATAAATCGTGCGGTATGCTTGAAAAAATACACATACATTTATAAAACCACAAGTCACTTAATAAATTTGTTACTACTGACTAATAATAAATATTAAACCAACCATTATCTCACCACAAAACCTTCAAGCCATTTAAATAGACAGATTAACGTAATACTTAACAATAATTTTTATGATTATCTATTTACTTTCTATAGTAAGTAAACCATAGAAAATCTACGCCTATTAATTACAACAAAATACAGAATTTGTAAAACATATTTTTATGCTACCATTTATGCCGCGATTACGTGATAATTTGTAAATTTTGCTTTCACTTGGAAATAGCTAAGTATTATATAAATTATAATTTAGTTCTAATTTTAGAATTTTTATTCATTTTCTTGCGCTTGAATTATTTTAGAGCCATTAAGTGCTTAATGCTTTTTGCCATACTTAAGTTTTTTTTTTTTTTGTAAATAAAACAAACATCCCAATTCTAGACTAAATATTTATAAATTATGATTTTAAAATGTCACGAAATGCCAAAATATTTTTTTGTTCTTGTAGTGAGTTATTTGCATAAAAACTTTTTAGTCTCGATTATTCAGTTTTAATTATATCGCGCATACATGTGTACAATGTACTCGTATACATAGTGTGAAATACGTTTTATTTGTTGATAAAACATTTTCGCTTTTCATATTTTAATTTTGTTAAACAGTTTAAATTAGACAACACCAAAAATGTATTTATTGTTTGTTTTGTGTATCTAATTGCTTTACTATTTTTTATTATTTGCAAATTGTAAATTAACCTACCTTGACTAAAACGTAACGCACATGTACCATTAAACCATATAATTAATTTATATTTTATTTAAATTAAGATATAAACAAAAATTATTTAGCGTCGACAATATAAAATTCTTTCTTTGCCGCCGTCAGCTACATAAATATTGTATTAATTAAACAAAATATTTCGATTAAAAGGAGCTACTGGCCAAATTTTGTTTGCAAAAAAGTGCGTTGAAGGTTCGTTTTTTTTTGGAAGTGGCCATATAAACGGTTAGTCAAATTTATGAATGAGATACTTTTATTTTTTATGGATCCGTCCATATATTAAATAGGTTGATTACGCATACCCAAGATTCTCACGTTTTGAAGCACGCGGTAAGAATTTTAGTAATATCAAATAAAAGTGAGAACTAAGTTATAGTTCTACCTTAAAATAAGAGTTCGACCAATCAAATACTTTTATTGGAGCTACTCATTATCGAATTATCAAGGTTCAATGCTGGGTCCTCTATTATTTTCTATGTAGATTAAGACAACGAATCCTCTATTCACTATTGTTCATTTCATATTTTCGATGATGTCTTCCATATTTATAGAAATATTTGTTAAGATCTGGATTCAATTGTTAGGAATATTTCTCTGATAAATGAAGACTTAAATAATATTGTTTGTTGGTCGGTCTCTAATAGGCTCGTTTTAAATGCGAATAAATCTTAGTCGATTATAATTTATAAAAAATCGTTAGATAGCTCGTCCTTTACTAGTGTTTTTTGCAGGGTTCGCTAATTAAATATTCAAATACTGTTAGGGATTTAGGCTTAGTTACTAATAAAACTCTTACTTGGGGTTAACCTTTAGTTAGTATTAGTAACAGGAAGTTTGGCATACTTAGTTGTCTGTAGAAAGTTGTAGGATTTTCTGATAGTCAGTTTAGCAAACAAATTGTTTTTGTCTTATCTTCTTCCTCGTATATGCTTCAGAAAAATATGAATATTCTCCAAAGATGATTCTATAGGTATTAGGAAATGAAATCATATTTCTGCCTAAGCTAACCTTCTTTTAGGATGTAGTTTACCTATAGTTTTTACGAATTTTGCGTTTGTCTTTTTATTTGTAAGCTTCTCAAAGCTAAGAAGCCTTGGTTTCTTTAGGATATTTTTAGGAAATTGCTGTTTAGTGGGTTTCATTCCTCAAGCTTTCGTCTAATTTTGGCCAAAAATATTTGTAGGTCTCCATTACGGTCCCCTCCAGCATTACGTTGTTTTTAAGTATATTTTTTATTAAGATTGTTGCTGTACATTTTATTGAAATTAAACTATTGCTCAAAAGAGAATGTGTAAGTATGATGTGGATATTGTTTGAAAAATTTTAAGAGGTTTTTATATTGTTTTGCTCCTATTAGTTTAAATAAACAAATAAAATAATTACATTATCAGTTTTAGGTTATTTCGAAAAGTAATTTTAAGAAAACGGTCAGTTGCAGTGAGAGAGACAAAATCCCGAGAATCAAATTCCCGAGAGTACAAAATCCCGAGGGTTTCAAAAAATCCCGAGAGCACAAAATCCCGAGGACACATAACCGTCGTCTGACGGTACGAAATCCCGAGAATAATAAATCCGGAAAATACAAAATCCGTAGGATACAAAATCCCGAAAGCCTATGAAAATTCCAAAACCAAGTTGATGCAAAATTGGTAGAATTTTCCCTTGATTTATAAATGTATATACACGAAAAATCGGACATCGAAAATAGTGGTGGTTATGACGGGGTTGTAACGATATCCCGCATTTCAAAATCCTGCTTAATGAAAATTGCGCCCAAAAAAATCCCGCTTTTTAAAATTCCATTTTTCATAATCCTGCTTTAAAAATCCCAGTTCTGCAAAAATAAAATCTGGTTTTTATTTTTATTTTAGGGAGGGTAAGTTTGCCCGCTTTTCAAGATCCTACCTTCAAAATGGCGGTTTCCAAAATCCCGGTTTTTAAAATCTCGGTTTTGAAAATCGTTCTTTTCAAAATCATGGTTTTGAAAAACATATTTTTTTTAAACTCACTGCCTCTTCTAGTGAAGCATGAATTTTCATTTAAAGTAAAATAAAAATCAAAACCGAGATTTTCTGTAAATTGGGAATTTTATTTTTGCAGAAACGGAATTTGGAAAAGAGGGTTATGAAAAATGTGATTTTAAAAGGGTTGGTTACCAAAGCCTTGTTTATCAAAATCTTCGTTTTCAAAATCATGGATTTAAAAATCTTGATCTTGGCTTTTAAAAATAAATTGTAATTAATACGGGGGCGCGCTCGAAAATTTTAATTTTAATTTAATTTTTAAAATCCAAAATGTTGAAAAACATTTTGGAGTTTGGTTTTCTGGTGTTTTATAATTGTATCCGGACCTCTTCCTTGATAAGATCATTTCGTCGATCGAGTCGTTGTTCCATTTAATATTCTACGAGGGCGGATTGAAAATGAAGCTACCTAGCGCTAGATGGCAGCACAAACACAAACTTTTTTTGTTTTTTAGAAATTGCGATCTGTCAAACGTTGGCTGTTAAAATTTCACCCAAATTCATCGATTAGTTTATTTGTTGTAGTTGTTTGAAGTAAGCAACTTTTGTGTTTCTTGAAAAATGGAAAAAAACGAATTTCGTGCAGTGATTAAACACTATTATTTGAAAGGGAAAACGGCGAAAGAGACAAAAGAAAAGCTCGATAAACATTACGGTGAGTCTGCTCCGTCAGTTTTCATGGTAAAATATTGGATTGCTGAATTTAAACGCGGCCGAAGAAGCACTGCAACAATACCATCAACAAGAAGGCCAAAAGAGGTGGTTACTAAAGAAAATATCAAGAAAATCCTCGATATCGTTATGAATGATCGCCGAGTCAAGTTGCGTGAGATTGTTGAAATGGTAAACATATCATATGAACGTGTGTTCAACATTTTGCATGAACATTTGCACATGAAAAAGCTATCGGCAAGATGGGTGCCGCGTTTGCTCAGTGTCGAACAAAAACGAGTTCGACAGACCACTTCACAGCGGTGTTTGGACATGATAAAGCGTAATCCTGCTGATTTTGGCGTCGATTAATTACTGTTGATGAAACGTGGGTCCACCACTACACACCTGAAACCAAAGCTGGTGGTAGTGCTCCGAAGAAGGCAAAGGCAGTGAAATCGGCTGGCAAGGTTATGGCCACTATATTTTGGGATGCACACGGAATATTGCTCATCGATTATCTTGAAAAAGGATCCACAACCACAGGAAAGTATTATCGTGCATTATTGGATCAATTGGTTGATGCAATCAAGGAAAAACGACCACATTTAAAGAAGAAAAAAGTGCTCTTTCTTCGAAACAACACACCGGTCCACACAGCATTAGATACGATGCTAAAATTACGTGAAATACACTTCGAATTGGTTGATCATCCACCTTATAGTCCAGATTTAGCTCCTAGTGACTTTTTCCTGTTTCCAAACTTGAAAAAATGGCTCGCAGGACAAAGATTCATCTCAAACGAAAAATTGATTATCGAAACTAACGCGTATTTTGAGGGGTTCCCGAAATCGTATTATTCAGATGGTATAAAAAAGTTGGAATATCGTCTTACTAAGTGTGCCGAATTAAATGGAGACTATGTTGAGAAATAAATGGTTTTTGGCAAAAAAAATTTTGTTTTCCTACTTAGGTAGCTTCATTTTCAATCCGCCCTCGTAAGTTGGAACTTAGATTTTGGAAACCCATGTCGAGAGTATTGTCTTATAAAAAGCCTAATACTTAGTAAAACCATTCGAATTCTCTTGTTTTAAGAGTAAAAGTTTTCGGAGAACTCCTGTTTAAAAAATTTATTTTTGTTCATAAACTTTGAATTTTAAGCTCTGAATTTTTGAAAAGCCCTGATTTTTTTTTAAATTAGTTCTACAGAATTAGGTAATTTACCTAAACACCCTTATTTAAAATTTTTGACCATTTCAAAATATATCTGTTGAAAATCCCATATATGCATTTGTATTTTGGGAATTCCCCAGATTTATTAAATTATTTTTACAAAATTGGGGAATTCACCGGTACTATTTCTATGTTCCTGGCCAAATTTCAGCTTTAAGGTCTATAACAAGTTCAGTAACATCTTAAAGTGACAGAATCTTGATAAAATCCCAATTTATGTTTTACTATTTAACATAAATAATTTGTTTTCGGATAGAATGTCCTTTTTGATTTAAGGAAGACCCGAAAAAAAAAAATAAAATTGGGGAATTACCAGAAATTGTTAGAATATCCTTCCTGCATGTAATTAAATTCACTTAAATAATGAAAATTATTAGTTCAAAATTCAAGTCCTGTTGAAGAATTAATGAAAAAGTGTTCCTAGGGTGGTAATGGGTATTAAAATTGATTTTAAGTGATATAGTAATAAGTGTTAAAAGTGAGTTTTACTGAGTGTGCTTGCTTATAGTTTGACAGAAAAAGTTGTTTTAAAGCACTGAAGGTGAATTAATCTTGAAATTGGTTAATGTGAATATTGAAGTAATAAAACTCAAATAAAGGCAATCCCAAATTAATTATAGATGAATATGCTTATCATTTGGAAAGAAAACGCGAACTTTCCAATCGGTTTGTGCTCAACAGAAACCGCTCATATGTAGATCTCGAGTGGTAACATTTTGTTTAAATGGATTGCATAAAATTAATAGGATGCTTCTAGTCATTCGTATTTTGAAAAAGAAGTATTTAATGCCAATGAGTTTATAAAAAATAATGCTCATAAAACGACACGTTTACCCTAAAATTATAAGATACGTGTAATCCTGAAAGTCGAATTTATTTAAAATTTACTCATGCTCAAAAACATAAAGTTCTTCGAGCTAGATCCTGCAAAGAAAAGGAAGCCGATAATATATTAAACATTTGAATTATGAAGCAGTTAAGAAAAGTTTTTTGATGGAAAAAATATTATCCTGCTAAAGCTCCATCGACGCCACATTTGAAGCGATTCGTTATTTATGCGTCATTTATTTACAGTGCACGATAAAATTGAAAACGAGATCGTACCACTTTAATTTTGCTTGATGAGTGTAAAATCCAATGAGTGTAAATGGAACATTCATTTTAAACCAAAGCGAATGATATCGGACTTTGAGAAAGCGAGTGTAGCTGCCCTTAAAAATGTTTTCCCGGAGGCAAAATACAAGGGGTGCCTGTTTCATTTTGATTAAGGTTGTGCCACTAAATATGGTAATAATGAGCAATTTAGTATGCAGATTCGTATGTTGAAAAGTTTATCTTTAGTGAGCTAATGAAGTCATTTTATACTATCGGGAGCTAAAGAAAACGTTCGACTCGGATTCTCTCAAAATAGGAGTTTGGTTTGAAAACAACTAAAGGGTGTTTTTTTAAGCACGATAGAACTTGAAATTGTAAAAAATAACACAAAAAATTAAATTGTAATCAAAAATTTTTTGGCATTAATATTTGAAAATTATTTCAGGCATATGGGCACTGTAAAATTTTACAACATTTAAAATAAATTATAAGAAAAAAAAAATGGTAGTTTACAAGTTTAATTTTTTATTTGTGGTTGTTTCTTCGTGCCGCTTCTCCCAAAAACTAAAATTACATTTTTTTTTATTTTCTTTCAATGGACTGTATACTGTTCTAATAAATATACTGTTCTACCAAATATACTATACTAAATTATTATTTTGCGTAACCCTATCAAATTTTTAGTACAAACTGTAGCACCTTTATGTAAAATGTTAGTTTATAGATGTCGCTCAAGAGCAATATTTCAAATGTCAATAATTTTTAGTTAACATTTTGACAATAAATAATTATATAAATAAACAGGAAAAATTATTAATGATTAAACAATTTTGGAAAACAGAGGAAGATCAGTAAATTCTTAAAGCTAAGTACAATTAAATTACATGTATAATTACTAAATATTAATATGTGTATTGATTTAATTTCAGCTTACTCATCTGACAGCTGATCATCAGGAAAAATCAACACTGACAATAATCCACCAAACCCTTTCAATTTATGGAACTATCTGTTTGGAAAGAAGTGATAAATCCTCTGTCACAACATTCCGCCCGCCCTGAATCCTCCTGGTTCAGGATTTCTTCATCTTCAATGATCGGAAGCTTGCATACTTTATGGATCGGTCTGCTGATTGTAATATTCGTACGAGCAACCTTTAGAGTTACTACTCGCACTAGACCGTCTTCGCCGGGATGTATGGCAACTACTCTTGCTAATGGCCACTGTAAAGATGGACTTCTCTCATCAGCCATTAGGAAGATATCCCCCACTTTTAAATTGTATTTGGCTTCATGCCATTTATATCTGGATTGAAGCGCAGTTACGTAATGCCCTTGCCATTTCCGCCAGAAATGCGTGTAAATCTGCTGCGTTGTATGCCATCGAGACACGTTATTAACTGCAATCGGCTGCGGGATGTCTGCCAACGCTCTTCCAATAATAAAATGCGCAGGAGTTAATGCATCTACCTCCTCGCGTTCATTTATGCAAATTGGCCGTGAATTTACAGCGGCTTCAATACGAACAATCAGTGTCTGGAATTCTTCTAATGTTAATATGTGGTTCCCCATTGTTTTGTATAAGCTGGTTTTAAGTAACTTAACGGAGGCCTCCCAAAGGCCACCCATGTGTGGAGCACCAGCAGGAATGAAATGCCAGCAAATTTGATTTTTCAGAAGGAATGCGTTGATTTCGGAATTATTGTCTCGCAAGAAATCATAAACTTGCTGGAACTGATTGCGCGCGCCGACATAATTGGCCCCATTATCGCTGTATATGGAACGGCAGATACCACGACGACTGATGAACCTCTGCAAAGCAGCTACGAAATTGTCGGTTGTAAGATTTCCAACGACCTCAAAATGCACGGCTTTTGAGGCCATACATACAAATAGACAAACGTAGACTTTTATTGGCGTTGCTCCTCTTCTTCTCACAATATGCGCACTGAATGGACCACAATAGTCAGTAGCAACGTTCGCAAAAGCATGTTCATAGTGCAGTCTCACGGATGGTAAATCCCCCATCATCTGTTGTTCTAACCTGGGATTTGCTTTTGTACACTTTATACAATGATAAATTATCGATCGAATACCGTTTTTGCAGCGAATAATCCAAAATTTTCTTCTTACCATTGCTAGTGTTAATGTAATACCAGAGTGCTGAAATGATAAATGATAATCGTATATGATCAGTTTCGATAACTTACAGCTCGGCAAAATGATCGGGTGCTTCACGAGAAAACTTGATGTAGATTTATCAATCCGGCCCCCAACTCGTATTAACCCATCGTGATGCAGAAATGGATTCAAACTTCTAATGCCACTTTGTTTTGCTACTAATGAACCCTTTGACAGAGATTCACATTCTTTTGCGAACATTGTCTGCTGGACATGCATACATAATAATCGTTCTGCTCGATGAATATCACTAGGATGAATTACTGGATCAAACTCTTTCATCAGTTCTGGTCGAATCTTTGCTTTGAGGATTTGAATATACTTTCGAGCCATGGCTAAAGCGTGGCATGCAGAATAAAAACTAACGTGATTTTGAATTAGATGTTCTAAGAAGTCTTGTGCAACGACGCAGTTTAAAGCTATGGACCCCAAATCCTGCGGATTGATGATTATTTCAGCGTTTGAACTAGTCTGATTAAAATCGGATATTAACCAAGCTGGCCCGGTCCACCATAGTTCATGTTCCATTAACTCATCCAGATAGATACCTCTAGAGGCACAATCGGCTGGATTTTCTTCTGACCTTATATGACGCCAATGTTCTCTGCTATATTTATAAGTATCCAAGATTTGAGCTGTTCGGTTTCGAATAAACATTTGCCATCTCCTCGGGTGAGAAGACAACCCATCCAGGACTATTGTCGAGTCCGTCCACAATATTACTTGCTTGGCTTTCATGGTTAACGTAGCTTCTACCCATGAAGTTAATTTCGCGAGTAATAACGCTGCAAGCAGCTCCAATCTTGGCAGGCTGTTTTGACTTATGGGAGCAACTTTTGATTTTGCAACCACCAATCTCGACGTTGAGACACCATTGAAATTTGTGACAGCATAAACGCATGCTGCATATGCTGACTCACTTGCGTCTCCAAATCCATGAAGAATCACTGAGTGATTCACATTGCTGCTGATATGTATCCATCTTGGAATCTTTATTTGGCCAATACGATGGCAACTATCTTTGATTTTCCACCAATCTGATTTCACGCTGTCCGGTAACTCATCATCCCATCCAATAGGCTCGAGCCACAATTTTTGAAAAATAATTTTTATTTTTATGATTATTGGAGATAGCAATCCTAGAGGGTCGAAAATCTTGCTTGCCTCTGATAACAGTGATCTTTTAGTAAGAATCGGAATTTCGTTAGGCTGGAATTGAAAGCTCAATTCATCATGGTATGAGTTCCAAACTAAACCCAAAACTTTGCTCGCTTCGTCTTGACAAATTTGTTTTGTCTCAGCTGTCGTTAAATTAATATTCGATGCATCAGCATGCTCATTGATTTCCTTGTTGATGTTGGATCTTAACTTTCGCATATTGAAACCGAATGATTTCAACTGAATCTGGATTTCGTCTTTAAGTTTAAGTAGTTCCGTTTCGCTCGAAGTGCCAGTCATTAAGTCGTCCACATAAACGTCACGCTGTATTACTTTTGATGCAGATTCGCTGATTCTTCCTATGTCTAATGCTGCTTCCTTCAGACTTCTGGTTGCGAGGAAAGCGGATGGTCCAATTCCGTATGTCACCGTGTTCAAGCGATATTGTTTAGGAGTTTCTGCAGGACTTCTTCGCCATAATATGTTTTGATAACGCGCATCTTCTTGATGAACCCAAATCATCCTGTACATCTTCTCCACGTCGCCGGTAAATACGAATTGATGTTGACGAAATCTAAGTAAAATTTCCGCAAGCGACGACTGAACTGTAGGACCAATTTTCAGCATTTCGTTTAGAGATATATTATTCTTTGATTTGGCACTGGCATCAAACACAACCCTTATCTTGGTTGTGGTACTCTCCTTCATTACTCCATGGTGTGGTAGGATGTATGCAGTTTTATCAGCTTCACCAATTAATGTCATATGGCCTAATGCCTCATATTCATCCATGAATGCGAAATACATATCTTTAAATATCTTATCGCTTTGAAATCGACGTTCCATGGCTCTCAATCGACTGAATGCTAGCTGATATGAGGAGCCCAACTGGTTGGCGTTATCCTTGAATGGAAGACGGACTACGAACTTTCCATCGTTTCCTCTGGTTGTTGTACTCGAGAACAAAGCCTCACAATCTTCTTCTTCTGGTGATAATATGGTCGCTGCTGGGATGCTTTCAATTTCCCAAAATTTATACAATGATTCATTAAGGCAGGCACTTGGGTCGATACTTGTATTTAAAGTGTTAGGTTCTAAGTTTGTCTTACTATTCGCTCTTCCTACTACTATCCAGCCAAACTTCGTTTTATGGGCTGCTAATTCCTCTGATTCTATTTTTTCTCCCGATTCTAAAACTTCGAAAAATATATTTACCCCGAGTAAGATATCAATTTCACCCGCTTCAAATAAACTCGGATCAGCCAAATTAATTTTGCCCAACATCTTTCTATCGCGATGATTTGTCGTATTTTTTGCTGTTGAATATGATACCTTTGGCACGACATATGACCAAATTTTCGTTGAATACGTTTCATCTGTATTAGAAAGTTCCATCTGTACCGAGCCACGTGTACGACCCACATTTGAGTGGCCTAAGCCTCGTATTCCTATGGAATCCCTTGACGCTATTAATCTTAGTTGATTTATGCATCTTGTTGTAACGAAATTTGATTCAGAGCCAGAGTCCAACAAGGCTCGGAATATATGTTGGTTTCCGTTGTAGTCTTTAACTTTCACTAAAGCTGTAGGCAGCAACGACGTAAGCTGGGTATTTTTTGGATAACTGGTCTTTGGCGATGTGCGCAATTCACTTGAATAGGCATTCAATGTTTGATCTAATTCTATATGAGCATTGGTAATAGATTTTTCCTCATTTGCCTGCCCTTTGCTGCTCGATGTTTCTTCGGAATTGTTGTTGTTTATTGCATCAGGTGTGGAACTCTGCAACCCATTATGGCTTTGGCTTGATGTTTCCCGTGACTGGTGTTCATGTAGCATTGTGTGGTGTCTACGACGGCAAATTCTACATCGTGAATTTGATCGACATTGATACACCGAGTGAGCCTTGTATAAACAGTTAAAGCATCTTCCTTCCTCTTTAATATACAAAATGCGATTGGGCTGATTCAATTTTACAAAATTAGGACAGTCTTGTAGCCTGTGTGAATCTTCCGATTTGCATAATTCACAAAAGTCTGCCATAATTGCATGCAATTTTGTCATCCTTGGCGGCTGAAATGCAGTGTTGGAGGTCGAGGACTTAGGATTACTCATGCCAAACGTTTCCAAAGCATCAACTCGATCTCCCAGAAAACTGAAAAGTTGCTTTATTGTGGGATGCTCTTCATTTTTGGTTTCACGTGCCCAAAGCGATCTCGAGTCATTATCTAACTTGCTAAGAACTATGTAGATCAGCCAGGGATCGCGACTCTCCGAGCTTTCACCCAAAGCTTTAAGGCCTCGGATAACACCATCCGAGGTATCATACAATTTTTTAATCATAGGAACACTTGCTTGTGTTACGGTAGGCTGTTCCATAAATTTTTGTATATACGCATTGATTGTATAGCGCTTCTTGTTGTATCGGTTTTTCAGCTTTTCGAGAGCTTCACTATAGCATTCATCGGTGATTGGCATATGCTTAATTAATTCTTCGGCCTCACCTTGCAAGGCACCCCTCAAAAATTGCAGTTTTTCAGCATTGGACAGCCCCGGACGCTCATCTACTTGTTTCATGAATAGCTGGAAGAACGATTGCCATTCAATGTAATTGCCGTTAAAGCTCGGCAACGGAACTCTTGGTAACTTCACTTCACTCGACTGCGGGCGACCGCCATACGCTATGCCCGTATTATTAATACTCGTGCTTTCAAACGGTGCTCTTAAGTTGCATTGTGTGGATGGCCTACGAACTGACTCTATTTTATTTAGTTTACTAGACGCGTTGAAATATATCTCTTCCACAATTTGCAATGACGACTCATGTTCGTTGTCATATTTAAATAACTGTTGCTCTGTTTCCATGTATTTATTTAAGAGAATTTCCACGCGGCTTTTCCTAACACACACCTGGTCTAAATCTGCATCGGCGTTATTCACGTTTTCTTCAGCAAATTTTTCAATTTTCTTGATAGAAATCTCTATGCCTGTGAGCGTCTTTTTTAGTGACTCAGCGTCCGCCATATTATATCACGCTTAATTTAATTTTTTTTTTTCTTTAAATAATGCTTTTTTCGTTTAGATTTAATATTCACTAATTACACTATCACTTTCGTTTATTTTAATACTTGATTAAACTTTGATGAGCAGCGGCATCCGGCTCGAAGGACCATGTAAAATTTTACAACATTTAAAATAAATTATAAGAAAAAAAAAATGGTAGTTTACAAGTTTAATTTTTTATTTGTGGTTGTTTCTTCGTGCCGCTTCTCCCAAAAACTAAAATTACATTTTTTTTTATTTTCTTTCAATGGACTGTATACTGTTCTAATAAATATACTGTTCTACCAAATATACTATACTAAATTATTATTTTGCGTAACCCTATCAAATTTTTAGTACAAACTGTAGCACCTTTATGTAAAATGTTAGTTTATAGATGTCGCTCAAGAGCAATATTTCAAATGTCAATAATTTTTAGTTAACATTTTGACAATAAATAATTATATAAATAAACAGGAAAAATTATTAATGATTAAACAATTTTGGAAAACAGAGGAAGATCAGTAAATTCTTAAAGCTAAGTACAATTAAATTACATGTATAATTACTAAATATTAATATGTGTATTGATTTAATTTCAGCTTACTCATCTGACAGCTGATCATCAGGAAAAATCAACACTGACAATAATCCACCAAACCCTTTCAATTTATGGAACTATCTGTTTGGAAAGAAGTGATAAATCCTCTGTCACAACAGGCACCACGGCTGTTCTTGGCGAAATGCATTCTGGACGTCCAATTATGGGCCACTTTTCCGAACACTGCTGGCCGTATGTCACGAGTAACACGAACAATAATGGCCTCCAAGGCGTCAATTGTTGCTGGTTTATTAGCATAAACCAGTGACTTCACGTAGCCCCACAGGAAATAATCGAAAGGTGAAAAAGCGCATGGCCTTGGAGGCCAATTAACAGGTCCATTTCTCGAAATCAACTTATCGCCAAATTTTGATTTTAATAAGTCGATGGCTGCAGTCGCCGTATGGCACGTAGGGTCATCCTGTTAAAACCACTTTTCATCCGGATCAATGTCATCCATATTTTCAAACAAAAAATCATTGATCATGGTGGATTCCTGCAAACGACATCGAATTGATAAATTTGGATCTTCTTCCACACTTTCGTTTGCAGTGACGATATTCTCTTCAGTACGCACATTCCTTCGACACCTTGATATTATTGCATCCTCTAGAGAGTATGTGGCACGAAACCTATCCACAGTTCGACGGATGGCTTGCTCAGATGGACGAATATGTGCGCCATAAAAATCACGAAGTCGTCTATAAGTTGCGCAAATCGACGACTGATTTTCAAAGTAAATTTTAATAATTTCGTAGCGTTGTTCAAGTGTGAGTCTGTTCATAATGATTTGCCAGAGTATACTGAGAACTGCCAGAGTATATTATTCATAAAAATTTAATTTTTTGTTTAATTTTTTACAATTTCAAGTTCTATCAGGCTTTAAAAAACACCCTCTATGTAATAGTACCAAAACGACCAAATCAGCAATCAAAACTCAATTATTCTCCCGAGTTTTGGACGGTCTCAACCATAATATTAGACGTACACAAAACTCTGTGGAGAGTTGGCATCGGCTCTTACAAAGTATTGTTGGAAAAACACATTTTCGACTTTACCATCTAATTTCGGAGTTGGGAAAAAAACTGATTATTGTTAAATCCCGAGATCAGCCAACACAAGCTGGAGCTACTGCAGTTAGTTTTATAAATAAAACAAATTGGAAAAAATAATAAAATTTGTAAAATTATTCAACAACGGTGCAACTTACATAGATAAAATCAGTTATCTAAAAACTATTGCTTACAATGTATCTTTAAACAAGTGAAGTCAAAATCAATATTTTGAAAACCAAGATATTGAAATCCAGAAATCCTGAAACCAAGATTTTGAAAACCATGATTTAAAAAAAACCAGGCTTTTTGAAAAACCGAAATTTTGGCTATACGTCAA
Organism: Tipula vernalis; assembly: GCA_958295665.1. Lineage (NCBI taxonomy): Eukaryota > Metazoa > Arthropoda > Insecta > Diptera > Tipulidae > Tipula > Tipula vernalis. The sequence continues at coordinate 314,389,466 of OY282558.1, read as the reverse complement.
GATTTATTCAACAAAGATTTCGAGGCACTCCCATTTTAAAAACGGGAGTTTTTTTTTTTGCGGGATTTTGATAAACAGAATTTTGAAATGCGGGATATCGTTACGACACATTTTATTTTATTTTAAATTAAAATTCTCCTTTACCACAAGGGGTGGCCCGAATTAAACAAAATATTTCTTTCAAAACCTAGATTTTTAAAAACAGGATTTTGAAAGCCGGGATTTTGAAAACCGGGATTTTGGAAACAGGGATTCAGAATCCAGGATTTTGAAGGCAGGATATATTTAAAAGCGGGCAAACTTACCCTTTCCGGTTATAACATGTCACCCCCTCGGTATTTCCTCGGAATTACAGGATTTTGTCCCCTTGGAGTCTTGTAATAAGTAAGCGATCGTACACCGAACTAGATCTGTCAGCAAAAATAGCTTTAATTGAATGTGCTGAAAGCGATGATACTTTATCGCAGCGGAAACTAGCTGAAAAATCCAAATTAGCAAAATTCAAGTGCAAAGAATTTTGGGTAATAAATCGAAATTCCAACAGACAGTTGATAATTTTGGATTGTTAAAACGAAAACGTGTTGCATGTTGCACCAAATATAGTGAACTTGATGATCTTTAGTGAGCAATTAAATTTGACGGAATTCACAGAGTTTGGCGGAATTCACACTTACCGGAGAAGGTGCATCAACAGATACAAATGTAGTCGAAAAATACCGCGAAACATTACGTAAATTGACGGGTCCGTGTGAACTAAAAAATATTTTTAATTTAGACGAACCGGGTTTATTTTTTCGAGCCCCTCCAACCCGATCACTTCAATTAAAAAATGAAAAGTGCAAAGGTGGAAAAATGTGCAAAGAGCGACTAACCATAGCCCTATTATGCAATATGCTGGGAGAAAAGGAAGATTTCCTCATTATTGGAAAGGCGAAAAAACCGAGAGCCTTCAAAAATTTAAATGTTTGACAGGCATTTAACGACCTTTGGGGGTATAACAGAAAAGCGTGAATGACATCGGTGATTTTTGAAGAATGGATTCATAAATTTAATAAAAAAATGACGAAACAGAACCGAAAAGTAGTGATCTTTATGAACAACGCCCCGTGCCATCCAAACAAAACCTACACCAACGTCAAATTACAGTTTTTCCGCCCAATACTACATCAGCCTTGCAGCCGTTAGATCAGGGTGTAATACGAAGCATAAAAGATAATTACCGTAAGCTTTTTATGAATCTCCTGCTTACAGCAATCGATGAAGCTAATGGCATAGGGAAGCTGTCAAAGCAAATAACCTCGATAGATACGTGTTCTTGGCGGTCCACTGCGTGGAAAATACCACTCAGGAAACTATAGCAAACTGTTTCAGATGCGCTGGATTTAAGGATCCTATTGTTGAACGTGATGTTGAGATAATCCAGGAACCTCATGAACTTGAATCTGGTAGCGAGTTTTTGCAAAAATGAACAATCAGTTTAGTGGGGAAAAATCTTAAAACTTGATTTGTACGGATTTGGTCAAAAAATATTCAATGTCATTCAAAGCGTTCAAGAATAATCATAAGTGACTTTATTAGTTATGTGTCACCACCAAATAATGATTTGTGTATTAAAATGATTTTTACAAAATTTAGCGAAATGTCAACTACTTGATAAACTGCTTTACTTTTTTTTTTAAATAATTTAGCAACTTGTAATGAAATCACTAGAACTATATTCCCAAAAACCAGAGGTTTGAAAGATAAAGGTTCAGGCGTGCTGTACTGGCTAATAGCTTCGATATTATCTGTCTGTGTTCGATATTATCTTGAGACTGCGGAATTATTTGATTAACAATTTAAGGTTTACTGAAGAGATCGTAATCTCGAGATTCATAAAACTATTATTGTGGGAGTGTCTTTGTTGCTTTTCGCAAAGAGTTAGAAGTTGTAAAGTTGTAAGACTTGCTGGATTACACAACTGGGTTAAAATTTTGCTTAAAAATTGTTCGGCTTTTGTAATATTTGTTGTTTATGATTAATACAGTATATAGTTTTCTTCAACGATTATAAATTATTCTGTGATCATTTGTCACATACTATTAAGCTTTTAATGAAAAATCTAATTTCGTTATAGTAGCTGATTTTAACCTTCAATAGATAATTGGCAAATTATGACAAATTATTATCTCCCATTCAATAGATAATTGACAATACTATGAGTATTTTTGCATTAAAGTATGAAGGGCTTTTGACTTAATGCAACCAATATAAAGAATTTTCAACACAGGACACTGAATCTATTTCTATTCAATGTTGACAGAAATATTGTCTCTCTCAAAAATCCCGATTGTTTAATAACAAAAGCGGACGAGGATCATTCACCTTTAAGAGATTCCGTTTTATTAAGTGGACGTGAAAATACCACTTTCCACGCGATTTTTCACACAAAAAACTTATTGCAGAAGAAATTACGAAGGTTCGCAAACGTCTTTGTCATGCTCGAATAGATATTTCTTGGCCTTTCTCGCACGACGAAGTAGCACCTTGCGTTCTCGACACAGATAAAATGATGGGATTGAGGATTGAAAACGACAACTGGGTGTCTAAATATTTTGTCGAATGGAGCCAAGCGTATAGCAAAGGCTTATAATAAGATTTTTTTTTAAAATTCTTATCATATTTCGAGTTTTTATCTATAGTTATCAATTCTTAAAATTGTTATTACGAATTTTGGGACGAGTGAATTTTGAGGCACAAAACAAAAATGAATATGGATTGGTGCATAAAAATATAGTCGATCAAAAACTTGTTATTTAACAAAAAAATATAAATCATACTTCGCGTTATTCGTTTACACAATATTTAGGATTTTTAGTAATAGGCAATACTGTTTAGTTCAATATGATTAAAGATTTCATATTATACGATATATTAAATTATGAGATTCATCGTATTGAAGATTGGCTAATTCACTGATATATCCCCGGGCCCCCTCTTCATATCTTATGTCGTATGAAAATTACCAACATTCGAGGTCAACAACAAATAATCCTACTTTATGCCATTTAAATGTGGTTATAGGTAGTCCAAATAGGATGGCTTTATCAAAATTTCCTAATATGTCGAACCAGTGGAATTTCTATATGAATTGGTTCATCTTCAATACCTCAAAATGTCTTGTATTGTATGATATGAAAATTACCAACTGTCGCGGTCAACAACAAATGGTCTTGTTTTGTTGTATTACTCCGACCAAGAATAAAAAATTTTTGTTGTTCCTTCTGAAAGTGCAGAAAATTAGCATGAAAACTCGTATGGGATATAGCAAGCAAATTTTTTTAGAAAGCGCCCTCCTCAAGCTAACTGGGGCAACCTTCAGTATAGCTAACAACTGAAACCTTTATCTCAAAAAATTGTTTGCAATTTTCAGACACAATAACAAAAGATTTTTTATCGTATCTTTTATGCAGATATCAAAAAATTTGTATTTAAATCAAAAGCATTAGGTAATTCATATATTATGTTATAGTTGTTCCCGGTTTTTGCCTCCAATTTATTTTAAATTGCTTTTGCCGACTGGCTCACTACGATGATAGTTCATTAAGTATAATATAAATGTAATAGATGGCGTCTCAATCGCAATTTTCATTCAATATTTGGAAAGTTCTACCTTTAAGTATGCCACGTTTGAAATTTTTCCATTGATCTGTCAGATAGTTCAGTTTTTACAACATTTGATAAAACATTATTTTTTTGGACACCACCCAACTGAGTTTACAATACCCAAAATGGTCGATAAAATCTATTGCATGATATTGGATGATCGGAGAATTAAAGTGCGTGAGATTTCTGAGGTTGTGGGCATTTTAATGAAGGCAAGTACATCACATCTTCGTCAAATATTTGGGCATGAAAAGGCTCTCCGCACATTGGATGCCACGTTTGCATACAATTGATCACAAACGTAATCGAATAACAACTTCAAAGGAATGTTTGGCGATGTTTAATCGTAATCCTACCAAATTTTTGAGTCGATTCTAACTATGGATGAAACATGGGTCCATTACCATATGCTGGAGACCAAGGAACCGTTGAAACAATGGATTTCTCTAGGCGAATCGGCGTCGAAGATTCAAAGGTGGGTCTGTCAACCAACAAGATGATGGCGAGTGATGGGAAAACGATAAACAGAAAATATTATGCAGACTTATTGAACAGATTCAGCTCAAACGATGAAGTGGTTGCTGAAACAAACGCATATTTTGAAGCGTTGCCGAAGTTCAATTTTTGGAAAGGATCGGGAAATTGGAAAAACTTTGGGCTAAGTGTATCTAGCTAAAAGATGACTATGTGGAAAATAAAATAAGTTTTGGTCAAAAAACAAATGCCTTCTTTCATTTATCTTGGACTTGATTTTGTTGTTTTGTCTAAAATTTCACACACGTAGTTGTTGGTTAAATTAAAATAAATACAGTTGTATGAAACAATTTATTTTGAATGGAAATAACTTTTAGGAGTTTAATTAAGTATTCGAGTTTGATGCTTAAACTAATTTACGTTACAGCTAATGTTCTATTTTTCGGCTAATTTTTATTATTTTTAACGGGTTAATTGAACGATTTTTTCTCCCAGAAATCAATTCGGAGTTAAAAACGGTTCGCTTTCTGAAAAACTTACACATTATTTCTGTACATTTGTATTGTAATAAATTTATTCCTAAATAAACAAAAAACTTACTTATTTAAATTTTACGAAACACTTTTGCAAGTAGCGTTTATGAAATCATAAAATCCTCATGTTTCATCGTTGACCCTGAACCTAATTTTGTTTTAGTACAAACGGTCCCATTATGGTCCCATGCCCAGTCCAAAGGTTTATTTACTAGCGCCACATAACACTGCTATACCTACAAGAAACAACCTTGTCCAGGGCTATGGAATACGATTGAATAATGATTTCATTCATTATCTTAGAATTGTAGCTGATTTAGAAGGTGGGATTTCTAAATTAAATGGGACAATAAAAATCAGCATTAGGAGCAGACTTGTAAGCATTTTGACAAATTTTAAATTTTACCATAACTTGACAAATACATTTTTGACTAAACCGACTGGGCGAAATACTACAAATTCGACAAACTCACAATGGTAAAAAATGTTTATGTAGTAATCCCCATGTAAGTTAACACAACTAGAATTGGAACTCAACATAAATTACAAACATGCGCGTCATGCAAAGACGCGGAATCGGCATAAAGGAAAACACATGCAAGAACACGCGCAAATATGTTCTAGTTATTTGCTAAGAATTCGAAAAATAGCAAAATTTATGGAAGCCCGACTCCAGGGATTTTCATCATAAATCACGGGAATTTTCTTTATTTTTTAGCTAAGCGTTATCATAGAATTTTCTTCTATTAAACGTGCAAAATGTCTCGGTTATTAACGGAATTTGTAAAGGTTCAAGCCTTAGATCAATTTTAGGCCCTTTTTAAGTTCTCCTTTTAATATCTTTCATGGGTTCTTCATTTTTCTATGGATTGAAGGAAGTTTACTGAACTGAGCGTTTACTCAGTTTATTGAAACGTTTACTCAAATTTTAACACTATTGAGCAAAGACCTCCAGTGATAAGTTGTTCGTCTTATTTTACCTTTGTAGTAATACGATAAATTGAGGCAAATTTAAGGGATGGACATAGGACAATATTTAGTTTTTTGGACAATCCAATGAACTACACTCCAAAAAACTATATTGAAATTAGCCAAAAAACCCGAACGGATGAACTTTTGTTTTTGAAGTCAAAGTAATTTCACGAATTTCATTCTCTGAAAACAAATTATTGTCACAACCATCGGCGGATAAACCATCGGCGGATAAACCATCGGCACAGAACTATACAGAACCCCGGTTCATTAAAATTCGCGCGGCTCTCGTTATTTTAAAAAGAGTTAAAATCAAAAATAGTAGTTTGCCATCAAATTATATAATAGTTTTGTTAGATGTAGCTTCGATGTCGATTTAAACTTACCTTTAAAAATGATTAACAAATTACGGAGTGATATATAATTAAAATGTAGTACCAATTTGGATTTTAAAATTTTCGAGGAAATGTTAAAATTTGTCTTTGATCTTACTGAATTTAGTTTTATCGGAAAATGATTTAAACAAATGTTTGGATCACCGATGATTTGCTCAGTTAGTTCTTCAGTATCTATAAGTTACTGATTAAATGACTTAAAAACCAATATTTCTTTTACAAGCGTGAACGATATTAACGCGGTTATACCAAATTCTGTAGTTAATATTTTTCTTAATGATGAATTACACAGCGAACAAAATTTATATGTGAAATTTAAAAACGAAATGGTTATACGAAATGAGAAAGGCAGTTTGACGACTGATTGATCTCATAAAATAGCATAGCTGAAAACAATTTTAAATTATCAGACGGATGTTTATACATAGAAAAAGCTATCGATAAGTACATTCGACATTTAGAAACTCTCCGACTTGCAAAATTACTTCGGTCTAAAACCACTTTGCTTGACGTTTTGAAAGTCCCTGAGTCTAAAAAACCAAAAACAAAAATGTCCGTCCGTCTGTCTGGATGTCTGGGTGTCTTGATGTTTATACCTATGGTATCTCGAGAATGGCTTGTTCATTTTACAATTTTTTTTTGCCAATCTGTTTCTACAGTCAAGGTCGTGATTTGAAAAGCTTTTGGAACCTGTGCGTCAAGAGAGTCGGGAACCTACCATACGAGTTCACCCAAAACACCTGATTATAGAAATATTTACCAATCTTTTATTTATGCTGGTTTGAATATAGAGTTGAGTATTGAGTTTGGGGTTGACTTGATGGTTAAGTTAGGTGTCAATTTGCCGGTTGAGTTCAAGTTGAGTTGGGGTTGAGTTGGGGTTGAATTAAAATATAGTGAGCAGTTGACCAATTTTTTAAATATGCTGGTTTGATGATTGAGTTGAAAGAGAGTGTGGGGTTGGGTAGAGGGCCTGTTGAGTTGGGGGCCGTTTGCAGAGTTAATTGGGGTTGAGATGGTGTTGGATAACCGTTTAGTGAGCAGTTGAGCAATCTATAATAAAAAGTGAGTGTTTGTATATATGTATAGCATAGGTATGTGTATGATATTTAAACAAATCCACACGACTTGACCGATTTGAACCAAACCTTACACAAATATATTGTTGTTTAAGACTTAAGAAAGGTCTAGGATGAAATTAGGATGGAACTTATCTATTTCTTAACTGATTTTAGTGAAATTTGACTTCGGCGATGGAAATGGGATTCTTAAATGAGTTTTGGATGAAATTCTGGAATACGGGCAAGTATAATGGAATTTGCCTATTTCCTAACCGATTATGATGAAATTCGGCTTACACATTGGAAATGGGATTCTAAAATGATTTTTGGATGATGTTCTGCAATATGGAAAAGTATGAGGCAACTTGTCTATCTGACAACCGATTATGCAAGGAAAATAGCAGGGATAGGAACGACAACAACCGTGGGCGTCCTTACAAAGCAGCAGCTGGGGGGAAGTTGGAGGTAGTAGACTGAACGAAAAAATATAATTAGGGTTAAGTTGAGGAGCAAATTTGGGGTTAAGTTGAAGATTGTGTTGTGTGTTGAGTTGAAAGTTGATTTGCCGTTGAATTGGTGACTAAGTTGATGGTAGGGTTAGGAGTTGATTTTGTGATTTCGTTGGAGATTACGCTGGGATTGAATTGGAGGTTGAGTTGGAGATTTACTCGGATATTGAGATTAGATTGTAAAGGGATTAAGGAGTTCAGTTGGAGATTGAGTTTAGATTCAGTATGAGACTAAGGGGTTCAATTAGGGATTGATTTATTCCGTAGTTTGTTTGAGTTGACTTCATATAATCTCACGAACGCACGTAATACAGACCGAAGTTCTGATCACCTAGTGAAGTTTCAGCCCTTTATATTTTTTAAATGTTGAAAACACTCAACAGATTTTTATTTCAATTCTATATGTAAAAATCGTTTTAGAAAAAATAATTGTCCGGTTCAAAATTATGATTTAACAATTCTTGGTAGATCATTAAAAATATTATACAAGTTTTTACTTACAAAACTGAAAGACAAAATTTCTTTGGAGTAAAATGAAATGTTCTTGTGGGAGAGGATATGTGAAGCAGACGAAATAGTTTTTGAAAAAACAATGTTCACCACAACCCGTTCACTATTCCATTTTTGACTTTGAAAATTTACAAAGCACCATTAAAAATGGCACGAGCGCTGAAAGATCACTTTGTCATGTCGTTTGGCATATAATTGCATCAATTGTTGTTGATAACGTTCTCCAGTGATGGTTTCGTTTGACCGGACTAGGTCATAGTAAATCATTCCAAACTGATCCCACCAGATGTACATCATATAATATTCGGTTTGGCCGTTGAAGTTGATGCATGATCGGGCTTACACTACGATTTTCGGCACTTTGAGCTATCGTAGCTGATCCACTTTTCGGCTACTGTTATGATTCAAAGCAGAAAACCTTTCCAATTTTGTTTTGGAGCCGTTGTTCGCACGTGAAAACACGGCGTTTGACTTCTCTTGCCTTGAGTTCATATGGAATCGCTTGTTGAGTCAACCCTAAAGTTTCAGCGAGCTTTTCTTGAGTTTGGTATAAATTTGGTCCAATAACGCCGCCAACTCAGCGTTTTCAAACTTTACGGACCTCTCTTCGCGTTCTTTGTCACTGGTATCAAAATCGCCACTATTAAAGCGCCGGAACCAGTACTTACATGTTTTTATTGAGCTTATTTCCCATATGCTTCGCATATGACCAGCAATCGATGCCCCTCAGCTGCACTTTTCTTCAAATTAAAACCTAAAAGCAGCGTGTCCTGTAAATTGGGTGTTGTTGGCACAAAGTTGATATGGTTAGAGCACAAAAAAATATGTTGTTTGCACTTACTTCAGCAAAATGACACATTCAAATTGGGAAATGAAGAGGGAAGTGATGACGCTTTAACATGAATGTAGATACGATGGTCCGAGTTGTACACCCAATAATATACTTCATTTATTTCTTTTGTTAGCCGTAGACCTAATATATCTTTGATTTCGGGCCTCCATGCTTCACATTATCGATTCTGGTTTTATGGATGATTTCGGAACTTCAAATAACAGCGAAATATTTCCCCCATAAAATAGGAACTGTACAGAAAGAAAACAAGAATCTATCTTATCTACGTATTGTCTACGTTATCTACGTTGAAAACTATTGTATACGCTATTAAGCGTGTAGACAATCTCCAAATAGGCGTAAACGCACAACACTTGTCAGCGGTCTCCATTACAATTTTTTTGAAAAATGTTTTCAACCAAACAAAAAGTTCAAAGTGACTGAATATCTATGTTATACGTGATTCCAATATAAATAAATATTTTAAAAAGTAGTTTCTATGTGATAACTGAAGAATTTCTATATGTCAAGATAAAAGGTTGAAAGAAAAGTTGAAACAAGATCTACCGGAGGGTACATTGCACGTGATGCATTGGGTAAGCAAGGAAAGCAATCACAACAACAGAAAGAATTATGGAAACAGCAGAGAAATTTATGCCAACGCTAAGAATAAAAACTTTGACGTAATTTTACTTACTGGATTTTTGATAATTTTCGGTTGTAGAAGGTGAATATTGTCTGTATGTGTCTATCGTTTAAGGAGGAGCAACCCAAATTTCAAGGAAAACTATCATTATTTCAAACAAAAAAAATCTGTTATATAGTTTTATTCAGAATTCGGAGCACATCAAGACATATAGCTTAGAAGAACAATCGCATTGCAGAAATACCCTTTTTATTGAGGAATTAAATTTTAAATTGTTGCTGGTTCAGTGTTCGCGCTTTTCGGAACAACAGCGCAAAACATCGGCATGCTAGCTAAGCTTTGCCTCCAAAACTCGCAATGTACATTTCAATGTATGCGGATTGGGAGATTCCAACAATGATGTGTTGTGATTTCAACATCGCTTGTCACAGCCCACTATATTTTTATTTATCGTAATTCTAGTGATTTAGTTCAACGTGATTCTAAAAGACATCACTATCTCAGCTACCATACCGAAGGAATATAACAATCATATTTGTCACTCATATTGGATAGTGTACTTAAAGAAGTAACTAAAACATAACGAGCACTTAAATTTATATGCTTGCTACACTGATTGTAGAGCAATTCAAAACCAAATTAACAACCAGCTCAAGTACGGGATACAACTCAGATTTATTTACATTTTAACAACAATATAATGTTTAAAGAAACGGACACCGAAATAATTATATATTGTGTCTAATAGTATATATATATATATATATTGTACGAACGTTAGAATAAGACAGACATATAATTATTATATACAACCAGATTTTCAAAAAAAAAAAAAATTTTATGTATATTTTACTACTTTTTTACGAGCAATTTTATGAGCTTTAAAACGTTTTTATGAGTATTTTTTTTTATTTTTTTGGTGTTGCCGTTTAAGTTGTTGAATTGAATTGGTTGAAATATTTGATTTGACTACATTTTATTTATGTAAACAAACCATTTATTTATATTTAATTTATTGTTATTATTTTTTCGAAATTGTTTGTTTATGAATGAATGAATGAATGAAAGATGATGCGTTGATATGAGTAATACACGTATATATAGGGTTGGGGTTTATTCGGTACGACCTTAACCTTTTTTTTGGTGTTTCCTTTCTAAAAGTGAGACACTTTGTAACAATTTTAATGTTATTTTAATGCCATAATCTGTATTTTCCTAATATACAAACCATAAAAAGGCCATAAAAAAAATGTTTGTTTATAAAACATTTTATTCATTTCAAACACTAATCGAGAGTGTGTATAGTATTCAACTCTTGGCGTAATTTTTGTTGAAAGCCTTATATTTTTATTATTTATTTATTGAGTGTTTTCACAGTATGTTTTATGAGTTTTTTTTATTATATCTTTTATAGAGTATGTATATAGGATATTATGTTTTATATTGTGTTGTTTTTTTATCTTATTACTACACATAAAATATAATGATCAATTTGTTGATCGTAAAATGTGTACTTTTATTTGATTTAAATTTGATCGTAAACTTAATTTTATGTTTTATTGTGGGAATTAATAAAATGGGTGAATATTATGTATATTAAAGCATGTAATTGAGGATGATCTGCGTGTACAATAGTTTTACTATTTATCTTATTCTACGCTGCTTTTATATAATTGGCGTATAAAATTATTTAATAGTAGAGATCGTGATTTTGGCTTATACTTTACACGATAGATTAATATACATAATAATGCAGCATATTATTATATTTATTGAGCCGTTATTCATGAAGAATGCAAAATGAATAAAATGCATTTACAAATGCAACAAGCTAATCAACATAATGTTAAGTAATGTACAGAGGTTAATTGGTATTAAACAGGTTAATTGTGATTAATGGTTGAGTTATTGTTTTACTACATATTTATTTCGATTGTAGATTGGTTTTATATTAACAAGTACTAGTCGACCCGTGTTAATGAAAATCGTTTACATAAATATAAACAGGAACAACGGCTAAGAGATATAGTCGATTTAGGGAGAGATATTGCCTCGCAGCAAACGTTGACCGTCAGTATGCAGAGCAAGGCGTAACTTGACCAGATTAAAAATAATTGTATATAATTAAGGAATCCTTAAATAATTCATTAATGGAATGTAAGAAACTTACTAAAGCATCAAAAAAAATATTAAAGAAACATTTTAAATTAATCTAATTTTCATAAATTTTTCATTTATGAACTTATTTACTTAGTTTTACTTTAACGAATATTATTTAAATTGGATTTTATTATTTGATAGGTTTAATATTCTTTAAAATAAAACAAAGTCAATAAGTTTATAAATTATTGTTTGATAAAATTTAATTTAATTTAAAAAATTTCTTTAACACATTTTTTTCGGCTTTAGTAACTTACATTCCTTTAATGAATTATTCTTGAGGGGTGCTCGTTTTAATAATGAAAAGTCACTTAAGTTAAAAATAATTATTCAACGAAATTTAATTAGTGTAATTATTTTTCCATAGGGAATAAAAATTAACGTTAATTAATTTTAATAAAACTAATTCACAAAATTAATTAAACTGAAAAATCGGAATAAAAGAATATTCCTATTTTCATACTTATTTTAGTTGCCCACTGCAATCTATGATTTATCATTCAAAGTATTGAATGTTTGAAAATAAAGTACCAATTTAAAATTCAAAATAAAGTTTTATATTTCAACAATAACAATTTTTAAATTAATAAATTAAATAAAAATGTTCAATTCAAATAAAACTAAATTAAAGAAATAAACATTAATGCAAATACCATTAAAAATAATTATTTAATATTATTTCTTAACTTAGTTATTAATAAATTGATTGCAGGTAATGCATTATCATACCTGGTCTATAAATTATAGAAGTATTTTTGGATAAACCGTCATACTGATTTTCATTGAGGTGGGTATTCTTAGTCAAATACTTGAAATATTTTAAATACGCAGTCCAAAGCAGTTAATGTACTTTAGCATTTGTATTTAATTATAAGCATTTCTTTCCTTTTCTGGTAACGTCACTAAATTGTGTTACGATTTCGCAACTGGAGATTTCAGGAGCAGAACGTGCTAACATGATTTTAAAAAACTGTTACAATTTTACTCCAAATCAATCATTCAGTTCAGTTAAGGTTTCAGAAGCAAGGGTATTCAGGTGCAAGTGATTATATAAACTTTTCAATAATAGGACAAAAAGATGCCATTTTGCAGTCATTCAATTTTGGTTATTTGTAGTTTTCCGCGCTGGATTCAGTATACTTATTAGTAAACGGGCTCATATTAATCATATTGTATCAGTATACAGGTTGTGTTGTCCCGCAGCCGAACATAGAAATTATAGTCGGTATCAGCTGATAGTGTTCAGTCAAAGTAACCATGATTAGCACTGAAAACTTTTGTCAATATTTATAACTTACTCGTAGAAAATTGTGGAAAATCCGCGGATTCCAAAAAATATTAAAAATTCATATAAAATCAGCTTCCTCAGGGTTAAGATTAGAGATGGATTGGATTGATCTGATTTGTTAATATAGGTATCAACTTTGTATAAAAGCAGCCTCTAGAGTGTTATGTCTGAAGATTCATTGCATTGATGTGATATGCCAGTAGCTATCGCTGGTAAAAACTCAGCTCAATCTTCTCATGGGAAATCTTTCAAAATTCGATTTTCCAAAAATCATTAGAAAATTGGTTCTGAAAAATATTTTTACCCAGATTTCCTACATAAAAGTAAAACTGAATTTATTTTTCCAGCGATGGCTTTTGACAAATCAGGTTAATCCAACCCATCCTCAATTTAAAATATTTTTTGGATTCTTCTGATTTTCCAATATTCTCCACGCGGATCCAAAGTCTCTAAGAAAGTTCAAATAGTCAAATAGAAAACTAACTACAGCATTGCAGGTAAAATAACATTATACAAGTCTGTTCACGCCCTAACATACCCTACGGACATAGCCTACGTGAACATAGCATGCGGAGAATTATTCTGAAAAGTCATAGAGGAAGAGGTCAAGGTATGGGCGGAGCGGCTTAGGGAAAATAAACAGCTTATACTTAAGCAAGTAATTTACGAAACATTAGATTTTATCAAAAGGTTTAAGCAACAACTACTTAAAATCTCAACTCATCACTACATTTTGAAGCTACAACAGCAGTACTTCAAAGAGCTTAAGGAATCCAAAGAAAACAGCGGAACTATCAAAGTAGACTTCGCTCAAAATTATACCTTTCGATTTCAAGACTTTGTTCAAGGACCTTCATCCATTTGTACTCCCATATTACTCCGAACTTTACCACTTACGTTATAATTAGTGACTGTCTTAAACTCAACCATAAACGTTTCATGTATTCCGTGAGTTTGTAATGAGGAATCTGGTTCAGGCCACTCGGATGATCAAGAAGCTTTACTACAGATGTGATAGGTGTAGTGCCCAAAACAAAAACTAAGTGAACTTCATCAACCTACTTTACCATGCGGATGACTTTGATGTTGAAGCGGAATGACGTTTCATCGCTACAGCACATGGAAAATCGGAATGCGATGCAGCATCGGCTGTGGTTAAGCGATGTACTCGTTTAGAGAGCTTAAAAGCTGGGGACTATATAACCACACCACTAGAAATATTTCAATTTGGCGAGAAAAAACTTTCCCAGAATAACTTCTTATTTGTAACCTCAGAATGCAAGAACAATTAAGAGAACTAGAAGTGCACATTGCTTGGATTCGAAATACAACTACAAACTCTTAACGTTCAAATTGAAAACTATGTGTTAATATGCTTTGGAAAATCTAAGCAACTAGGAAGAACTCTTGAGGTAAGAGAAGTTGAGGGAACGGTAAGTGCAGTTGATGTGCCGCAAAGGAAAAGGAAACAGGTTTGTACACAAAATAAAACTAACTAATTATTATTAATTGCAATGTGACACTTTCAATTACGGTCTCGTTTGGATCGATCCGTCTTCAGAACAGTTAGCCCCTGCTTCTGACATTTTCCACGTATATGTTTGCCTCCAGTACTCAAGGGTAGATCTTACAAGTTAAGTTTGAGTGATTGGAATACTTTTCATAAAGTTTAGCTTTAATTATGTAATATTCAATAAATTATAATTATTAATTATAATACAATAAATTACTTGAATCTCAAGATGTTTAAACTTGTTCCTTATTTTTTGGAGTTTCGCATTATTATTGACCTTTGACTTTGTTATTGATCTATAACATTTTAATTTTATTTTTATTCTTGATGTTAAATTATTTATAAGCCATACTATATCATCTTACCTCCATTTTTATACAAAAAAATATGTGGTTGACCTTTGACCTCAATTTTTACCTTGTTCTAAGTCGTAATTAAAAAAACGTAAACCATTTTTGTCTGCGGATTCAATCTGAGTAATTTAAAATATCAAAATTTGAAATTGACATATACTCGTACTTTGTTCGTAATCAATTTTTGAAAAAAAATTCATTTGTTTTTTTTCAAAAATCCCTTACGATATGGGTGAAAGATTCCATAATTTCTACACGAATTTTAATTTTAACAGAAAGTTGCTCAATTAAGAATTTTACGTTCCAAACCGATTTGTATTTTATAAGTAGCTAATTGAAATATTTTATCTTCGATTTTTTTTTAGTTTTCATTGATTTTATTATAATTACATATAGTCAAATCCTGGACTGGGGTAACTTCACACATCAGCGTATGTAACTTAATTGTTTTAGTAATGCCTGAATTATTATTTTTTATTTTCTGGGAGAAAATCTTGGGATAACCTCACACACTTCCTACATATTGGAATTATGTTCATTTTAAACATTTGCCAGTGTGGAATACCCAATTTTATTGTTAACGTGACAGTAATATTGTTAATAATTGGATTATCTGGAAATGACGAAATAGCCTTTTTTATTGTTTGGAGGTCAATTGGCAATGTCGGCAAATCATAATTTCTTCAATGTTGGACAAATTTTGAAAACGATAAATGCTAGTTTACGTAGAACTTCACCAACATTTCACAAACTAAAAGATAAATCTAAATTATTGCCGTCAGTGAACCGGAATATGATAAGTCCAATTTCTGCGTTGTTTCCATTTGTACTTAACTTTCCTGCTTAACTTGCCTCCGTATAAATTTTACATACATAGGCGGACAATTTGTATTATTACTAAATTTTCGATAGCAGAAACCTATATACGTCTTGGTTACATTAAAATAATTCTCTTTTTTAGAAGTTCGATCACAATCGGCAATCGTACGCACTAAGTTTTATAATATTTATAATATTTTTTTTGTATTTCAAATATCGACTTCATATGATGGTTCTCTCAATTTTGACAGGGTATCAGGGCAATTACCACTCATTTTAAAAAAATTTATTTTACTAGCATACCATACACCTGGTAATTCCATATTGTTTTTTTTGTTTTTTATAATCCAGCAAATTAACATGCTGGATCAATATTTTTACAGTTACCACAATTAGTTTAAGCTGGGCTGTCCCATTTAATTCAATTTGTGCAAATAGAGCACGATATTTCTGCATACATAATAAACCTTAATTGTGACTTTTATGAGCAGTATTATTTTATTTAATACTATACAGAAATTCAATGTTCACGCGACTGATTTCAGTCCAAAAAACGAATCAATACGGTACAGAAAACCACAGTCCGGAAAACGAGCCCTTACCGTTGAGAAAAATACCAGGCTACATGATAAAGAAAATAATCTAGGGTAACTTGATAATTTGAGAATCATTTGGATTGGTTTTCTTTAATTTTCAAACTGATGTTTTTACTTTAAAAATAAATTTGAAATGAAAAAAATCGAATTAATGTCCCATGTAGTATGAAATAAACCATTGTGTTACACGTGCGTTAAATGATCGGCTCCTTCGTCGCCTCGTCCATAAACATCGAACTCGTACTGTAGCAACTCATTTATCGTCCTTGTGACGTAAATAACCATTACCGTTATAAATTTATTAACGTTTATGGTTGAAATATAGTTTTCCGGTTTGTTAAAGCAATCTTAAATTAACAAAACGAGCAACAGTCAATTCTTCATAAAGGCTCTTATAGAAAATTTCTAAATAAAAATTAGTTAAAACATATAACTGTCTTTTCGTTAATAGTCAAATTATAACAGGTTATGGGAACAGAATAATTAGAAAAACCAATAAAAGGAATGGTGTCATCTAGGATAGGTGATAGAAAAATGCCCGAAGAGATCAAAAGTTACCATTTAAAGAAAGATGCTCAAGCGCAAAAAATTGTAATTACCACGACAGACAAAAGCGTCGATGCACGTTATCAATTTGTATATATATAAAGAAATGTGCAATAAAGTTTGACCAATATACAGAGCTGTGCAATGAAATCCGGACAGTTTGATTTTCTAGTCATTTTTTAATTTAGACCCAAACCCAATATAAGTGTATAGAATTCAAACTTAACTAATTTTAATAGTTAAATTTTACCTTGGCTTTGTATGATTTGTGACAGTTTTGTATTGAAAAAAAAAAAAAAAAATTAAGAATATTTTTAATCCTTGAAAACTGACCACAGACTTCCCAGTGATAGATCCAGCAGCATTTTTACAGCCGGCTAGGTTGCAGTGGTTGGGGGAGTTTTTTTCTAGATCACTATAGGAAGCTTGATTAATATGCTGTATGACAAATAAAAACTGGTTGTGTTTCTGGCTCGAGATCACTGTTTCACCACTAACAGAAATAGAACTAACTTAACGTATCATTTTGTTACACGCGACACTTAGCTGAAAAATGAAACATTAATTTTTGAAAACAATTTAAAAACCGTTAATTACTGAACCAATTCATAAACAAATTAATTTATTAAATTCAAAAGAAAATTAATCACTTAAATGAAATATTCATTGATGAATCAAAAAAAAAAAATAAAATACACAATCAAACCGTTACCCTAAAAAAATGCATTCTTACTCCTAATACCTAACTAGCTAATTAATTCTAAAATCTTAAATAATAATTAACAGTAAATAATGTCTAAAAATGAAAGATATCAATTAATATAAATAAAATAAAAAAAAAACATATTCACAATTTGTGGATGTGGATTATTCCGTGTTGTAACTTTTTTTTTTTTTGTTGCGTGAAGGACATCCGAAGCGGCAACCCTTTTATTTTTCTGTTTGTTTGGTACACGTTTTGTTCATGTTATGTAACAGGAATCATCCTACCCAATTTTCACTTCGCAATTTAACATGTGATGTGGTTTTGTTATCACACGGTTATTAACGGATATTATAATTTATTATTATTTAGATATACTTATTAGAACTTATCATACCATAGTTAATAAATAATTAATTTTATGTTGTTTTTTTTTTACATATTATACTGAATAGTAACACTGATTAGTCTTTCACTGTTGTTTCGGTTTATTAGTGGGTACCATTATCCCATTATGCCACTATCAAACTTAGATGGTAAACTTATCACTTTAATGTTTGTTCAGTTTCCTTGTTTTTTTTTTTTACTTTTTATTTTTATTTTTATAATCGTCACGATAATCACGGTTGATCACAATTTAACGATATACGTATTATCACTATCGTTTATTCAAAAATCTTAATTATCAAAGTTTATTATAGTATATTATCTTAATTTAAACTTATAATTATATCAATTCAAGTATTCACTTATAGTAATTATTATCTATTTTGTTCTTGTTTTATTTTTATTTTTGTACTTTTTATATTGTTTTTTAACCAACAAGTAAATCGAACCGTCTCTACCAAAAATAATTTTCTGACTCCCCGCATTTCATCTCGACCATCCCATCTTCAGCCCGTTTTTTTTTCTCTCTTCGTTCCGTTTCATTTTTTTTTTTCGTTTTATCATTCCCCAACACATTTGAACAATCCAACTGTTATCTCATAAATTTATATTATTGTAGCGCTAATCTATTGATCACCTGTACAATATTCATTATTAAAGCTCTATCAAGCAAGAATACATTTTTTTTTTTATAACGTGAGCATAGGTACAGTGCAGGAATCAATTTTTTTCCCTTGTATAGTCCGACAATGTCAATACGTTATTGGTATATACCAATATTTTTTTTATTTTATTTAAAATCTAAAAACCCATTGTATCCCGCAATTCCCTGATTGCTACAGATTCGCTAAAACAATGTGATTATTATAATAATAAGAAATGAAGATAAAATTCCAAAAAGCGGAAAATATTTCTCAGCTAAGTCTAAGTGAAAAAAGTTTTGTTATCGCGATGTGGAAAAAAGCGACGTCCATATGTCATATTAGTGGAAGGTATAGTTCTGTGGCAGCCATAATAAAAAAATTTAAGTTAACTGGGTCTACAGAGCGGTGCGAAGGTAAAAAAAGCGGAGGGCCACTATAGTGAATGACCAGTTTCTGGTTCCTCGGTCCAAGCGAAATCGATTCAGAACATTCACAAAATTATGAGCGGAACTGGAAGAAGCAACTGGAACAAAAATCTCTGCCTCTATTTTGAGGAGAAGGTTAATAGAGGTTAATTTGAGAAGACATCGATCGTAACAGCCACTTTTAAGTGTTTCATGTTCTAAAATCAGGAGAACACCTTTGCGATGTTTGCATTCAACAAGTGCTCAACAAATTTAAAGGATTAATAGTTTGGGGATGCTTTAGTAATGGTTGCTTGTGAGAACTGGCTAATGTCAATAAAGAAGTGTATCTGAATATTTTTGAAAGCCACCTGAAGCGATCAATTATGCAGCTGTTTGATGAAACTGAGAGCTTCATGTCTTAGCAGGACAATGTGCCAGCGCAGTTCTAGGTAAAATCTAGGTCAAAAATATTGACAAAGGTTGCTAACTTAGATTTTATTTATCTCTGTAGGTGATTGAGTACTTTATAACAACAGCATAAATATTAAATTTCTAGAACAATGTATTAAGTAACAAGTTTAAATTATAATCAAATTAAACTTTTTTAAAATTATTTTATTTTTCAAATTATTAAAATCAATACGCCTAAAAATAATAAACCGATTTTGTTTAATTTTTAAAATGTTAAAGTCAAAAATATTATAAACATTTTATATAATCAAATTAAACTTTTTTAAAATTATTTTATTTTTCAAATTATTAAAATCAATACGCCTAAAAATAATAAACCGATTTTGTTTAATTTTTAAAATGTTAAAGTCAAAAATATTATAAACATTTTATACACATTTATTTTGGTTTTGTCATTTTCCTAAAATGTTTCGGATGTTACTTCTTTATCAAATTTCTAACAAATACACACAGATTGTTTGTTAGAAATTTGAAAAAAGAGTAATCGCCATATCAAGTTCAAATAAAACTAAATATTAAAATTAGAAGGTGACAAAACCAAAATATTGTGTTTTATTATATAAAAATCTTTTGTTAGTGATATTAGTCCACAGTAAACAAAAATATGTTAAATTATCAACGTTGCCTGAATATTTCAACTATTTTATAAGTGAAATGGAATCAACCATGCCAACCGATCCCTTAATAACGAAAACGAAACAAGAACTCCGAAGAAAACCCAGTGGCGTTCAAAACACAAAATACAAAAACCAAAACATAATCATAAAGGTGTAATAAAACGAGTCATACGCTCGAATTTGCAAAGCTGAAAATAATACAAATGATATTCGATGTTTAAACGTGGCAAATGATTGGTAGCAAATGATGAACACTAAGTGGTTTTTATGGTAAACAATCGCACCTTTGATAATACGCCGGTAGTAGATTCAGGCTCCTCTTCTCACATAGTTAATGAGGAAAAGATCTTCACGGAATATAATGAAACGCATAGTAATGTGGGTGTGGCGAAAAAATATCAATCAATGATTGCTGAAGAGGTACTGTTAGAACTCAATATTGTGTACTTAACGATGTCTTTTAAATTCCTGATTTAATCAAGAATTTATAATCGGTAAATGCAATTTGTAAAAATGGAGGCGCTGTAATATTTAAGGAGGACAATGTAAAAATATTAAAGGACAAACAAATAATAATTAAAAGACATTCTAATGAGAATGAGTTATATGAGGTAAATTTTACAGTAGAATCATCTCAAGAAGCATTAGTAGTCTAAAAGAAAAAAATTGGTTCATGAATGGCATCATAAATTAGGTCATTTCAGGATTAAAAATATGAAAATATTTGTTAATATATCAGAAATTCAGAAGGAATGAATTTAAAATAAATTGATTTTAGAGATGGGCGTACAATTTTTGAGATCTATTCAAAAGCAAACCAGACAAGACACCCATTTAAGGAAGAAAGAGTTAAAGCACATTACAGAACTTAATTAACAACCAGGTACATGATATAAAATTAATACTTCGTAACAATGCTTGATGACTACTTATACAGATACTTTGAGATGTGTATTTAACCCGTAATAAATTTTAGGTGGCTGACACAGTAAAATAATTTATTTGTGAAATAGCAGCAAAATGGAGGTCTCAAATGTCAATAATACGTTCTGATGACGGTGGTGAGTACAAAAGTTTTAATTTTAAAAACAGGTGTAAAGCAAACGGAAAAGTGTTATACATTAATGGGAAAACCAAAAGTTATGAGGCGATTGTAGTGTTGATGTTTATTTTCCAAATAGAAGTCTTACAACTAACCTATATAGTAGTTAGGCCAACAGAACTATGTTCTGGTAGAAAACCTAATCTTTTATGATTGCAATTTGTTGGGTGTAAGGCATTCGTGGTTCGAGGATATCAACAAAAGTACGGATGTCATTTTAAGGAAACCTATAGTCATGTTGAGAGCAGTAACTTTCTCTTATGGATTTTTGCAACAGTAGCAAAGCACTTTTACATGAAGGGCTGACAGAAAAAATATAAATGCGACTTCCCGAAGGACATGATACTCAAAATCGATTAAACTATTTGAAAAAGATGATGAATGAAAAAGATCGAAGGATTGAGCAATTTCGCAAAATCGAAGCATCCAATAAAAAGTGATACGTGTAAAACGAATACTAACGAACCAACTACAGATAAACTTAGTCAACAGCAAACGTTTCGATATGAAAGAAGCGCAACCGGGACCAACACCGCTCCTGGACATTAAGCCTGAAAGAACTAAAATTGAGTTTGAAGAAAACATAAGATTTCCATATCGAGGAGCAATAGATAGTTTAACATATTTGATGACAAAAACCCGAGCAAACATACCATTTGCATCTTATTATGGCAGCAGATTTCTCGACAATCCAACTTACGTTCCAAGAACGTATTAATAGTATAAAAAGGACATTTTGTTATATAAACGGTAATTTAAGGAGAAGCGTAGAATATTCGTCTGACAGTAATAAAATCTTATAGAAGCATTCTGTGATACCGATTATGGTGGATATATGGTTTGAAAGTTTTAATAGAAGAGTTGATAGACACACCGCTAAAAGTAAGTTTTAATATCGAAAATCAAAGTGCAATTAAATTAATTAAACTAGGTTTTAAATAAAAACAGAAAACATATCGATATGTGGTACCATAACATTAAATAAAAAGGATATGAAGGACTCCTAAGTTAAAAATATATAAAGCGAATAAAAATGAAATAGCGCAGACATTTTTAAAAAACCATTGGGATGTACAAAATATCACCAACAAATCCGTTAAAATTAAGGGAACGTGTTGATATATAATTCTCCGGTTTGCTAAAGGAAACTTAATTATAAACAAAAAAAATTCTGGAGTCCTTGGTTAACAGAACTGGTATTAGTTTCTTGACAACCGTTATTATATTTTATTATAATGGTTTTAAATTAAATCATTAAACGATTTTAAATAATAACTCATTTTACATCTAATCATCCTTTAGGTATAAGTGTTATTCGATTTATCGGTAAAAGGTTTTATATAGTGTTTCATTTTTTAATACACTTAGTGTCTCTAAAAATGGAAAAATTATCGGAAAATAAAAATTGCAGTAGTGATTCGCATATTTCAAAACAACTTCTAAATCCTGTAATCCTGAGGGAAAATCGTAAATTGTAGAATCAGCAGAACTGTCAGGTTAAATAAATAAAAATAGCGTTAATTTAACTATCAAAAAATATTTGAAAGGTGGTGAGGAAATCTTTATGGAAAAATGTGGTGGCAAAAGATTCTCTAAAATTACAGGGAATAGTTTAAATAAAATTCAGCAAATCATGGAGGAGGAAATGTAGCAATTACTCGAAAAAATATATAAGAAAAACTGAGAGAATCGGCTGACAGAGCCCTAAGCATTTCTTCGATTTGAAACGGCGTAAATAAGCTCAGGATCACATTAAAACTGGCGCAACTTGAGGTTAGTCGTCTAAATGATGAACGAACTATCGATTTTAGAACAATATATGCCGTGCATTTTTCTAAAAATGCGCCACTAGATCGACAGAAAATAATATTCGTTGATGAAAGTGGCTTTAAATACCATCTAAGGCGGTAGAAAGCTCGATCAAAAATGAATACAAGTGCCTGCTCAAAATTATTAGTAGTTAGAGGCAGAAATATATCGCTGATTAGCACTATGAATTGTCAGGAAATTGCGCACGCAAATCTAATATCCAATTTTACTGGCAATATTGTAATTCAAATGCAGAAATTATCTAATTTCGAATATAATAACGAGAATTGGTTTGATTTGCAAAAAATTGATTTTGAATTGTAAAATTCAACAAACATGAAATATTAAAAATTTAATATCTTTAATATTGAGGATGAGTTGAAGAAAATTTTGAGTGAACTACAAAAAGTTAAATATCATTTGCAAAAAAGTGAATTTGGCCTGCAAAATATATATATATATATATATATATATATATATGTATATATATATATATATATATATATATATATATATATATATATATATAAATATATATATATGTATATATATATATATATATATATATATATATATATATATATATATATATATATATATATATATATATGTATATATATATATATATATATATATATATATATATATATATATATATATATATATATATACATATATAGCTACTACGGTAAAGGCCAGATTTGTTTAACGTTCCATAAATGCAAATTTGAAGCAACTGTCGAAACAAAAAAAAAATCTTGGCTTTTCGGAATTGCAATTCTTTGAGAATTGCATTTCTGCCGCAATCTGCACAATCGGTTTTTTCGAATAGAATTTCTCTTGCCTAATAACTTGCATTCAACTTCTTCCATTGAGTTTATATTTTAATGGTGTAGCTATGAATGATGATTATATTGCTTTATATTTCTACCCCAAATTCATAAAAGCACTTCTTCATTTTATTATTCAGGTATACTCATATCCATCAGCTTGGAAACATGCAAAAGTAAATCCAATTTGAAAAAACATAAAATAGAAAACATTTTTATCGACGTCCTTTGAGAAGCAAAGGCAACTCAAATTTCTTGATTTACACACCAATCCGTATTGCGCTTTTAAAACTTCACTCCGATTTATAAAAAAAAAAAAATAGTGACCACAAAACACAAAAATTGAAATTATTATATGTCTCACTTTATGAAGAAGTAGGGTACAATATCGAAAGCCTTTGAGAAATATAGCAATTTGAGTATGGACAACTCAAATTGCTATATTTCTCAAAGGCTTTCGATATTGTACCCTACTTCTTCATAAAGTGAGACATATAATAATTTCAATTTTATTGTTCAGACTGTTAAATTAATGTCATCTTACTTACAATATACGTCTTAGGTTGTCTACTGCAATATTTGCTTCTCTGAATCTCTCAGCCTCAGCTCTGGAGTTCCACGAGGGTCAATTCTTAGACTAAATGTATTCTCACATTCCGTCAATCTCACTTTTGGGGTAGTGATTGTTTCAAATTCGTATGTTATACTTCTTCCTTTCTGGAAATTTGCCAACTGCTTACCTCTAACATTTCAATACTAGTGGGTTGTATCTCGCATTTTGCCTCATCTTGGCAGTGCTGCTAGGTCGAAGTTATCAACATATACATTAAACAGAAATTGGAATTGTTATTTAACTCCTGTATCAGATTTGTTTTCATACTTAGGTAATTTGATAGACTGACTCCATTTAGAGGTAAGATAATGGAGCACCACTATTACAATGTTTTGGTAAAAAACAAAACATTGTAATAATGAGCTTTAGTGGGTGCCCACTTAGTAAATACATAAATTCTAGTAGAGGTACCTGGTATTTAGCGAAAAGATATTAGTAATGGTAAACTCACGGACTTTAGAGTATGTCTGTTATGTATAAAAATAAATCAAATTCAACAAATTAATTGTTATTCATTTATTTTATTGCTTTTTGGAAAACAACATTTCATGCTGGATTTAATTAAATTCGGTTAAGAAGTATTCAAGTTTCATCCTAATGGGCTAAAATTTAGAACTCCATCTAAAAATCGTTTTAAATTCCAATTTCTAAAAGTATAGGTCGCATTTCATCATAATTGGTTTAGAAACGTCATAGTTCCGTCCTTATTGGGAATATTAACAAATTAAATTCTTGGCGAATTCCAGAATTTTATTAAACACTCATTTTATAATCCTGTTTTCATCGTACATGGCAAATATCGTTATAAGCTGTTACAAAAAGCCAAGTCCCTCTATGTTGGCCATATTTTAAAACTGCATATAAAAATCATTTTAGAAGCCCGTTCTCATCGAAATGTTGAATTTCATCATAACCGGTTACAAAACGCCAAGTTTTATCCTAATTGGCCACATTAAATTGGCCAAAAAGTATACGTCGAATTTCATCATATTCGGTTGAGAAATCTTCTGATTCCTTGCTAATTGGCCTAATTGCAGAACATCATCTTAAAATCATTTTTAAATCCCAATTTGAGTAGAATGGAATTTTACTGTAATTTAAATCGAATAATAGAAAGAAGAGCTACCTCTATGAAACCTTTCAAAAACCTTCAATATAATTTGTGGTCTTGGCCAGGGCAAGGCTTCGATTTAATCCTACAAGAGTTAAAGTTATAGTGGAAATATTCACGAACTAACAAGGCCAAAATTTGCAGCAGGGTACTAAGAAAATCGAGTTTCTATAGGTAAGAAGTATAGTTGTCAAGTTTTTATAAATTTTATAGTGAATCAAACCTAATAAAGAAAGGGTGAAACAACCATTAGTGGGCCCAATCCCAATAGCGAGCACATGACATACCTTTTATTAAATATTTAGGAAATACGGAATCATAATGGTTTTACAATAGGCTCCTCTATTTCAATTATTTCACTCTCAATGTTTTGTCAAAGTGAGTTTTGTTCTTACAAAGAACGATTTGTTCTCTTAAAAGTCAATATCCAAAATGCCGTTAAAAAATGTTTGGATAAAGCTGAACGACAGAATACGTTTAAAGAAAATTTACCGGGAGAAAAATCCAATTATTACCGAACGTGTTCCGGAAGCGGTGACGGCAGCATCCACACGAGTGTCCGAAACGGATATAAAGAATTGGTTCGATAAAGTTTTTAAGGAAATACAATCCGACGGCTACCACTCCATTTTAAATGATTAAACCAGAATTTACAATGGGGACCAAAAAAATCGGACACAATAACCGAAAACCGGAAAGGTCTTAGCACCAAAAGGAACAAAGGACCGGCAAAAAAAAAACTTCACCGTAATGTTTAGTTTTGCTGCTTCGGGAGAAATAACACCTCTAATGATTGTTTATTCTTATAAAAGGATTCCGGCGAATGTTGTTAAACTCATTCCTAAAGATTGGGGGTTTGCTTTATCTTAAAGTGGCTGTCAGGGAACGTGGAGTTTCTGATTTTATTTGTGGACGGGCATAGGTCGCACTTAAGCATAGGATCATCGGAAGTATGTGCGCATTTGAACATTATTCTAGTAAGCCATTATCCTAATGCAACAAAGTTCTTGCAACCGGCGGATGTAGCAGTATTTAAGCCTTTAAAAGATGGTTGGAAAAAAGCAATCCTAGAATTTAGGACAAACAATCCAGATGTCGACGTTACGTTAGCACATATTCTTCAGAAAGCAGTTACTACCCATTTGCATTCTACAACAATCAAAAACGGATTTAAGACTTGCGGCTTATACCCCTTCAATAGAAATGCCATTGATTTTTCTCGAGGTTTGGGCAAAAATAACGTAGCCAGAAGTAATGTGTTGGCTCAAAGTGATAAAAACTCGAACACAATCATTTTTCAAAATTTCAAGGACATAATCGGAGCACACAAATTAAAAGAGTTGGAGAATTTTTCAAATTCACAAGCACTCTGAAGATTTTGTATTTCTTCACGAAATTTATGATAAGTATCTCAACTAAAATCGACGACGATGGTCAAGAAATAGACGATGGTCAAGAAATTTATTTGGAAAAATAGACCAATACCTATTGTATAAATATAGATTATGAACCAATAATACCTATTGTTGCTGAAATCACAGGGGAGGCTTCAAATCTTAATTTTCCCGTGGCATTTTTAAATACAGAAGATAACGAAAGCGAGACTTTAGAGATTAAGGATTATTTTGTGCAAAATAAAACTACAGAGAAAAAAACGGCTAGACCTAAGCACAATTCATTTGTAATTACCTCAAAACTTTGGCAGGTAAGCGAATATAAAAAAAAACACACAAAGGAAGAAGCATAAAAAGTAAAAGAAGCACATAAATTAAATATGCTGCGAAACCAGCAAAGCAAACCAGCTGTTCCGAAACGAGGCAAACTGGAACGCATGAAAGTGACGCAGAAAAAACACCTAACTGCTAGCAGGTTAAATGGAGTAACGGCTAATAATCAATTTTCAGAAGTGCCATCAAATAGGGCAGCAAATATATATTTAATGTGGCATAAATAACATGCCAACAACATTTTTGAATAGCGAAGTGGTAGATAGGATTTGTTTTAAATGCGCGAGTAAAATTAAGAATAATGGCTTGGAGTGTACTACCTGCACCAGGGGTTTTCATGTTAAGTGTATAGAGAATCATGCCACTTCTAGCGAAAACGTTTTCACATGCAAAGGATGTACAAACATTATTTTAAATTGACTATATAAAATAATACTGATCATTTGATACTGAATCAACTAAAAATTGAATTTTTCTCTATTTTTAATATTATTTCAAATTAATTTAAGATTTATGTCTATTCACTATTTATTTTGATAATAATTAACTTAGAATTTTACTTGTTTCTTAAGAATTTATATTTAATATTGCGATCCATTTACAATATATGCAGCTATGTAAATGTACTTTTTATTTTTATTGTCAATTTATAACAAAATCTAATTTTAGTAGCTACTACTTATGGGTTTGATGTTTTTTAATAAACCAAAGAATTTTTGTATTAAGAAATGTTTTACTATTTAAAATTGATTAATATTTGTATCTGTCTAATCGGCAAATTTCCAAAATTACGGTGCTTACTTTTGGAAAACAATAGGTGCTCAAATGTACCTTGCTGTGAATTACAATCAAAAACAGATTTATTTTTTATTTCCAAATCCTAGATTGTTAATTTATTTAACACTTAAATGTTCCATAGTTAATCGTTTCACTATCATAAAGGAGTCAGAATATTCGTTTCTTAAGGGTGCTTGCTAGTAGGGATTTTACCCAACAAATTTTTGTGAAAAGCTTTAAAAAAATGGTAGTAAAAGCTTAAACGTCAAATTAGTCCGGATTCGAGGTCGAAAGAAATAAAATGGAGAAATATTACATATACCAAAATTAAAATTAGCTACTCTTTCTGCAAACAAATGTCTTGTACTCGTTACTTTTAAATTGCAATTAAATGTATTGACCATACAAATTACTGACACATGATTGGTTAAACATTCCAAATTTCCAGTTGCAAATATTTTTATGAACTACAAAAAAGTCTAAAAACAGTTCCCCAAATCAACATCTGTGTTTGTTTATACTACATAAATCAAAATTATATGATGATTATGACATCCACTTCAAATGATTAAAATGTCTTTTAATGGCCCCGCTCGTAAAACTAAACTGAAATCATAAAATTGAATTAAACTCTTCCGCACACTAACAGCTATTTAACAGTACATATAATTCATTGCAAATTATTACCTCATTTAATTTTTGGGTCATAAAAAAACTTTATTTTACGATTATTTCTTATTACGTTTTATATTATTTTGATTGACAGACATGTCTAGAAGTGTCATGTGTCTACTCTGTGCCGTTTATTTATTTAGAAATTTTTAATGGTATCAAAATCTCAAAAACATGATTGAGGGAATCCCTCGTAAAAAAATACATAAAATTGTTTATCTTGTGCTGCCTGGATGTGTTTGTGTGTGCACTCCGTATAATAATTTGATTTTATTTTATGATTATTTGATCGTAAAATAACAGTAGCTAGGAGAGAAAAACAAAAATGTTCAAGATTGAAACCGTAAAATAGAACAAGGTCATGATAATCATTTTCCTTTTTTTTACGAGCGATTTTATTTTTTATGTGATTTTGGTTTTTTTGTAACATTTTCAGTGTCTCGAGAGTCGAGAGTCTTCTCGAATATATAGAATACTATAGGATTTGAAAATAAAATCTACAGATGATATTGTGAATCGAATATGGTGGTGTGTACACTTAAGAAAAATGAAATGCTTACATGCATGATTATTTGTGTTTTAAGTGAAAGTGTTTTTTTGTTGGTTTTCGTTAGTTATACGGTTTGGTATTTTGAGAGGATTTTTGGTATTTTTTTTTATACTGCTGTGGATATAAAAATGAATTTTTATTTTTATGACTTTTTAAGTGGTTGATTATGTAGTTTTTATGGATCTTGTTAAATTTTTTATTTTATCCTCGTATATGTATATGCATGTCTGTTTAGTGTGTACTTCTGGCGAAATTGAATTTTGGTTATCTGCGCGCGCTTCTGTTTATATGTACATTTTATTGTTTGTTAATAAATTTCGACTGTTCTCTCTTAAGAATATAAATTAATAATTTTATTGGCTTACTTATATATACTTTCGAGTTTATTATGTCGGCTTTAATTTGTGGTTAAATATTTTATAACGAAATATTTTTTTTTCTTCCAGGTGCTGTGAACATTTTGAAGATTTTGTTTTTTTGGCTTGAAACTTTTATTAGTTGGCAAGTTATAGCCTTCGGACATAGTTTTTTAAATAACAAATAAAGAAGTAGATTTATTTTGAGACCTCCTTCGATTGGTGTTACGTAATAATACTCTTGATGTCATTATTTTAACAATTTTAAATAACTTGTTGTTTAAATCTATATAGGTTGATTTTTAATGTTGATTAAAGGGCCATAGAATTTGGGATTTTACTAAAAATCAATTAAAACCGAAAAAACAATTCAAATGTCATGAAAACAATATTTTATAAAGTTAATACAAACATTTTTTGCGTTATTATAGTTTCTATATATTCGTGTTTCGTATGACTAAGAGATCGTGAACCCGTTTAATAAAAAATAACCTTGCTAATGTACAAAAATGAGCACCTGTATTGTCTAAAATTTCAGATAGTTATTTTATTATTCAGATACAAGTACTAATTTTTGAATTATACATGATAGTTCATGCAATCCTTTTCGATGCGCTAAAGTTTGGTATAGCGTGATGTCATAGGCCAACATTTTGCTCTTAAAATGTTCATATAATAAAAAACTTCTAATAAGTAAATTTCTCCTAAATTTTTTTTGGCATATTTAATATTTTGTAATTCATTTTCGTGAGCTTCTATATTTTGAAACTGCCTAATAATTTAGGTCCTAAATGTCTTTGTTTTATTAAATTTTTATTAAAAAAGAATATTTTCGACGAAATTCGAACGACGGTATCTTAAAAAACTTTGTTGTTTTTTATAATACTAACTCAATTCAATCTCAACAATTTTCTGGATAAATTTTACTACCTACATCCTTGTGGAATATATTATGTAACAACCCGAAAAAAAAATGTAATGTCAGCCGTTTCAAGAAGCCATTTTTTAACTTTGAATAGAAATCATTTGCAATGAATATGCTCTCTAATACAATTAGGTAACGAGTTGAAAATAAGTGGAGCAGTAACAACGACATAGCGGCAAAAGTGGTCAGTAAAAAATCGGGGATTATACTATAAAGAAAACTACGGTTACCTCAAATATTGTACCGAATAAGGCTCCTTATAATTTGTTGCCCATTGCACCTCAAAAAATATTCTTAAAACCTTATAAACATATAAATGTTGTAAAGGCAAGTCATTATTAGCCGTGAATAAAGGGCAGGATGACTCAGATCTGAAAATTCTCAAAATAATTTTCTGTTGCACACATAAATTAAGTACAGTCGTTGCACAGCATCCTCCCGAACATAGTAAACTATATTCCAATTAAGACATAACCAGTGCACATGATAGATAATTTTTAGCATAGGAGCAGGGCAAAAATCAGGCAGGCGATAAAAAATTCTTGAAGTAGATGACAAATAAAGGTTTAAAGAAGAGACATGAATTTTCCAACTGAGAAATGAACCACCAGATATTTAAACGCGTTGATTAATTCAATATTAATACATTCAGAATGACACCCAGTAGATATGCACATTTGGAAATATTATGATAAATTACCTGATTAACATTTGCTGCTGATGTTGTGCCAGTAAATCTGAACAACATATATTTTGTTTTATCACCTAGAATTAAGTAATGTTTATCAAACCATACATGGTATAAGAATTTAAGGTCAGAATTAATCATAGAAATTATGTTATTAGGAGATTTGCCGGTGTAAGCCAAAGCTATATCATCGGCAAACCGATGTTAAAAACCGAATTAGTATAGATCATAAATAGCAGGGGGCCCAATACTGAACTTTGGGGAACACCAACGTCCACAATTTTTGGTTCACTTGGAGGGTTATTCATTTTAACTCTAACCGATCTGTTGGCAAGGTAAGAAGCGAACCGCCATCCCCCGCCAAACCAATATCCTATAGAATATTCAGAAGAATTTTATGGTCAACCATATCAGAGGCTTTAGCAGCATCAGTAAATAAACCAGTACACGCTTTACCAATGTTCAGTCCGTTATGAATTGTGTTCAAAAGTTCCAACAAGGCCGGTTCGGTACTCATGCCTTGACGGAATTCATGTTGATGGTTACTTAATACATTAATCTGATCTAATTTTCTTTCTATTTTCATAATTACTAGCTGCAAGGCTATAGGTTTATAATTGCCTTTATCATTACGTTTGCCTTTTTTAAATAACGGAATAATAGCAGCAGTTTTCAGTGTTTCAGGGACAATTCCTTGTATGAAAGAAAGATTTAAAATATTGGTAAGAACGGGGCTGACATAATTAGCAATAGCTTTCAATATATAATTACTAGGACCATCATTGTCGACTGACTACTTCGGTTCCAACGAGTTACTGATAGTTATAATTTCATAATTGGATATGGGTGTCAAAAAAAAAGTTTTAGAGCAATAATCATAAGGCAAATGGTAATTAACAGACGAGTTATACGGCCAAACCTATTGCTCTAAATTTATTAGCAACACATCTTAGGCTTTATTATTACAGTTTCGTTCACGAGATTCCAGTTTTTTTAGCATCTCCACGATTAGAAAAACACATTTCTTTTTCCTTCTTAATGCAGTATTAATTTGGTTACAACTAACATATTTATCCCGAAGAACTGTATCACCTGGACGTCTTTTCAACTTATTGTGCTATTTGTTTCAGTTTTTAATACGACTGACAAGGTTAAAAAAAATCTAGGATTGTAAACGATTGGTTTTCACCCGATTAAAAGTGTAACAATGCTCTAGTATATTAGAAATAATTGATTGATTGATTGTGAGTGTACGGCCAAGCATTATAGCAAGTCTCCCGGACTCCCGGGCACACACCGTACACCCGTTTACACACAACAAAACCGAAGGATAGGATAGGATTATTAGTTGGGACAGACTCGACCCGGTTGCAGACACCAATGCGATCGATAGGTAGTAAATTAACGGCACAAAGGACAACACAATCTAACTACATTTTTAGATGATCATTTCTCTGGAATACAGGGCCGGATACTCAGGTCTCCCTTAACCTAAATTAAAAATTATTAATGTTGTAATTTCCCCTGTTCGCCTTTCATTAATTTACCTGATAAAATAATTAAGAAAATCTAAAATTACTAAGCTAAAATTATAATTATAATTACAGTAGAATTCGCTTATAGCGAACACTCAAGGGACATAATTTTGTTCACTACAGCCGCCTGTTCATTTTAATGAAATATTCGTTTACGTTTATAAACGTAATTCTTTGTTTGTAGTGTATAAGAAAAAATAAGTTTTCGTGCAAATTCAAGGCACACAACTATATGACAAAACTATATGATCGTTATAAGCGTTTGTTCGTTATATACATGGTTTAGTATAAACGGATTCTACTGTATTATAAAAAACATCATTATAACAAAATAAAGATAAAATTAAATAAAATAAAGTTGAAATTAAACTTTTATGATTGATTATGAGTGTACGATCAGGCATTATAGCAGGATCTCCCGACTCCGGGGCCCATGCCGTACACCCGTAAACATATAACAAAACCGAAGGAATGGATAGGATTATTAGTTTGGACGGACTCGACCCGGTTACAGACGCCAATGTGATCGATTGTTAGTAAATTATTAGTACAACATATAATAAATAGGTTAGCACAAGACAGCAAAATCTAACCATATTATTAGATGATTATTTCTCTGGAATCCAGGGCCGGATACTCAAGACTCCCTAAATTTAAATCCGGACTAAAAAAATTATTAATGTTGTAAATTCTTCTGTCTGCCTTTCATTAATTTACCTGATAAAATATTTAAGAAAATTTTAAAATTCCTAAGCTAAGATTACAGAAACAGCGCTTATTTCATTTTTCATGGTCCTTCTATATCTAATTAATTAATTATTACGTACTGCAACATGAATTAAAATAAATGTTAAAAACCATTTTAAACATAAAATTTTACTTAGAAATAATCAGAAATTTCCTACCAATCAAGAAAAAGAGAATAAATAATTAAAAATTCAATTATTTTATAAAATTTATAATAAATAATTTAAAAATGATAATGTTACAGCACCACAACAGCATAAAATCATCAATAACTCAGTTAGGTACTTACTATAAGTATATCAAGAATCAACAAATAAAATGAATTTATAATTTCCCAGGCAATTCTGAAAACTAATTTTAATTAATAAATCACCATAATATCAAAGTCAAATCTAATTCTGAAATTCAGGATTAATTTAATCCCCATAGTAAAGATTGATTCTGGAAATATTTTTAAACTAAATTAATTAACCGTTAAATATTTTTAAACTAAATTAATTAATAAATATTTTTGAGCAAAACACGATATATTACATACAAGTATTACAAAAATTAACATTTTATGAAATTGCCTATGTAAACTCTACCACTTCTAAGCTAAAATTCTAAAAGAATAGAAAATTTTAAATTGTTAAGTTATAATTTAAATTCATAGCACTTGTTCCATTAGTTACCGTTCTCCTGTAAATAGTTTTTAATTAATTGTTTACCTACTGCAACTAGATTTAAAAATAAAAAGTAGAAAATATATATTTAACCATTCTGTTAAATTTAAACTAATCGGCAATTTCCTACAAATCTAGAAAAAATAAATTAATAATGTAGAAATAAATTATTTATTTATAAAAGTATATAATATAATTTAAACATTGATCATAATACTACGCAAAAAAGTCTAGAATATCAATAATTTAGTTAAGTACTACATGTACCTATATATGATATTTACTAATAAAACATAATTAGAGTTTCCCAGGTATCACTGAAAACTAAATTGCTTTAATAGTAAATTAATAGACATTTACTTATATAAATTAGTTAGTGATAAATAAAATAAAATAGATATCACAAGAACAATACATTTTCTACGCTACATAACTGCTGCTTGGAGTTTCTGGATGTTGAGCGAGAATTCACCAATATTTCTGTAGCTTGGAGACGATCTAACAATTTTATATAATTAAATATTCTTAATATCAACTAGACCATCAGACACAAATACTTGAACAACTATGACACTTTGATATAATTAAATTAAATTAAACTGACAAAAAGAAAATATTTTTGCAATGCAATGTAGTTTACAATATCATATAAAAGGGCATTTCCCTTATCCTAGATAACGTACGATGCTATTCATTTAATTAGTATAATATTTCAATCTATATACATAAATATTTAACGAAATAGCAACATTAATATAAATTACAATTAAATACCAATAAAGTGGTTAATTTTAGCAGCATATATTTTTTATATTTTAGAACAAAAATTTTAACTATATATTCAAAAATTTAATTTAGGAATTGAAAAATGAGCCTCTCCAAAGAAAAAGATGAAATCGTTAAAAATTGATAATAAAAGCATTGCAACGACAAGAAACTTATCAAAATAAATCCCTACAATATGTAATATCAAACGGTAGCATCAGTTTCATAAAAAGAAATTTATTGAAACCAGATCAACACAAATAAGCAAGGTTGTAGACGCCCACGACTTTAACTAAGCCGACTGAGCGGTAATTTGCACGAGTAGCAAAATCAGCTACCCCAAAATCAGCTCCAATGATTAATCCCGGACGTCAATATTTATGTCTGATAGTGTACATATTCAAATGATTTGCGTCAACTTAGTCATTTTCGCAACTCAAAAATAAAACTTATAAAGTATTAGACTACCTAAATAAAAATCCAATTAGTATCATTCATCTATTGAAGAGATCTTCGCCACCAAAATTCTGCACCTAATCAATAATTCAGAAATTTGATCTCTTAATCTTAATTAATAAATAAATACAAATATATCCAAAATTTTAACTCAGTTCGCGGACCTCATTCCCTGCCAAATCAAGTATGCAAAGTAAATAAAACAATAAATAAATGCAATGGAAATGAACCCTTACTTTCTTAAAAACGTATCGATGTGTCATATACGTAATTATATCAATTGTGTGTACATCCCACCATCTAAATTTCAATAAATCCATTAAGACAACCATTAAACTCAAAAACATTTAGTCTTCCAAAATGATTTAACATAATTCCACTTTTTCACATAAATAAACTCATCATTTTGTGTTAAAAATCAAATCTTAACCCAATTTAAACCAACATTTCTAAATTCGCATTTCATTTATCTATTCATTTATTTATTTAGACAGTTTATAATTTATAATATTAATTGAATTAATTAGAAAACAATTTGATTCAGTATGTAATACCCTGTAAAAAAATGTATTAAACCTACCTAAATAAACCGTTCAAATGAATTTTTTAAGACAGCTCCCAATTCCAATTCGACTAAAACCAATTCGATTATATAAAGTATAAAAATCATATTTCAGTCGAATATACAAAATCTCATTGTGTTCAAATAATACATGATGTCAATAATATCATAGTTGTTTCGTGAATACTCAAAAACACAAAGAGATCAACAACACCCGCATTCAAGTAACAAAATCTTATATACTAAAAACCAAAAACATACTAAAACCACCAACACACATTGACGGTAAATATTTTCTACCATCTTTCATGTGCGTATCAGTAGACCTTATAGTACATATAAATACACCTAAACTATGTATCAATATAATACAGTAAAATATTGTGAAAATTGTATCAACAGCAACGCAAAAAATTCTCTTTTTTGGTTGTTGTTTGTGCATTATAATACATAAACCAACAAAATATATTACATTTCCTTAACAGAATCCATGTAAAGAGCAAACAAGCTGCTGTACAACCATATTGTTGATCCTGACATATATAAATCAAGTTGTATGCATGTATTAATTAGTGCCCATTTTACACAATAGTAAAATACTTGTGATAGCTGTATCAAAACCAAGGTAAAGCTTCTCTTTCTCGTTGTTGTTTGTACTAAATAATGCAAAAACGAACAAAACCACGCACACTTCCTTCACAGAAACCGTGCAAAGAGAAAACGACACAGCTACACAGTACCACAGACACCTACATGTATCCAGACACAGTAATATTTTTGTCAATGTGTGTATTGAATTTTTTCTTTATTGAATTTGTTTAGTTTCTCTCTATATTTCGAAGTGGAACGTTGTGTTTTAAGGTAATGTCACTGGATTTATTTGAATTATTTAATGTTTTCAATTAATTAATTATTTTAGTGTTGTGTTATTATAATATTACAGTTCGGCTTTTATAAACAAATTCCGTATTTAATGGAATACAATTAGAAAATATGCCTCGAAGATGTTGTGTTGATGGGTGCTTGAGTATTTCGACCCAAAATAAAGAAAACAATAGTGAGACAATTCCAACATTTTCTTTTCCTGTGGATTCAAATTTGAAATTTAAATGGATAGCAGCTATTAAAAAGCCAAATTGGGAGCCGTCGAAGTACTCGGCGATATGCGTACAACATTTTTTACCAGGTCAAGTGCAAAAAAATTTAATGCTGAGAAACGAAGATACAAATTACCCAATTTCACGATCAAAATTGTTAAATGGGAGCATTCCAACAGTTTTTCCCGGCCAACCTCATCAACACGAACCGCCAAACAAACGTAAGCCACCAGAAAATCAACATCATCACAAAATCAATTGTAGAATTGAGAAAAATAATGAAGCTATTCTGCAAGCCGACATGATTAAGGGATATCAGGACGTTCTACAAAATTATAAAGAGAAAATGAACAAAAACATTTTAACAGAGTATAAGACTTTCGAACAAAAAGCTAGTTTGACTTTTTACATAGTTGATGGTGATTTACAAAAAGGATGTAATTTCAAAATAAGAATAGTGATTTGCAGTGATTTGAAGGTCAATATTTTTACATATAGTGAGTTAGTAAGTAAGCAAGATTTAAATTGGATTCTTCCAAATACTTTAAAATTAACACTCTGGTCTCAATTGGAAAATCTGTTGGTAAGATATAAAA
Source organism: Tipula vernalis (assembly GCA_958295665.1). Classification (NCBI taxonomy): domain Eukaryota; kingdom Metazoa; phylum Arthropoda; class Insecta; order Diptera; family Tipulidae; genus Tipula; species Tipula vernalis. The sequence goes on along the minus strand of OY282558.1, from coordinate 314,351,802 downwards.
ATTTTGAAAATATTAATACTTCTAAAGATTGTAACACCCTGTTGGAAAATGCGCTTAACATAATGAATTTGGCTTTAGAAAACATCCCTGACGACATTGAATTTTATAACGAGCTGAATTTTTTGACCGATCAAATAAAATTATTATTAATGAAAAGTAAAGTACCTAGATATTCCCAAAATACTATAATAGTTTCCCACCTTTTACATTCGCAGTCTAGTGCAGCCTACAATATTATACGGCAATATTTAACTCTACCACATCCGGAACATATTCGCCACATTTCCACATCTTTAAATGTTTCTCCTAACACAGAAATTTCCAATAATAATTACTTAAAAAACATTGTTGAAACTTTAACCGATAGGGAAAAGAAAGTAATTTTAATGATTGACGAAATTTACGTTAAATCCGGGATTGATTACAAAAGTGGTAGTGTAAAAGGTTTCGCAAACAATAATTCAGATTCTTTAGCTAAGACTGTTCAAACTTTTATGGTTAAATCTGCATTTGGAAATTTCAAGGAAGTTGTGAAATTGATACCCGTTAAAACTTGCACAGGGAAAGAACTGCATCAGCTAACCAAAAACATCTTGTAGTATTTATACAATATTGGTTTAGAAGTTTTTGTAATTATGACCGACAATAATAGTATAAATAGAACAATGTTTGAAATGTTTACTGGCAATAAAGATAGTTTCTCATTCCTCCAACCCTGCGATTCTGAACGTCTTGTATTTTGTTGTTATGATTCTGTCCATATTTTTAAAAATATACGCAATAATTGGTTAAATGTTAAAAATTTTGATTATTCATTTGTATACCCAGACTTGGAAACCCGAGAAATTAAATATGCTCGATTTTCCGATTTAAGAGAACAATATATGAAAGAAATAAGCTTACCTGCTAAAACTGCTTTCAAATTGAACTTTAAATCTATGTATCCAAACAATTTGGAACGCCAAAAAGTTACACTTGTCGATAATGTATTTCACTGCAGCACAATTGCTGCCCTTCTACAAAATAACAAAAATGAAACAACTGATTTCCTGGAAATAATTAGAAGATGGTGGGATATTTTAAACGTAAAATCGAAATATAACCAATTACAAGCCCTGAAGACAGTAAAATAAAATTTTTAGAAAAAATCATAGAATGGCTTGAAGACTGGCATAACACAGAAAATAATAATGGTAGGTTGTCTCGTGAAACACACACTGTAATGGTTAAATCTACGAAAGCGTTAATAAAGATCTCAGAATACTCATTTAAACAGTTTGGTATAGCTTACATTCTTCTCGGTAAATTTCAATCTGATGACATCGAAAAAAGGTTTAGTTAATACAGATTTTTATCGGGACGGTGTTACAACGTTTCATTTCGAAATATTTCTGAATCCGAAAACCAATTGCGAATTAGGAAAATTTTTCGAAAATCAATTCCATTAAATCTTTTTAAAAATAACGAAAACCTTGAGTACGTAGATGACTCAAATCTGGTTTCAATGTCTGATTACACAAATGTATTAAACTCGGATTATTTAGCGAATGTGGAATTGGATGATATTTCGAATAATTACGTATGCGGTTATGCGGCACACTCAATTTGTAAGAAGATTTCATGTTCCGATTGCCAGTTTGTGTTCATTAAAGAAAAAGGGACTAAAATTCATGAGACTTATTTCGACTATATGCAAAGATTCAACCAACTCAGGTGGTGCAACAGCTATTTTTCCATATGTGCGCAATTTTCCAAGAAATTATTCGTAATGGTGAAATGAAAACAAAATTTTTCTGCGAAACAAGTCAAAGAAAAATTTTACATTGCCTTACTTTAAATAGCGTTCAGCAAGAAAATTTTTATATCGACACCAATAGAGTTTGCAATTGCGGACAAACAAATATTAACATTTTCAAAATGTTATTATTTCCCATGGCAAACATTATATTGTTAAATTACTGCAAGGAAGTAAACCATAACTTTGCCAAAGTAAATTTTAATAAAAGAAAATTAAACAATTTTTTATAAATTTTCTTGATATGTGATAATATATACCTTTATAATTTTCTTTATAAGTAATTACCTAATGAAATATGTATTGTGATAAATTTTCGTTATTCCTACTTATTGTTTAAAAATGTTTTATTTAATTTTAATTTCATTAATATTAGTTATATATTAGTCAAAAATGAATTGAATTCCAAAATTTATGTTTTATTTATTTTATTATTTATGTATTATTAAATATTGTTGAATTATTAAAATTAAAAAAAAAAATTGAAGTTTTATTTGCATTTCAATGAAAATCATCCAAAAAACAATTCCCATGCATTTTTTGTTAATTTGTGTCCGTTGTTCAATTTCATTCAATAGACCGTATATGTGTGTTAGTGCAAAACATAATACTGTGTCTGGATACATGTAGGTGTCTGTGAAAATGTACACAAAATCACACATAAAAATACAAATATGTCTGCGTAAAAATAAAATCTAATACCAAATTTATTGCAACTTATTTTATATAAATTAAAATTTATTTCAATACTATCTAAATATTAGACTTTAGTAATTAAAAAATGAAATTTGATTCTATATACACTCCACAAAATATCAAATCATGCACTTTTAATTTTTCTGTCTACAAAAAAAATAAAAAACATTGCCTGACAAATGCATCCCGGTGGATTGCATTGTCCAAAATTACACTTTAGTTAATTTTTTTATTTATTTTTTTTTTTTCACTACACTTGGATTATTAATACACTAAATTTAATTTAATTAGAATTTAATTTAAAATTTATCTGTATATACTTATGTACGAGTGAATATATATACAGGGTGTCCGGGTTTGGGATGCTGATCCGTCATGGAGTGATTCCTTGGTTCAATCTGAGAAACAAATCGTATGTGGAGGAAGATCCATTTTTGATATCCTTTGAGATACAGGGTGTTTAAAAAATTTGGTTCAGAAAAAAAGTACACCCAAATATTAAACTGTAACTTCCAAAATATTTATCGGAGAGCAACCAACTTAGTCCTATTTGGTTGGTGATCGTATAGGCTATTATTAAGGTTTAAGTGGTTATCTTGTATCTGCATCCGTTTGAGAGAAATCGAGTTTTTCTCAAAAAAGACCGTTATAATTTTTTCTTTTGTTTATTTAATTTTAATTTGTCATGATCTCCTCTACAATCCCTGAATACAAAGTTTGGGTCGAGGAGTTATAAAAGGTGCTCAAAAGGAGGACACTCATTGTGATTGAATACATGCTAATATTCGTTTAAGTATGCCTTTGGTTATTTCAATTCTTGGTAATTCTTCCCTTATCTGCTGTGCTGCTGTGTGTATTCGTTGTATAAGTTCTTCTTTTGTTTCAATTTCTTTGGAGTATGCGCCTTCATCCTTCCCCATACATAAAAATCCAATACCGTAAGATCGGGGGATCTTGCAGGCCAATGAATTGGACCATTTCTTCCAATCCAATTATTTGGATAATTTTCGTTAAAAAAATTCCTAACATTATTATGGTAGTGACAAGGTGCACCATCATGTTGGTATGTATGCGAGAATCTATTTAAAATGGGAACATCATCAAAAAGGAGTGGCAAATCGTTTTGTAAAAATTGTAAATAACGTTCACCATTTAATCTAGGTGGTAACATGAATGGTCCAATTAATTTATCGCCAATTACACCAGCCCATACGTTTACACTGAATCGGTGCTGAAATGATATTTGTTTTTTCGAATGAGGATTTTCAGCAGCCTACGTGTGTAGATTGTGAAACTTTTTTATGCCATCTCTTGTGAATTGAGATTCATCCGTCCATAGGATACGTTTCACAAAACTTGCATTGTCCAAATTCCTTTCCATCAACAAATTACAAAACTCCAATCTTGTAGTGCGGTCTATCGGTAATAGTTGTTGGACGGGTGTTGTATGGTATGGATGACGATTCTCCTTGTGCAATACTTGATGAATTCGATAGCGAGATACGTTAAATTGTAAAGCGAGCCTCCTTATGCTAATAGAAGGATTTTCTGTTACATTACGGATTATACCTTCGTCGACATCCAAATCGTTTGGTGAGACTGAATGGGGCTCCGCCCGAGTATTCGATCTTGTTACGATATTTGGCAGTCTCCTATGAATATTTATAAATACTCTTGCATCAGGAATGCGACGTGTTGGAAATCTGAGTTGATATTCATTGCTAAATAAATATCAATGTACTCCTCACCTGAGAACTGTGCCATTATAATATTAATTTTATTAAATTAATTAAAATTTTGATTCACAACACTGATACAACACTAGATAATATCTCGAAACTAATGACTGAATCTGAAAATATTTGGTTTTTGTTATTTCAACATTTAAACAAATGAGTTGATAATCATCGCCTACTGTTTTACAGATCAAAATAAAATTGGTAAAATATTAACACTATAACATCTCTTAATTAGATTCAGAATAAACGGAATACGAAGAAAACTATGGCACGTGGGTACAAGTAATGTATTGGGGGATTGTAGAGGAGATCATAACAAATTAAAATTAAATAAACAAAAGGAAAAATTTAAAACGGTTTTTTTGGAGAAAAACTCGATTTTATAAAAAACAACAATTTTTTTCTACTTTAAATCACCATAGCTCTCAAACGGATGCAGATACAAGATAACCACTTGTACCTATACGATTACCAACCAAATAAGACTAAGTTGGTTGCTCTCCGACAAATATTTTGGAAGTTACAGTTTAATATTTGGGTGTACTTTTTTTCTGAACCAAATTTTTTAAACACCCTGTATCTCAAAGGATATCAAAAATGGATCCCCCCTCTACATACGATTTGTTTCTCAGAATAACCGAAGGAATCATCCCATGACAGATCAGCATCCCAAACCCGGACACCCTGTAGTATATACATAAGAAACAAAAATAAAAGAAAATAAAATAAAATTAAATTTTTGAAGAGGATAGAAAAAACACGTCTATCCTCTTCGACGAACTGTCGCCTACCCCCTCTGGTATATCAGAAATAATAATAAGAAATTGATCAAGAGCTAAAGATGGATCATCAAGGTTAATAACATAATTTCAATCCAATTTTTCAAGAATATCTGTTAACAGTACCAGATTGAGCTTCTTCGTATATGAACATCATGAATATTATTGGGTGGCGACGAAACTTGTATCGTGAATATTAATTCAATAAAATGATGGTTGAAATCTTAAGGTACAATGCTGCCACTGTGAGACAAGAAAGGTCGTTAGACTTGAGACGACCAACAAAAATGATCAAAACAAGAAGTTGATGTTGTAGTACACGCGTAGGAATATTAATCACAGATTAGAGATCGCAGGAAGACATGAGAAACATATAGCTATTGCAGCTATTTGGAAAATTAAGAATAACTACATTAAAACCTCTAACAATGAAAATATTTCTTGCCTTAATATTACGAATAATTCCAGAAATTTCTTGCACAAAAGTAACAATATCAGATGAAGTTATATTAAAAACGGTTAGTAAACATGATCGGTTAGAATCATAATATACAGAAATCCCACCAGACCTATAAATGTCGTTACAAGCACCAAACAACGTGTAACCATTTAAATTATACGAAGACAATTCATTGCTATTTATCAACATTTTACTTAAAAATATAAACGATGGTCTTTTACTATTATCATTTATGTATATTGGCTACGAGCAAGTCAAACATTTTTTTGAAGGCTGCGAATATTTTGATGTACAATTACAAAATCTGAAAACACTATATTCTCATGGTTACTATTATTGATATTAGAAGATAACTGGTATTATTAGTAGAATTATTATCTATGTATAGTGCTAGTGTTAGAAATGTTTTATTGATGACATCAATTGTGTACAGTAATAATGAATGTATTGGCACAGTTATATTTAAATCACTAGCTTTGAAAAAATTCTGTATTTATGACAAAATTTGATCACTATTAATCGAAGATACGAAAATATTTGTGTTAAAATGATATTTGTGTATACAAAGCTTATAAAGCTGTTGATACCGCCGAACGCAAACCTGGTTTACTATTAACAACTAACGATGATGATGGGGATTTACCGTCTTTTTGAATTATAGCAGATGAAATGGAGTTATTACGTTTTTTTTTTTGTATCACTGCTCGATGGTTTGATTACAGATGCAGAAGATGATAATGTATCAGTTTTAGGTTTAATAAATGGTTTTAATAGATCCAGGTTTTTTATTGGAATGGGTACATTATCTTGCCCAGTTGATATATTGCAGACATTGTAAACATGGTGATCCTAAATACCCTAATCCCTTTCTTTTTTCAAAAGTTAAGGTTTTTTTCGAATAGGTAAGACTTTGTGAAAACTTAGAATTGCGCACATTTTGTTGGCCGCTTTCTAGGATTTTCACAAGAAAATTCGCAAACAAACACGATCGAACATTTTTCTGCCTGTTCCTCAGTTTTTAAAAAAATAATCTGATTTTGCATGCACTGTCAGAATATATCGCGCCATAGAAAAAATCTAAATTTCTTATAAGAGTAAATAATGTTTAGCATAAATTTTATTATTTCAATATGATTTAAATAAATTCGTAATAACGAAACTTTTACATTAACACATTTAAAAAAACATACGACATACTTAGGACAACTTAAGGCAAACTAGGGCAAATTTCACCAACGTAGTTTCTCAAGATTCGCTGTTCGTAAAAGAAAGTCGTATGTTGGCCAACCAACACCTCACTTTTTTGGTATAGAATATTTTCGGTTGTTTACTGAGAGCAAAATCATGGAGATTTGAGCGATTGTCAAACATTAAGCAGCATAACTAGATGTATATAAATAGGAGTTTATCTTCACCAATAGTTTAGCCAGTTCTACATAGTATTTAAATTTTATATTAATTAATATTAATTTTATTTTATTTTATTATTTCTAATTAAAGAAAACAGTACAGACAATCTTCAATCTCTCAAATAAACCTATAAGTTTGCTTTACATTAAACAAAAGACAAAGAGCTGCCAATGAGGAAAACAAGGCAATCCTAGGTGCATACCTTCATTATTTGTCCCTGGGATTTGTTTACTATTATTGCATACGACATTTTCAAGGGGAGCTGAAAACGTTGGAACTGGATTTAGGTTGCTGGGTGTAACTACTATTATAACAGCGACTCTTACAACATTTCTGTCAAGCTTAGTGATCATTAATGTTTCACCAATAAACACCCTTTGCTTCATCAATATTACGCATTAGCAAAACCGGCATAGTTACTTTTAAATGAATTATGTGTGAGTTTCTTTATACTCTTTATGGTTTAAGCAGCTAGTGTCTTCTATTAATTGAGTTGACTTTATTTTTAAAACAAAATATGCATGCAATAAATAGGCACGATTCTGCATTCCAAGATTTTGTGTTATGTTAGGTTATTTTTGTTTTTTCAGTATAAATTCAAATAGGAAGCGGGGAAATAAAATAACATAACACGTATTTTAGTGTCTTAGAATCAGGCGCAATATATCTTCATTTATAGAAGCCCCGTGAATATTCTCGAAATGATGAAAATGATCGATTGTTCCACTTGTATATTGTATAGCTATATATCAAATAAAAATACTGTTATAAATTCGAAAGAATTAAAGCAAAATCGATTAATTTATATAGATCGATTTCTATCAAGCAAACAATTCTATAAGGAAAAAAATATATTTGCGAACCAATTTTTATCAATAGTAATCAATCTTGACCAGCTCATTTTATTTATAAACTCAAGAAATGAACTTAATTCGAATTTAAAATTTGCTTTGTAAATTTGATCGATTGCGATTTATAAAATTCTCGACAATTTGCCCCATTGTATATCTTGTAACTTGTACCTAATAGAATAAATTATCCAACATTTTGTTTAAAAATCTCATAACAATTATAAAATTATTTTATAAATTAGCAACTAATTCGTTCTTCTTATATGTAAACTAACATAATGCACTAATGCAAGAATATTAATTTGATGTACATATGTAACGACCGAATTTTTCTTATAAACGATTTTCTTACCTTAAAACATAAAATTCAAATACTGATTGATTTTGGTAATTTTAGCTACACCATTAGCAACAAAAGCAATAAAAAAGCTCTCTTTGTCGTTTAATTGCATTTTGAAAAGAAACAATCAACATAATAATATTATAATTAAACTTAAAACAACTTTATGCACTTTCACGTCAACTCACTTGAACATATTTCACAAAATACAATGGTTTTCTGATGAACAAGAAATTTCATGAAAAATTTGGACGAAGTGGTATGTACTTTATATTATTTCCGTATAAAAATGATTTTTTAGTTTTTTTTTCTAACAGTAATTTTTGATTTAATATTTTTTAGGAATCAGGTTTGTAACTTGTTCATGTAGATGTTATATGAATTTTTGCATAAACCAATTTTTAATACGAATAAAGTTTACAGTTAACCGCTCTACGCACTGAAAAACGAAAAGAAAAATCGGGTTTAGTTTTTTCGATATAATTCCAAAAATTTCATAACATTGCAATAATTAAATATGATGTTTGCAGAATATAAGTTTCCTCCCAGTGCAAGAGACGCGAACCCCATGGATTGAAAATTAATGTTATTATTTTTTTGAGAATATAATTTTATTAAAATTTCAATTTACTAAGGTTTCATAACATTTTTTATTTTGAAAATATTTCTTTATATACAAAGTTTCGTGTAAAAATGGCGTCAGATCCAGCAATAAGGTTGCCTTGGTTCGGCCCATTTAATATTTTGACTTTAGCACTTGCAGAACTTCGCACTCTAGACACATATAATTGGCCATGGGCAAATACAGGCTCTGGTAGAAATAAACCTACCTTTTCCATAGTTTGCCCCTGTGACTTATTAATTGTTATGGCAAATGCTAATTTGATTGGGAATTGTCTTCTCCGTAAAATAAATGGTAAATCAGTATCCTTTTCTGCACTTCTTGTAAGTACTTCTGCAATGATTATATTTGGTTTCAAATCTTTAACCGCCATTTTTGTTCCATTATAAAGGCCGCGTTTAGTATTTAAATTTCTTAATAATATAACAATGCTCGCTATATTTAACTTAAGCTTGTGAAGCGGCAGGTGGATAGTTCTGCTTATCCTCATCTTTTGCATCGTCAATAGAGTCAGAACTCAAATAGGTATTAATTTCTCCTGAAAAACGTAACAAAACTTCTTCGTTTATCTTATCTATATCTGTATTTTTTGGACATAACATTGTCATTTTTGGAATACCTATCAACATCGTTAGGAGATATTGTTTCCCCAAAGATTTCGGTAATTATCGAATCTTTATAAATGAGATCCGCTGGAATTTCAAGAACGTCATCAGGAACTCCATATTAGTTAGTTAAAGTTCCATCGTCTAGTTTGATTAACCAATCACTATATTCTGAGTCAATGAATCTTAGATTGTTTTGAAGCCTAAGAATTTTAAATTTTTCCCACAAATTAGTAAATTTTATACTGGCTTCGACAATTATTGCTGATTGATTGCCTTGCACAACTACGGAAAGTGTCTGCCTGAAATCTCCTCCAAGTAACATTGTTTTACCCTCAAAAGGTTATTTCTCATAATTTCCTTTAATAGTTTGTCAACTGTTTTTAAAGCAACACCAGGAGCCATAGTTGATTCATCCCATATTATAAATTTAGCTTTGCGTATTGTTTTCCCGTCAACAGATGCCAATCGCATAGAGGATGTAGAAGTGTCCAAAATTGGTACAGACAATTTAAATTGGGAGTGGTAAGTTCTACCTCCATCAAGAAGGTTAGCTGCTATTCCTGTTGAAGCAGCAGATAAAACAATATTTGACTCTCCGCGAATTGTACATAACAATGCTTTATATAAGTTTGTTTTTTCTGTCTGCACCTCCTGGTCCATCAATAAAAAATACCTGTGGGAATGGAACTCATTGTTAGCAGCGTTCATTACAGTTTCAAAAGCTGCCTGTTGTTCTCGATTAAACGAAGATTGCATAGCTAGACCTTTTTGTTGTTCGAGATGTGCATCGTAGTATTGAAGTGGTTCAATTAAATTGTTAAGAGGACACGGAAGTCCAAAATCAGAACAACTTTTACTGTGAAGCTTAAGTGTGTCTTGAATATCTTTTAGAGCAAACATCTCACATTGAAAACAGTGATCATTATGTCCCACATGACGATGAATGTAATCTTCACATATTTCTTTTTTAAATTTGTTAAAAAGATCAGCAGCATTAGAAGGAGATGCAAAAACATAAATATATGCAAACAGATCTGACGTTGTTGAGCCGCTTCTTTAAATGTTGTGCTTGTATGACCTCTGAATGTTTTCAATTCTTCGAAGGCTGAAACCCCTGACATATGAAGTACTAATAATCGTAAACAAAATTTTTCTAGATCAGTCAAGCTTAGATTGTGGTGTTACCACCTCTTTGTCGAGGTTTCCATATACCTAAGCTTTTATCGAACACATAATGGTTTGGTATATCGTGATATAGAAAAAACATTCGTTAGCATTGTGTCTTTTTAAGTAGCTTGATTGATTCTTTCATGTATATTTTCTTCCGTAAATATAACAATTTGTTTATCTGGTAGATGGATTGGAAGTCTTACAATACACGTTATATTAGCATAGTCATGCCCTTTGTAAACATATTTGAATAAGCTTTGAATGGATGCACAACTCTCAACATTATTATGACAATTAAACTTTAAACTTAAATATGGATGGTATGGTAAAATCCATCCATTGTCTACAATCTTACCATTAAGTAAAATGATATCCATCACTGTTTGCTAATGTTTCGTTTTGAAATGTTTTCGGAAAATCTTTGCTACATTTTCCATCGATCATATATGGCGCGCACAGACTTTTGCTTCCACATGGAACATGTATCATGTGCTTTGTTACAATAGCATGAAGTCTAGGGTAAATATTAATATTCGGTATCTCGGCAGATATAATTTTGTCTATTGCCGCTGGATATTTTGGTTTATCTTCATTTTTGACAATCAAAAAAACATGGGCATTTGGAAGTCCTCGTTTTTGGAATTCAATTACGTATATCTTCGTTGTCAGAATACCAAAATTTTGTTTTGGAAATATCATCCAGTAATTTCTGAAGTTTTAGTTTGAATATATGGGCCACCAAATCAGGGCGGAATCCAGGGGATTGTCCATCTAATAAATAATCTGTAATTTCAAACCATTCTTGATTACATGTCATTGTAATAAAATTCTGGTTTACCATATTTTCTTACGATTGCCATGGCATCTTGATAATTTTAAGCCATGTTTCCTGGACTACCTTGAAAGAATGATGGCAGTATAATTGCTATTCCAGGGACCAAGTCTCGGTTGAATGCTTCTCTTTGTAGGAAATCCATTAGCCCCCTGTACTTTTCAGCTCTAACCTTGCTTTGATTTTGCCAAACGTAATTAGGTGGGTTTGCTTCAGTTTTTAAATATGCAGCAACAAAATATTGTTCTGTTAGTTTTCCACTACATAAAAAAGCATTGAAATTATTATGAACAGTTAGTCGATATCCGTAGTATTGCATTTGAGTAATTAGAATTCTTGGGTTTTGAGCTTGGCGAATTCTCATATTTAAAAGTGTTGGAGGCATAAATAAAGGCAGGCCTACTTACTCCCCAACTTTGGTTTCCAAATGGGAAAAATAAAGGGCATACCATGGGATCTAAATTAGGGTCTAGTACGCTTATTCGTTCAGTTTTCCTGGAATTTAAATTATTTGAATTTACTCGACAATCAATTAAAAGATCACGTTCGAGCGGAGGTTCTCCATTAGTATTCTGGAATACATTAGCAACTTCGTTGGATCTAGAATCATTGTATCGCCGTTGAACAGACCTCCGATCTTCAACTATTTCCAGCATCATGGATAGATTCTTGCTCTACTTTATACATCATTTTAAAAGCCAGTTGAGCATTGCACCTTGAATTTTCTGCGATTCCCATTCGCTGTTCCGATGCTTCATCTGGTTCAAGAACGTACAGTTGAGCGAATTTTCTTTGATCTCCAGTTTCTGGGTGCAAAGCTCCTGCCCAGAATAGAATTTGAGGAAAATTACAGTATTAAAGAATTATAAGAATTGTTAAATTAATGAGAGTTAAATTAATAGAATTTAAGGAACTTCAATACACCAATACCCCGCTTTACGATGTTATTATTTTCCGAAAAATTGGGCGTAAATCGAAATTTCTTGTCGTTTTATTGAAAAATTTCCTAAATCGAGGGATTATTGTACATGTCACCAATACCTCTATTTACGAAATTTTCCAATAAAACGACAAGAAATTTCGATTTACGCCCAATTTTTCGGAAAATATTTATATCGTAAAGCGGGGTATTGGTGTAATTTTGAAAATTTAAAAATTTGAAGAATTTAAAAAATATTAAAAATTAAAACTATTCAAAAATAATTTATAGAATTCAAAGAATCCTAAGTATTTCAAAAATAAAAGTTTTTAAAGGATTGAATGAAGTTAATAATTTAAATAATTAAAGAGTTTTAAATTTTTTAAAAATTATAAATAATTTAAAGAGAAAAATAAAAAATGGAGTTTACAGAATTAAGGGCTTTAAAGATATTAAAGATTTCAAAGCATTTTGAAAATTTTAAGAGTTTTCAGCAATTAATTTACAAAAAAAAGTAAAGAATATTTAAGTTCTTTAAATTAAAAGAATTTTGAAACTTTAAAGATTGTATAAATGCTGTAAATTCTTTAAATTCATTAAATCCTTTTCTATAAATTTTATAATTTCTATATGATATTTAAATATATTTCTAAATTGGAGAAGAGGAGGAAAATCTCAAGAATTTTAAGAATCTAAAAGTTTTTTAGAATTCAAAACAAGAGGAATTTAAAGAAATTATGGTGTTGAACTTTTTTTCTGTTTATTATCAAAGGCAAATATCAGTTTAGATTTTTTATATTTGTATATAGTATATAGGTATATTTGTGACATGAAGATATTTGTAAATGTTTACTACAAGTTAAACTATTTTAGTAATAATCAAGTTCTGGTTTACTGAATTATCGGTAATTTTTATAGAAATTTACCGTCAGATCATTCTATTTATTTATTACCATATCCATTTTCTTTAAGGAGATAGATTAATTTTGATTATTTAAAAAAACCGTTTTTTGGCCGTAAACGGCTATATACTTCGGTTAGAAATATTTGGAATTGTGTAATGATTTGCTAGGAATGCTGATTCTTTCTTAAACTATACTAAAGGGATAATTAAACAAAATTAAACATAAGAACGTATGTGAAATTATTCCAGGATTTTATGTCAGTAAATAAAAAAAAATCATATCTGGCCACCATAGTAAAATTAAAGTTATATTTATTGGGTAGGGGAAAGTCACCTAAGTTGTACCGGTGTTTAAATCGTACCACCTTAATGATTTCAAAAGTACTTTTTAAGCCATACAAATTGAATATTGTATAGTTATACTGTCGACTTTACTGATGTCTGTGGACGATGCGCATCTGCGTTAGAATGAATTTAGAATGTTTTTGGTAAACAAATTCATTTATAGTCGTTTGGGTGTAATTTTTATCTGGTGTGCAGAAGCTTCTAAGGTAAGAAAATTCTAGTTAAATACATTTTGGTTCTTTAGTATAAGTTAAATATTAGTGATTAATTTGCCTCTAGCAGTTTACAGAAGGAGTTACAAAAAAAAAACACAAAAATATGTTTGTATTGACTGTAAATTAGGATATATTTGGGTTCATAAAATATACTTGTTTAAACCAAAGTTTTATTTAATTTTAGCTTGAGGTCCGACTTACGTAGTAGGTAGTACGGCTTAAGGTACTGCTTTCCTTAGTCGTACCGATTTCAATTGTTTTAATTTTATGAGTTTAGAGAAAATGTGCGCAGACTATCTAATTTTTCTGCAATAAACAAAAGCCGGGTTTACTAAGGTCTCCAATGATACTCATAAGTATGTGTTTATTAATATACTATATTCTCTGATTTCTGAAAACATTTTATTAAGGGGTAAGACTTCCACAACCTTACCCTATTTGTAAACGTAAATTCCGTTTTTTCAATAGATAGCGTAATTGTTCTTATATGTATTGTGTGAATCTGGTAATATACCATATGTTTTTGAAACGTCTCTTCATAACCTTCAAAACTTAGTATATTTGATTAAAATATAAACAACACAGTTTTTTATTCGATTTAAAATGGAGAGTTTTGTGCCAAATATTCGTCATTTGCGAGAAGTTTTGTTGTATTTTTTTGCTGTGATGAACCAGCTTCAACAGGATTTATCAAAGATTTTTTTGCGTTAAGGATGCTCGTAGTAAATCCATTTTTGATCGCTAATCACAAGTCGATGCAGAAAACCTTTTCTTTATTGTCTTTGAAAAGTGATTTTGCGAAATTCCATCTGCCTTTCTGTTAATTCATGTGGTATCCAATTCCAAAAATTTTAAGTCATCAACATTCCATGTAGACGTCTACTGACAACGGATCGATCAACATTCAATATTTCGGCCAATTCTTGTTGCATTTGTGTGTGTTGTCTTCATCCAATAATGCTTGAAATTTTTCATCTTCAAATTTTTCGGTGTACCTTCACGTTGTGCGTCTTCAACATCGAATAAACTTTCTTCAAATTGCCTGAACCATTTAGTACAAAACTCTCCATTTTAAATCGAATAAAAAACTGTGATATTTATATTTTAATCAAATGTCATATACTACGTTTTGAAGGTTACGAAGAGACGTTTCAAAAACATGTATTACCACATTCACAAAATCCATATAAGAACAAACCGAACTTACTTTTACATTTTTACATGTACCCAATAATATTACGTGAAGTTAACCCAGCCCAGGATTTTACTAAATCTAGAATTAATAGCAAAATTATATAATATCTAATAAAATAAATCCACATAAAAAATTAATAAAATTAAGATCATCACTGATATTTTTATGAATCAAGCTTAACCTTTATGTTTACAACCGCATACCCGGGTATGTTTTTCAATTTTATTAACCAAAATTTTAATGATTTAGAGCTAAATCTTAACATTAAATGAAAATTAAAAATTAGAATGTTTCATATTATTTAGTTCATTATTTATTTAAAACTTAACATATAATAACAAATTACATAAACATTAATTCCCGGTGTTTGTGGTACATCGCAAGCAAGTTGCTGCCGTCAATGTACGCTGCGCGCAGACTAGTTTTTTGCAATTCGCACAATTTTTCCGGCTCAATCTTCTCTTAGAACAGAGGTGGCAGTTTCCTTTGTATATAATTCTACCGCTTGAGTCACGTTTTTTTTTTTGCAATAGACGTGCTTTGTACATCTCTTGCTTCAATTTCCACAGTATGGCCCAAAATACTTTCGATACCGTTTTTGGTAGCAAAATGTCGCGTTATTTGCGGGTTCTTGGAACGCTTACTAATTTTAGACATAACCAACTGCTCGCATAATTGTTGCAAAAATTTACGCCGGTAACTGGAGTTTATTTTCAAGAACGAATTATTTTCTATACATGCTATATGTGCTGCTAAAGCCGCCACATCCAAAATGTTATAAAAAAATGCCAGTAGCCAAAGATTCGTCCTCCTTTAGCATGAATTTTCGCGCAACATTTTATCAATATTATCTACACTGCCCTTAGTTTAGTGATAACCTAGGGGCATTGTTGGTTTATTGGCCGACCCTTGTTTCTTCTTATCATAATGCATAGTGGATAAGACCACCAGAGCTTTGTTTTTTTCGAATATACGAACACATTGTGATGTTATTAAAAAATCCGAAAAAAGACGATTCGACAGGTTGAGGTTTGCCTTTTACAACTAGGAATTCCTTTTTTATTTACTGTTCCTATAGAATTGATAAATTGTATCTGGTAAAAAAATTGTCACAAGTAATATTTCGACCACTTCTATGAAAAATAGTACATCATAAATCTTTAACAACACGTTCTCCTTGGTTACATTACCTTTGTGAGTTTGCAGCGATTTCAGTGTAGATTTGTTCTTTCAATGGACACGAGGTAGTGGAGTCACACACCCACCATACCTTAATTCCATATCTGGCCGGTTTTGAAGGAATGTACTGTGTGAAACGTCATCAATCGTAACGTTTGCTCCAGCTACAAGAGAGCAAGTATTCGTTTTGCACGGGTATTCTCATTATCAAATCTGATATATCGTCGTATAGCATAAAATCACGATAAACTGGATGAGAACTATAGATCTCCACAAATCTAGTATACTCATTCTTGGATTGGCTGACACCGGAAAATTTATAATGCCGAGATATCCAATAAATTTAGAGACACTTATTGGCTTCAATACCCTAATATTATTTGGATTTTTGTGGTTCCATGTTTGGTAGCTTAGAGCTTCTCTATGATTGGTCTCGCGAATGATGATGTCACAAATGTCTTCATGTATAAATAGTTTAAACGTTTGAATGATGCTTAGATTGTTTGTTTTATTTGTTGGGCCTGCAAAAAAAATGTTATGCGACAGATTTCTGCGATGTGTTGGTGGAATTTCACTCCAAACTGTTCCATCCCTTGCCTTATATTCCAAAGAGTTCGATTGCTCCACGGGTTGTTCTGCCATAGAGTCGTCGTTTTTTATTATCTATTTCACTCATATTTTTAATTTTCCTGTTATATTTGTTGATAAGTGTCATGCCGAAATATTTTGTTATCATAAATAAAACAGGGTTGCACAAAACCAGGAAATACAATAGCATGTTGTACTTTCAATCCTGAATTAAGGATATGGTAGGCAGATTTTTTAAGTAATATTTTTTATAGTACGTAGAAGCAAAATAACCTAGAAATTATGGAAAAAACAAATTAAAGTTCTCAGGATAGGTTTTTCCTAATGTACATACAGATGTACAAATGAAACGAAAGGTTGTTTTTTTTAACAATGAAAAAAAAATATATTTCAGAGTTGTATTGAATATAAAATAAAAATTAAAATCTTGTACATTAATTCAACAAGGAACAATTCAACAATCACATACAAAAACAATTTTACTATAATAACAAAAAATAAAAGTTCATTCTTAGTTTAAATTAAACTTTGGTTTCAGTCTTTGAATTTTTAATAAATGTTTAATTTTTTTTATGAAATCTTAAAAAACAATTGCGGTCTTTTATTAAACAGAGATGTATATCACATTTACCACAAAAAACATGCGTCCGAAATCCACAACCATCGTTCTTCCATCTCGTTGCCTCTTTATTCTGGCTAAATTCCGGGAAATGATCAATACAGTCATACCTAACATCTGTTATGGGGCGTACTTCGCATTGGGTTCTTGGAGAATTTGTTTGGTATTGATTATTTGTTATATCGACTGGAGGGCGTCCTCTTTTCTTTGAACTATGAAATGAATTCATTAATACTTGTGCTACCTGCAATCTGAAATTCAGCAAATCTATAATGTGTTTTTCTGGTATGTTTTGTTTTCGCATTTCGGTTTTGTATTCTGTCCAGCTGGCACATATAGCAAAATCCATAAAATGTGTCAAAACGCGTAATGGCCACTTTTTTGGCCTTATGGAGACTCTATAATATTGGATAAGTTGATCTAAAAGGTCAATCCCGCCCATACACTCATTATATGAGCGAACAATTTAGGACTGTGGAACATCAACATAACGTTTGATCGATTTATCCCATCTTTTAATTGTTTCCATTTCTCCTTTTCCCATAAAATTGGACGCCAGATGCACCGGTTTACTATCAAGCCATTTCACAATGGCAATATTGCCATCCTTACTTACACATTGCTCTGTATATCCCCGATTTTGCTTTTTAAATTGGCGGTCATCCGAAAACATTGGTTTGTAAAAAAGATTGATGCGAGCAGTCCCTATAGCGTTTATACCTCTGTTTTTCAAAATTTCTAATAAGTTATAGGAAGTAAAATAATTGTCGAAATAAAGTTTATATCCCGGCTCCTTAATTCGCTGAGTTAGATGAAGAACAACTGATGCTCCAAAGCCAAATTTTCGTAGATAATCGGAGATTTCTGTGCTTGATCCTTGGTACATAACAAAATCGAAAGGTTGGCCAGATTTACCACATAGAACAAACAATTTCAACCCCCAGGGTGTTGGTTTACTCTTCATGTATTGTTTTGCGATGAATTTACCTTTAAATGGAATCATCTGCTCATCAATGCAAAGGTTTTCCTCCAGTGGAATTTGTAAACATCTCGCTCTTACGGTGTTTATTATCGGCCGAACCTTATAAAACACATCTTTGTTGGATTTTGGAATATCTAAATTATTCACCACATGAAAATTTGTTCTTAATTGCCAGAATCGATCTCTGGTCATTGATCGCATGACTTGGTCAAGCCCAATTAGCCGGCTCCAGTACATTCGAATTTGCGGAAATTTTGTACATCCAATAAATACATGAATGCCGATGAATCTTCTCATTTCGTTAATGTCGGTTGATTTAAAAGTTTGACCATTTTGTAGTGCGTAAATATTTGTGAACTCTACCATTGTCTCAAGCAGCTGATCGGTAAAGTATTTGTTAAAATATTGCGCCGGAGTTTCTTCAATAGGTGGAACATCTGGTTGTGGATGGTATTGTACTTCCGATCTTAAAAAATTTGTTTGTTTCCATTTTATTTTTGATCGGTCAGTTAAATTCCCGAATGAATTTTCTGCGGTTTGCATTTGGTCGATGATTTCAAAATTTATATTATTTGAAATTGCAAAATTTCCCTCGCTTGTTACATCAGCGATAACCGTTGCAATAATTGGTTCGCTTAACTCTTCGCTGAAAGCATGACTGTCTTCTGCAGCTTGCTCAACTTCGATTCTGGACTTTTTTGTCTTATTTATGTTTGAACCACTTTCTGGAATATCTTCATAGTCCCAAAAACCAGTTGGCCCATCATCTTCGTCGATTTCATCTAAATCACTTTCATTCAAAGCAGTCAACCATTCGTCTTGGGTGATGTACTTGCAAGCCATTTGCAGAGCTAAAAGCCAAATTATTTGATTTATTAAAAAATAATAATTATAACAAAATAAAAATGTACAAAACGTTACGCTTCTCCGTGTTTTTTATTTCTTTGACTCTCTATGTACATACTAATGTACTGTACATGGAGATGTACATGACCGTAAGATCGATTTGTACATGTACATGTACACATAATTTAGCTTAAAATATCGTAGTTAATTCATAACAAATCATTATTTTTAATTTGTAACATATATATTCGGACGTTAACAGTATAAACAAATAATATTTAACTTACCTGGGACGTTTGCAAAAACTATAAAACTAACTTTAAACTGAACAAGTTTCCCGAACTGACGTTGACGTTGTGCACACCTTCACAATTTTTTGAATACTAACCTCTTTTGTATATTTATTGTAATTTTTTTTTAATGCATTTGTGAGAGTAGGATAAAACAATAGAAAAAAACATAAATGAGCGAAGCAAAACAAAAATTGAATTGACTATGGCTCTCTAAAGTCAATGTACATACTGATGTACAAGAGGATTGAAAGGGTTAATTAATAAAATTGAAATGATCAAAATTTATTTATACTAACGTAAAATTCAATTTTAAAACAAAATTTCACACAAAATTAATAGAAATCGTACATACTTACCCGGGTATGTTAGTTGTAAAGACGAAGATAAAAATTCGGTTGTAAACACTAGTATTATATATTAAATGAGACACTATTTATTTGTTATCAATACATATTTTATTACGTTTTATTATTATAATACTGAGGTGTACATATGTATCTCTGATATGCTGCTTCTTTTCCGAATTCAATATGACTGCTCCTCCGTATATGTATACAGGCATTTTAGATAGCAAAGTATTGCCCGATCTAAGATACAGTATGAGACTGGTAATGCAATACATAATAGTCTTCCCGGCGAGAAGAATTGAATACCTTATAAATTCATCCTATTTGGTGCTCGACGCACTCGGCCAGAACGTCGAACTGTAGAACCCTCTGGTCCATCCATTCGTATATGCCCCGCTGTAATTTCAGTTCCGTCCCCTTTTATTATACCCTCTCCGGGTTGCCCTGAAATAGCCGTTGAGGATGTACATTCTATTTGTTGCGACTCCGTTGATTTAGGATCAATCACTTCATCTGTTGATTCGATATTCTCCGTTCTAGTTATATTACCATCATCGTCATTCTTCGATGGGCATACTTCTGTATTTGGATACCTTTTTACCGAGTCCGAGTAACCCTCTCTGTTTCCTTCAACCCCTGTGGCTCAAATCTATTCAATATGTCGACGTTGCAATTTTCCCTCGACCTCAATCACATAGTGTAGCAAACCCTCTTTCTGAATAACCTTGCCGAATTTCAATTTGATCGCTTTGTTTTGATACCAACGGATCTGGACTGTATCGCCTATATATAGCTCCCGTCTATACCTTAATGGGTTACTATTTGTGTAATCATTTATTCTATCTGTTGGTTTAATCAGGTCGATAGTTGATCGTAAGTTAAATCTTAGCATTTGTTCTGCTGGGCTTCTCCCTGTTGTCGAACTTATTACTTTCCTGTATTGAAGTAAGAATCGCTGTAATATCAGGTGTAAATCTCCTGGATCATTCATAGCGGCCCGCAATGCATATTTTAACGTCTGGACACTTTTTCGGCCTGTCTATTGGTATATGGGTGTGCTGGAGCAGTTTGCTTTTGTTTGATACCGTTACTTTGCAAAAAATCTTGGAATTCTTTGGACGTGAAATTTGTCCCATTATCCGTTACCACTATTTGTGGCAGACCAAACCGTGCAAACAGTTCGCGTAATGATCTAATGGTATAGAAACTGGTGATAGTTTTCATGGGTACCACCTCTAACCATCTTGTTCTGGCATCCACTACCACCAAAAAATAATGTGCGTCGAGCACCAAATGGGATGAATTTATAAGGTATTCAGTTCTTCTCGCCGGGAAGACTACTATGTGACAATATTGCAAAAATTTTGACGGGCGATGCATCTGTCGCCAGAATCAATGGGAGTTTTTCTTCGTATGGCATCAATACCGAATCGCTTTGTAATTCCGCTTTAATATCAGTAAACGCTCGTTGACATTCTTCATTCCAAATGAATTTCACGTCATTTCGTAATAATTTGTAAAAGGGATTTAAAATGGTTGCCAAATCCGGAATAAAATTGTTGTAATATGTTACCATTCCAATGAATTGGCGTAGCTCCGACACGTCCCTCGGTTGAGTGATTTCAGCGATTGCTTTAGTTTTATCCTTATTCTTCTGAATACCGGCTTCACTTATGGTGTACCCTAAGTATGTAATCGCCTCTCTGAATAATTTACACTTGCTATTATTTAGGTGTATATTATATCGACGTTATTTCTCTAACAACACCTGTACGCGCTCCATCGTCTCCGGCAATGTATACGACCAGCGACAATAATGTCGTCAAAGAAGCATTGTGTTCCGCTAAGATTATTGGTGATATTTTCATCCATAAAGCGTTGCCAGATATTGGGTGCCGTTTTTACCCCAACCATTAGCTTTCTAACCTTGTAAGGCCTTTATGTGTGCTAATTGTTTGCATTAGTGCACTCTCCTCATTCATAGCCATATGTAAATAACCTTTATGCACATCAAACACGCAATAATATTTGCCATTGGCCAACTTGTGCATTATATCCTCAATTTTCGGGATTGAATATTTGTCATCCATTATTACCTTGTTAAGTGTAACCTTATAATCTGCGCACAGTATTATTTGATTTTCCGCTTTAATTATTGGCACCACTGGTGTTCCCCAGTCGGAATGTTCGACCTTTTCTAAAGTCCCTGAGTTTTCCAGCCTTTGGATTTCATCTTCGATCAAATGGCGTATTGCGTACGGCACCGGCCTTGGTTTAATGTAAATTGGTGAAACCCCTTCGCGCAGTTTTAATTTACCTTTAATATCTGGAATTGTGCCGATTGTATTCTAAATAGATCCTCATTGCTTTTAAAGATGTCTTTTTCCAGAATAGTGACATCTCCCTTTACGGGTGTGATGGTTTTGACATTCTTTGGCGGTAATAATTGTAGTGCTTTTATCCATTCTCGACCAAAGATTGTGTCGAATTTCTCATCGACGATATATAGATTTCCTCTTATAGATTTATTGTCATGGGTGACCGATACCCTTGCTACCCCCAATGCTGGAAAAATGCTACCATTATGCATGCCTTTAACTTTGTACTGGTTATGGGTTTATTTTAACTTCCGGCAGTCTACTATGTAATAACTTTTCACTGATTGTTGATATGGCGGATCCCGTATCAAATTCCATTTCAAATGGTTTGTCTTCAATTGAAACGCGTATTAGGAATTTACTACGTTCATCCGATTCTATATAAAGTCGTAGTGTATTTCTTTCTTTCAACTCATCCTTATCAATGGTTTCAATTGCATTCGCCGAATGTGTGTTGGCGTCTTTTTTAGATTTCTTCATGCATACATTAGCGATGTGGCCTGTTGCTTTGCACTGGTAGCAGTACAATCTGTTCTTAGTTCTGCACTCGCTCGCTTTGTGTCCTTACGAATATTTGAATTAAAATATAAAAACGAATGAATTACTCAAAGACACATTTAAATGAATAGTTAGTTTTGCTTAATTTTAATTTTGTTGATTATTAAAACAATACTTGATTATTTTATGCTATATTTATTATTTAATTTAATAGCTGTGCCTTATAGTAACAATATTCAGATTTATACAGAATATCGATTTCGGAGTTTACTCCATCGTCGGTTCTTTAAAAACTATTATCTGATAATAGTTTTTAAAGAACCGACGATGGAGTAAACGCCGAAATCGATATTCTGTATATAAATCTGAATATTGTTACTATAAGGCACAGCTATTAAATTATATAATAAATATAGCATAAAATAATCAAGTATTGTTTTAATAATCAGTATAGAAGTAACAAAATATTATCACAAAATTAAAAAATGGATATTAACCATTATAACTTAATTTTGTTGTTGATAATTAAACAAACAATAATTGTTGAATAGTTTCAATTTTTAAATGTAAATTAGGAATTTGTTTGATATTCATCAAATTTAAATATAATACAATAATTGTAGAGAATCAGTTGCATATACTGATTGAAGTACACTGAGAAAAATCTCTGGGTAATATTAATAAAAATTGTTGATTAATTGAATAGTTTTTAAATTTGTTTATAACAATACAATTTGATGTAATATTGATACATTTTGATTTTAAAACTATAAATTTTTAAAGTGACGATATTAAATTTATCTTACATTTATTATTCTTTCAATATAAAATGTTTGATATAATTTTAATATTTTATTTTCAAATTAAAGTATTAAAATGATACTTAAACATATAAAAACAAATAATTTTTGACAAAATATCAATTAAATATGAATATTATTAAAAATATAAATTATCGTATTGAAACAATAGAGATTACTTGTTATTTCAGTATCTTTGTTTTTCAGTAATGCGATTATTCAATTGATCACCATGTTTAAAGTAAGTTTAAATTTAGGAAAGAGCACATCGTTATCGCGTATTATTTATTTTTGATTCAATTCATTGCGCAGTTTGTTTATCAGATTTAATTAAAGTGATCTTGATGAAGTGATTACAATAAGTACTGAAAGTGTGTTGTAGTAATTAAAAATTAAAATGTAGTTTTAAGGAAGATTAATGAAATAATTTTAGAAGAATCAACAAACTTCAAAAATTGTGTTTACATTTTTTGTAATGGATAAAACACATTTATATTTACCATTAATCAAGCACACCACTTTTACAAAATTCTGTATGTAAATTTTACTGTTTGCCAAAAATTACATCTGTTATGAGTTAGCTCACTAAATATGCTACCAAGCGAAAAGGGTTTCACTTCAATTTATGTTTTAAATAAAATACACAGATAAACAATTTTAATATTTATTATTAACAATTTTTATAATTATTGATGCAGCTCGTTTAGAGATCGAGCTTCTACTCATTCCTCAATATCCAAAAAATCACCATAATACAAATAATTGGTTTATGTTATGTACTAATATAATTAAATGTATATAATAACAAAATATGGTTTATGTAATTGTACTTTATACAGTATAGCACAAGTAATTAACTACGCTATATAACATACGTTCCCCCTGGAGGAAACATAAATTTTAGATTTATGTTTTAAGACATTTCCCCAGGCTATTTATTTTATTTATCTAACTATGGTATTTCAAAAATGTTTAACTTAAAAATTAATTAAAAATACATTTATACAAAAAAAAAATATAATATAGTGGAATTATAAGTATTTACAAATTTTGATTTACATAATTCATAATTGTTTAATAATATAATAATAATATATTTATAGAAATTGTAAGTACATATGTGAATTTTTCTATTTTTTTTTTTATTAAATGGTAAATATATTACAAATTGATCTAAAAATCCTTACAATGGATTGTTCTAAAAATTAACATTTTTTTTTTTTTTTTTTTTTATTTTTATTTTTTTTTTTATTTTTTTAGGAACTTCAATTAACTTTCAAGTTGACAATGAATTGAATTTTCCCAACAGATGAATTGGAACATCGCAGATCAATTTGTTTGATTGTTATTATATGTACATTTTCGTAAAATATTTTTTTTTTTTTTATTTTTTATTTGTAGACCAAGACCGTCCTTGAAAATTCAAATTTGTATATGCTCAAATAAAACTTCATTCAATAAACAATTTCAATCTTTTATTGTGTATAACTTTCTTTTTATTATTTATTTTAATCGTTGAGTTTTCATTCGAATTTATTTCTACTGTAGTATAAGGACCGGACCAAAGTGGATCAAATTTCTTCTTAGCTTTTAATTCGTTTTTGACTAACACTTTATCATTAACACTAAATTGAGTAAAATTTGAATTTTTGTCATAATTAAGTTTAGACTTTTCCTTATGTTGAATTAAGTTATTCCGAGCTAACTGGCAGCAATTTTGTAATCTAGATTTCAGTTCAGCGCAGTAGTCATCATAGTTGTAATAAGGTTCAGGCTCAGTTTTTAAGGCATTAGGAAGAGGAGGTTTAAATCCATATAAAAGTTCAAACGGCATATATGCTGTGGAAGAGTGAGGTGTTGAATTAAAGGTGAATATTGCGAATGGTAACCAAAGATTCCATTGCATTTGATCAGATGAACAAAAATTTCTTAGATATTCTGTAAATGTACGATGTGATCGTTCGAGTGCCCCATTTGATTGAGGGTGGTATGCCGTAGTCCTTAATTTTTTTATTTTTAGTAATTTACATACGTTAACAAACAACTCGCTCATAAAATTAGACCCTTGATCGGTAACTATACTCTCAGGTGCACCAAATTGACATACAAAATTTTCGACAAACGCTCTAGCGACAGATTCACTTTCTTGATCTTTTAATGGAACTGCAATAGAAAACTTTGTCAAATCATCTTGCATGGTGAGTATGTATTTGAAATCGTCATAACTAATTGGTAAAGGACCTACAATGTCGAGAAATATTTTTTCGAATGGCAAGTTCGCTGTAGTAGTAATTTTCATAGGACATTTATTCGGTTTAAACACTTTATTTTTTTGGCAAATTTCACATTTCCGTAGAAATTTTCTAATTGTACTTAACATTTTGGGAAACACATAATAACATTTAATTCTTTGAAAAGTTTGGGTTATTCCTTGATGTCAACCTAACGGATTGGTATGGAAATCTCGAATTATATTATCAATTTGCTTTTCATCGGAGAGATAAATAATTTTGTTTTGGCTTTGTGGCTTAGATAATGGAATAGTGATGTGTGAGTCAGTATTTTGTGTAGATTGGAATTTATTCGAATTTTGATGAGTTAGTACTGCATCTACATCAGATGACTGAGTTGGATCTAACGAATTAGAATTAGGAATTGGTAATTTGGATTGAGATCGGGTAATGACATGTACTTTAGCTTCAGTTAATGATTGATCATTCGGGATGATGATTCGACTCAGTGAATCGGCATTCGTATTTGATTTTCCTGCCTTATAGATTACATCATAGTCATATTCATCCATGTCGACACGCCAACGAACAAGTCTTGAAGACGGATTTTTGGTTTTAGTAAGCCAGACAAGTGGACGATGATCGGTGCGAATTACAAAATGACGACCATACATATAAGGATGAAATCTCTTCACTGCCCATACAATTGCTAGAAGTTCTCGTTCAATTACACTATAATTTCTCTCGGCTATGTTTAAAACCCTGCTGGCATAAGCAATAGGCAGGTCAACGGATTCATATTCTTGAGACAAAACTCCTCCAATGGCAACTTCACTAGCATTGGTAGTAACAATAAATTTTTTCTCATAATCTGGATATTGAAGTACAGGAAATGTAATTAATGCTTTACGCAATTTGTCAAATGCTTCTTCGCTAAGCGCATTCCATACGAAAGGAATATTCTTTTTTAATAGATGCGTGAGCGGCTCTGCTATTTTAGAAAAGTTCGGTATGAACCGACGATAATAGCTGCATAACCCAATAAATGATTTAATAGCCTTCTGAGAAGATGGTCGCGGATAATTAGAGATTGCTGAAATCTTTTGTGGATCTGGTTTCATACCTTTATCAGTAATAATATGACCAATATAGACTGTCTCTTTCCTGAGGAAATTACACTTGTTCGGTTGTAATTTTAAATTGAACTTTTTAAGGCGATTTAGTATATCTAGAAGTTTATTATTATGGTGTTTTAGGTCGTGTCCGTACACTACAATATCGTCCAGGTATACGAAACATTTTGTTCCATTCAGATCGGTAAGAATATTGTTCATTATGCGCTGGAAACTTGAGGGTGCTCCTTTCAGTCCAAAGGGCATCCTTTTGAATTGGTAGTGCCCCAATGCTGTGCTAAAAGCTGTTTTCGATCTATCAGCTGGATTGAGTGGTATTTGATGGTATCCATCAGCGAGATCTAAGGTCGAGAAGTAGGTACACTTTCCGAGTTGGTCCAATATGTCCGCTATATTCGGTAGAGGAAAAACATCGGAAATAGTGATATCATTTAGACGCCGAAAATCTACTACTACTCTCCAACGTTTTTGATTTGCATCATTAGATTTTTTCGGTACGATTAATAAAGGCGAATTCCAAGGGGTAACGCTTGGTTCGATAATTCCGTCCTTTAACATTTTATTGACCTGATTGTTTATTTCTTGTTTTGTTTATTGTGGTAGACGATAGGGTTTTATATTGATTGGACGTGAATTTGGTATTAATGGAATATCATGAACCGCTTCATTTGCTGTTGCGAGAATGTCACCCGGTAAATGAAAGTTGTCGTTAAAATCTCGACATATTTTTAGAATGGCATTTCTTTCATCATCGTTTAAACCATTTAGGTTGAGGTTTTCTTCTAATAAATGTAACCTGTCTTTTAATGGATTAGCCCAAGAATTAGTAAGAAATACATCGAATTGATCTAAAGGTTCTGGAATGATTTTAGATTTGCTTACATCTATAGGATATGTGTTACTGTTTAAAATGCTAAGATAGGAATAATTCGATTTTATACGTAAAAGAGTATATGCTACATAAACACCTGGTTGGATTTCTTGAGAAGGGCACATATATTCACCATTTCTCTCTAGATCAAAGTAACATAAACAAACCTTTTCTACTCTGGGTGGAACAATATTTTGAACATCTGTGAAACTGGTAAGATTTAGAAAATTAGTTTTAGAATTTAATTTTACTGTCAAAGTATGAGTTTGAAAGCTTAATTCACACTTGAATTTATTCAGGAAATCTAATCCTAATATACCAGCAAAATTAATAGGTGTATCTTCTGAAGTTATTTGGAATTCATGACTTATGGTAAAATTTTCTTTAATATGAATTTGACCGTGACATAATGCAAGAGTGTGAATTTTATGATTAGTTAAACCTTTAATTATACATCTTTGATCTGGGAAACAATCAGTATCCGGATCAAGAAACTTTTTATTTACAATACTGATATCGGCACCTGTATCTATTAAAAAATAAGCACTTGGAACATTGAGAATGTCTATGTCCAGTAATACATAGTTAGACTGAATTGTTGCTTTATCTGAACTTGAAGAAAATAATGATGGTACTTCTTTTAAATTTGGGAGAATAATCTCTGAATTAGAAAAGTTTTCATTTTTTAATTTACATTTGGATGATATAAAATCGTCAGAATTTATTAAATTGGAATTCACTAGTTGTGGACACGAATATCTTTTACTTTCACTCGACCAGACGTGTCCGTCGATGGCTGCTCGAGTGCCTTAAAGTTTTCCGATAAATTGTTTAAATATGATGGGTTAGATTTATCAGCGTTTGTTGAACCATATTGCGAAGTTTTAGCGTCATTAAATTTTTTCTTTCTACATTGACCTATATGATGACCTGGATTTTTACATTATGCACAAATAATTGAAAATTGACGTACTGTAGGACTTGGTTGAATAGATTGGTTAAAATATTGACGTGAATTATTACGATTTTGACTAGAAGTGGAAGTAAAATTTGGATTAGGTGGTCTCCGGTGCAATGAGTAGCAAATATTTGCTGTGTGTCCTATTTTATGGCAAATTTGACATGTTGCGGTTGGTTTTTTTACTGGCTGAGTGAATGATGGTATGGAATTACTAGTTTCACGAATATAATTTTCTTCTTCGATGGCTTTGGCAACTGACTCTCGTAAGTTTGTAAATCTGCATGCTTTAGTGATGATTCTAATAGGATCTCTTAACCCGTCTTGAAAAGCACTCAATGCTGTTGTATTGTTTAGATTCTGGATATGTTTTGCAGCATCGATACCTTCTCGTTCTATACACACATCGTTTAAATTTGATAAGAGAGTCTCTATTCTGGTTGCAAAAGCTCTAATATCTTCGGATTTTAATTGTTTGGCTTGTACAAGTTCAACTTGCAAATGTTCTATTGATCGAGAATCTGCGAACTTTAATTTTATATTTCTTTTTAACTCACTCTATTTCCCGTAATCTTTGTATTTCACTAAATCGTACGCCGGACCTGATAGTTTTGATTTCAACACATTTAAAAATAACGTAAAGTCTGTTTCTGTTGTTAGAGGTGAATAGACCACGTCACAACATGACAAAAATTTATGAAGGTTATTCGAGTCACCGTTAAAATCTGGGATAATTTTCAACATTAAGTCTATATTTAATCCTACTTTCGCCATTTTGAATGATTCGACTACTATTTGATTACCTAGCTTACTGTCTGAATCACTATCACTACTAATACTAATAATACTATATCTTGTATTTTGATTTCCGATATGAGATAAAGAAAATTCTAAATGATTTTCGGAATTATCAAAAATGTCGGTTTCAGATTGACTGATTTGTTTATTTGAGCTTACACCAATTAAATTATCAAAGTACTTGCGATTTAATTCCGATAAAGATTTTGATTTTCTTTTTATTATTTTTGCAATGCTACGATTCCTCAATTGTATATATTCATCGCCACTCATTGAAGTTCATGAAAAAAACACAAAAAAACAATTCGAATTAGAAAAGTTATAGTAAAATTATTAAAATGGAATAGATCAATTTGGAATATTTACCTTAAGTATTGATACATATGTGATACTGATAACGTTGATACAATTAGGGTGCAATAAAATTGTGTAGTACGGATGATCCCAATAATAAATGAACAAGGTCATCGATGATGTAGCAATTGTTGATTGTTGAATCAGTCGTTATTGTTATAGATGAATGAACAAAATCTGGTTGTTAAAGTTGATACCGTTGAATGTTGTTGTAATTCGACTCATAGCTACGTCGTTGTTGATTTTTAATTTTTTTATCAATAGAAAAATTATGATCTGGATATGAAAACGATGATTGTTGATTTTTTTTGGTTTTTATAGTTGAGATAATATTATGTTGATCATAATTTGTATAGATGAAAATTGTATTTTATGAATTGATTTCGATTTAAATATAAATTTTTTTTTTAAATATTATATAAATATAACTGATATAACTGGATGATCATTTGTACAGTAAATTTTCACTGTTGTTAAGATAATGGCAATAACGAATAATGTTACCACATTATGTGTGAATCACTTTTAATAAAACTGGATTAATATTTTACGTATAATCGTCTCTTTTTTCACAATTCACTTGTATTGTCATTTTTGTTGTAATTATTTGTATAGAAAAATTTCATGTAATAATTCTTTACGCATTGGCATTAATAAAATTTTGTTAGCGATCGACTTAATACTATAACGGATGCTTTATCGAAGTGCTTTTCTCCGTTAATCATTCATTAAGAATAATATGTACGAAGCTCTTCGCGACATCCCACCGCTGTCACCAAATATGTTATGAGTTAGCTCACTAAATATGCTACCAAGCGAAAAGGGTTTCACTTCAATTTATGTTTTAAATAAAATACACAGATAAACAATTTTAATATTTATTATTAACAATTTTTATAATTATTGATGCAGCTCGTTTAGAGATCGAGCTTCTACTCATTCCTCAATATCCAAAAAATCACCATAATACAAATAATTGGTTTATGTTATGTACTAATATAATTAAATGTATATAATAACAAAATATGGTTTATGTAATTGTACTTTATACAGTAAAGTACAAGTAATTAACTACGCTATATAACACATCTTTGAAAAACTGCTGTAATGATTCATATGTTTTGGACGAAGTTGAATTACGGGAAAGTTATTTGGGACAAATAATCCTTAAAATGAAAAACAATATACTAAGCGAATATAACAAAATTAGCCATTTTATCGTGGATAAATACATGAGTCTTAATAACAGCAGTATGTCAACCAAAGATGTGGCATATTAGACCAACCAGTAATAAAGTTTTATTGAAATTTTTCTTCAGAAAAAACGCTATATCCCTTCTCAAAATGAATAACGAAACAAAGGAAAACTTCTCGATAAGGCGCATAATATTGCACAATCCTTAAGAAAGAAAGAGAGGCAACATTAAATCGAAGAAAATTAATCAAAACAACAAATATGTTACCATTTCCGAGTCTATTGATGAAATTGAATTATGTAAGTTAGTAGGTAGCTAAATAAGCAGAAACGTAATTTTTTAATTATTTAATTTTAAATTGCCATCTCATTAGCTGATGAAGAGGAAAGTATGGCTGCTGTCGTTTGGTTGCGTCATAACCAAAAGCCTATAGAGATGGTGATAGAAAAATGGAATAAATGTCAAAAATATCGACACCAGCATTGGAGGAAACCTAGTTGTACTACAAAATCCATAATTACTGGATTTCTCCTTCATTAAAATTTTTTTATTGTTATCTTTTGGTAATAATTTTTGCTAGCATTTTAAATAAATGATAAACCTTTTAATCTCAATTAAATTTGGTCTTTCGATATTATGTATGATACTTTAGAAGCGGTTTGTATGTACGATTTAGGTAAAGTTTTATTACATTACATAGACACCAAAGTGTTGTTAATATCATTTTGAAATTACCGGAAACAAATGTTTCATTATGGATCAACTGGAATAGGAAATTTATCACTGCCAATTGAATTGGCCACATAAAATCATCAAAGCAAAGAAATTTATTACTTTACTGCTACTAATGATAGGTGATTTAATTGATGTCGATGACAATGTTTGGGAAATTTCTAATCATTTTAGTCAAAATAATTGAAATTGTGTTTTGAGGGGATGTGTCGTCTGTTCAAATTAACTTATTAAATCAGCTGGTTGCTGATCGTAATTATTTATTATGTAAATTTATTTCATGATAATCTTAAACCTTAATTTCATTAATTGGTCCATTATGCTACGGCAATGTAAAAATGTGGCCCTCTAAGATATTTATTTGACCCTCTAAATACGCCCATAATAATACTTCAAAATTACATATATCCTTAACTTTAGCTATCAAAGCTTCACTTAGGTTTTCTTATTTGTTATTCGATGAAAGTTTTTCCCCACCTGATTTATAAATAAAACGAGCTTGCTTTCCTATATGTAGGTACCTACATAATACGGTCCAAAACAGTGTTTGCTGCGTTTTTATATTTTCGATTTGGTCTCTCGTTCTTCAATCGAGTTAAATTATAGAATATTTAAATCAATGGGTTTTAAATTACAATAAACCGAATACCCAAGAAAGGTGACTATAAATATAATAGGTGACTTTAAATGGAAGTTAGGATTTTGAACCATTTTAATGGATCAAAATATCACACCAAACCTATGTTTATATAGCGTATGAAGAATGATAGAATTGATATATCTTTTAAATAGAATTGATCATCAATTCTATTTAAACATGATGTAATAATCGAAACAACAGTCAAGATAGACAAAGCAAGTGTCGTTATGTCAACAAACAGACTATTCTCTAAAAACACACATAACTGTTAAACTCTTCCTTTCACATAAGAGACAACCCCTTTGAAATCAAATTCTTAACAGATGTTGTAACGTATCAATTTATATATGCGGACTCGCATTGCACACACAATTGTAATATTTCAAATTTAAGTAAAATTCAGTAGAAAAACTGTAAAAAAAAAAATAAAAAGAAATTTAGAAATTAGAAAGTTACACTCAAACCCCAAACATAGACAAAACATGAATACATGTTACGTAAGAGATTGAATACCAAAAACCTTCGATAAGGGTTTGAAAGTAATTTTTTTGTACTTTGGAATAGCAAATGGGTGAGGAGAAGGCATGATTAGAATTCTACAATAAACGTACTTTTGTTTTTTTTTTTTTACATTTTTTTCGCAAAACTGCATCTTCTAACAATAAACTAATTTATGATTTATGACGAGAAAGTTATCTTTATTGTTTTGATAATTTCACGTTTAAATGAGTATATTTGTGATTTATGACCACCATTTCCATGTATATAAGACGTCGTCCATTTACACAGATAGTTACACAACAAAATATTTTTTTTTTATATTTTTGTTGTATCAACCTCATACATTTCACGGTTTAAGAACAAAAGATCGTTTTTTACCGTAGTTTAGTTTTGTTTTTGTATTTCGTATTTAATCTTGAAAATAGGACTTGTTTTAGGACCTAGATATATAAATAGAAGAAATGGTTCCACTATTACCTTTATAATACGTCGTGTATATATTTTTAAACGTTAAACAATCTCGTTGGAATTTGATTTATTTATTGTTCGTTAATTTATTTTTAATTTTTATCGTGTATTTTATCATAAAGGCGACAAAATAAATTTTATGGTTCTTTCTTTAGTTATGTTTATGTGGAAGATTTATTTCTAAAAGGTTTGTATATAGAATTTAGTTTTCTACATATAGGTAAATACCATTGTCGAGGTTGGTCAGCGGTTTTATTCAATCAAAACATGTACATTTTATTCTACATAATATAAGACCTCACGCACCGAGCTATATTTCTACCGTTTTACTATTTATTGTGTTGCATGTTATATAAAAATTAGGCTCAAATTTTAAATTTCTCCTTAGGAGTTGCTGGATTGGATGAGGCACATCGACAGGAAATTCCATCGTAATTTAGTCAATTAAAAGAGACAACGTAACAGTTTTTATTTAAAATGGCGGGGGTTTAAGGTCGCAATTTTCCAGAATCTAATATTTCTTGGTGTTTTTTTGGGCAACACGGCTCTCGTATTGCTGTCAAAAGTAAAGTTGTTCCGCTGTGGTTTGGTGTACGCTTTTTCATATATCATAACTATACAAAATAAGTTTTTGATTAAGCTTAAGAACTCCAAGCAAACTCTTATCGGCTACAATCTATATTGTTTAAATCATTCAAACCATTTCATTAAAAGTAAAACCAGTTCTTTTAGCATTCCTAGTTTTGCTTGCTTTAAAATGCTTTAATAGAAATTAGAACTTTTTCAAAATTTTTGTTTTAAAATATTTATTCACAACTGAAATGTCAAGGAAGTCAGGAAAACGCGACAATTTTTCCAAAAATATTTATATTATTATTCACATTTGTGTTTCCCGTGCTAAAAATGAGAATTGCTGAAGGGCACTGAGCATTATTCTTCTGTATGCAACGATGACAAGAAAGTATGCAGCATCCTATGGCTATCATATTGTAGCCGATTTTAGTTATCAAATGTCTAATGTGGTGTCCTGCCATTTTAGTTGGTGTTTTACAAGATTTTTTTGGGAGTTTGTCTTGAGATTTTTTTTTTTTTTGGAAAGACTTCCCAATATTTTTGGACCAAGCCAAAATCATAAAAAATACATTTTCAAATGGTGCTGAATTTCACAAAAAAAAATACTGCCGAAACTGTCAGAGAAAAACAAAGCCCCCCCCCCAAACCAAACCCTCATAATTTATAAACAATTAACAGGGGTGGTGACAATATATTTTTTTCTTCGATGCAAGCTGACTAGTAAAGAAAATGGATTTACATTTTCATTAGAAATTGGAGCTGCATGAAAACGCCTTATGCCGCTCTGAGAGCAGCACATTCGCCCCTTATTGTTATATTGTTCCGAAAATCATAATAGAGAATTTAAACCAGTTTCGAACTGATAATGATGACAAAATCAATTCTCTCCTCAGGCCATAGCGACTGGACCCGTGTATTTAGGCCTCCCAAAATTCTTCTTCCTATCATCCAGCCTTGCGTTAATTAAACGTTTATGATTTAGAGAGTAGACGAAACAGGAAGTGATTCATTTCAATGGCCGATAAAGCATATACATTTTGAATATGATTTGAAAAAGATTTTTGATTTATTACAACTGAGACTGCAGTCATCTAGCAATTTTTCTTTCAAATACAAATTTTTATGCTTCTAAAAAAATTCTCTTTTATTCGGGGTGTAACCCAATGGTTAGTCCCATAATTAATTAAACCTTTTTACTAATTTTAATTTGGTAAGTCCATCGTGGCCTTGTTCTTTGGTTTCTTCTTTCAACGACCGAGTTATTTATCATATGTTGAATATTGGAGTTTCCATGATGCTGGAGCCTTATTTCGCGTTTTGCAGCATGCATTTTTATTACATCTTTGATGTATTCCATCCGTAAGGCTCTGTCAAGGTTGTCATTTCTTGTGTACCACGGATCATTTACGATGCTACGAAGAATCTTGTTTTGAAACGTTTGTATCATTTTGGCGATTGTTTGCTCAGTACATCGCCAGAGTTGTATACCATAGGTCGATATCGGCTTCAGAATCGGCTTGTTGTGAATTGTGAGCTCAGAGCCTCTACCTATGAGCCAATACATTTTTCTGAACTTTATGTTAAGTTCTTCTGTTTTCTTTTTGTGATGCTTTCTCCACTTGAGCTTGGCATCGGGGGTCATGCCATAAGGTATTTAGCTCTATTTGCACATGGCACGTGTCGCGAGTTAATTTCTATAGGTAGATGGTAAGCCTTTTGATTTGTAAAGCTAATATGCGTGGATTTTGTTTCATTAAGCTTGATTTGCCAACGCTTTGTCCAGTTACAAACTGCATTGGTCATCCTCTGGAGTTTGCTCGTTGCATCAGCGACAATACTTCCAATCACCATAATTGCTGTGTCATCTGCAAAGGCTCATGCATTTGTGGTTGGTATACACCTTGTATATAGTTAATACAGGGTTGGTCCTAACACACTCCACTGCGGGACACCGGCAGAGGTTTTCTTTAGCCCGGAGTATTCATCCTCATATTTCACTCGAAGATGTCTTGTCGAATGCTTGCGCGACATCTAAGAATATGCTTGAGCGTACTTTTTTACGTTCTAACGTTCTTTCAATTATGTTTGTAATTCTATGCACCTGTTCAATTGTAGAATGCTTTTCTCTGTATCCAAATTGATGTGGGGGAATTAGTTGTCGGTCCTCAATTATTGGTTTAAGTCACTTTAGTAATAATTTTTCAAAGAGTTTTGACATAATCGGCAGCAAAGAAATTGTCCTATATAATTTTTTATCGTTAGGTGGTTTATCAGGTTTTGATATCATGATTACTTCTGCTACTTTCTATTGATACGGAACATATTTTAACCGAAGGGTCGCATTGATTATGTGTAATAGCTTACGAAATCCTTTGCCAGGTAGAGCCTTGATAATTTGTCAAGTAATCAAGTCATACTCTGGGGCTTTTTAACATTCATGTTACTTTTCACTTTTTGTTTTATTTCTTTGAAAGTTACTGACCATACGGCACATGTCAAATAAATGTCATAAATGCAAACTCATCTAGCTTGTGAATTTAGGGATATGTTAAGTTGTAGGATTGAATATTGGTAGGATATGTTAAGCGTCTCCTTATTTTGTATAATGGGAGTGCTTGCCAACGCAGCATAGTGAATTATTTCATTGAGTTGTTCCAGTTCGTCTTCCAACTAGCGAGAATTTCTTATCTGGACCAGGAGATTGATTTTTTCCTCCACTAATTCACGAAAGGGATCCCAGTTCGTTTTTGAATTTGTTTATCTGGGTGCACTTTCCCTTGATCCCCAATAGGTGTTTCTCGCATTAAAGTCACCTCCAATAATAAAATCACGTCCTAGCGAATTAAATAGTTTAATGTAGTCCTCCCTTCTCAAGTTATGCTGGGGAGAACATAATATTGCGGAAACCGTAAGCTTGCATTGTTTCTTCTTCGATTTTTGTTTCAACATGGTGAAACCATGCTGTATTTAAAAATATTGCTGTATTTAAAAATATTTCTATTTCTAGAATATGTTGCATGAGTCCATTCACATTCTAGATTGCAATTCTGAAAGTTGTGTTCCTACTTAACATTTTTTGTCGGATTGCGTTGTGGGAGTGGCATTTTCTTCAGTTGATCAAATATCATGTTGTTCAGATTACTCTGGTCGTCTAACCGCTTTCTAATAGCTTCGATGCTGTTCATAATGTTTTCCATAATTCGGTTATTTTCAGAGCCCATATATTTTGTTGAACCCGAAGCTTTCACTACCTGAGCAAATGTTCTTCTTTGCCCTGCGTTGCCTATGGTTGTGGATTTTGATCCATCTGATTTGAAGTTTAAATCCTTCGAATTTCGTGATTTTGCGGTTGATTTCGTGTTTTATCTCTAAATTTTTGTAGTTATTTAGTAACCTCACAGCCTCGATAATTAGCCGGATATTGACCCTTACAATTGGTACGTTTACCTAGCACATCTCTTCCTATTATACATGGCTGGGTAATATGTTTATCTGAGCATGTTAGACGTCTCAAATCCCGGCTGAAATATCTTTAGGTGTGATTAAATCCCTGACATTTCTTGCATTGGGGTATGCTTGTAGTGGTTCTTCTCATAGATTCAATTTTTACCTTCATGTAAAAAATTCACATTTTTTACTGAAAGTTTGGTTTCCTTCCTGATTTTCTGTTCTTTTTTTAACAATATTCATAGCATTTAGTATTTTAGGACCTTTCTTTTGTAAGTCTTCCATTATTTGTCGAGTTAGTTTTTCTTCATAGTTAAACCACTGATACTTTTCAGCATTCAACTTCATATATAACTTCACAACTCGGCCGACTTGAGTACCACTTGGGGTAATAAATATCTCGAAATAATCTCAAAAATGTTGAGTTTTCAAGGTATTACTCTAATAATTTTGGGTAATTTCTTAAATAACTAACAATCGAATAGGGCCCAAGATTCTCGAATAACATCGAACTATCAAATAAACCAGACAATCTCAAACATAATCGAGTAATCTCAAAAATCTCGAATAACTAGTATGTTTCGAAACACCGAATCACCAATTAAGTCTCGAAAATGACGCGATAAAATCCGAAACAAGGGAATAGGAAATCGAGAAACGACCAGAATTTCCAAAATCAAGAGAATCTCACCAAAAACAACAAAAAAAAAACGCCATCGCACTAATCGTGAAATTAATTTGTCATTAGGATTTTCCTTATATTAAAAAACCTGAATACCGACTCGTTAACCGCACGACCAATTTCTTCTTCTACTACAAAAATAAGGCCGATATTGTATAAAACAAACAGTTCAATTAATCTCCAAAATTGAGTATTTGTCAGTTTGAAGAAAATATTTCCTTTATTAATTCAATTCTTCGATGTAAAATCAGCAATATATGCAAAACTGATATATTTGGAGTTACCAAAGGAGTCAGCTGGTATTATCACAAATGTTACAGTAAAATCTCTGAATAAATAAAAGATATTAGACAAATGCATAACATTTTCTGCTGATAGTTGTAATACTAATTTCGGAGGGACTAATCAAGCAAGAAATGTTAGATGAAACCCGCAGGAATTTAATAAGTATCCGCTGCCCACTCCATATAATTCATAATGCAGCATAACACGGTCTCGATACTTTGACTTTTGGTATTGAAATACTGGCGCTCAAAATATATAATTATTTTTCAAGTTAGACCATACGAATAGAAAGCTTAAAGTCGTTTTGTTCTTTTCCTCAAATAGAATATAGGAATTTATTAAAACTTTTTGAAATGCCGACTCGTTGCACCCTCTTGTTCTATTTGTATTTGAGGGATTAAAATCATATTTCTTAACGTAACGAAATTGTTCACTGGTTCAGAAAACAATCTAACTTAGGCATGTTTACTGTTCTTCCATCCAGTTAATGTTGTGTTAAATTCCACAAAACTACCATAGAGATGGAAAGGAAAACAATTCAATTTTGGAAGTTAGGGAACCAAATGCATTCAATTTTACGTAAATTATTAAGAGATGGTCATAACCGCAGCAGATGTCAATGAACTTAAACACTACGTTCTTAAATCTTACGAAATTTCCGTCGAATGTATAAAAATGTGTCCTTAAGAAGAATTTAGATGATTTCAATGAATGAAATTAGATAAAATTCCCAATTGGAATATTGGGGAAGATTCATTAAAATATATGCTCAAGAAAGGAGTAAAAATTAATGATTCCAAATTATATGACCAGCCTCACAATCTGCAAACATTTATTACAGAAAATCTTAAGAAACCAGAATATATAAGGTTATTATCGAGTGACAAATGGGTAAAATGTTTTTCAGTGAGCTTCGAAAAGTTTCAGTATTCATTCAATACCGGGCAAATTTAATGTGTATTAGGTAAATGCTAGAGAAAATTATCTTGATGGGCTTCAAATGGGCATCAAATTTTAAAATAGTGCCTCGCGTGGATTTCTTAGAGAGAACCAAATCCGGGATAGAAGCCTTATCAAAGTTCAGATAAATATAAATCTTCGGAATCCTCTAAAGATGTCTCTTTAAAATTACAATATTGAATATTGTAATGAGTTTATTTGTTTGTGTTAATTTTTTATTTGCAAAATATGTTTATTTACAAAAATTACCGTATTTCTCATTTTTGAAAAATGTTCTCTTTTTCTGATTTCGCATTATGGACACCCTAATTATACATGAACCATACCGTGGTTTGAGTGCTGGTTAATGCGAAAACTTCAATGCGAAAGAAATAATTAATGGATATATCTTTCTAAAGTTCAAGTAACATAATTTTTAATATTCGATATAAGTTACAAGTTGTAACGTATACAAGTAATTGCACTTATTTCGCAACAAAATATTTAATTTACTCAGAAGATAAATTTTGTATATAGATATTTGTTGCATATAATTTACCTGAGGTTATAAAATCCTGATACTCCCAATCATGTATGCCAGACAATTTCAATATGTATATTGTGCTTCTGCAAAATTGATTTTCTTTAGATTGTTGCGTTACTAAAATCTGACTCTAGCAGTGTCCTTACTCAAAAAATTGGACAACAAATGAATTTTTGTTGTTGATGTCATAATAAGTAAGTGAAATCTATTTGAATGATTTTACTCACTTATTTAAGATGGCGTCGAATAAGTCAATAAGTATAGGTTTCGAAAACAGCCTTGGTATATAATTTTTATTTTGTTTGCATTTTTTATCCAACTAGAAATTTTTGATTTTATTAAACGAAAAATTGCTATCCGTCAACTAATATCTAGCTGACGATTTGTGACGGAAATTTGCGGTTAAAACTAGCTTAGAGGTTGGAGGCTGCCGAAACCTCCAATTTGGCATTTTTTTTGAAATTCTAGCATTCGTAGAAATTTATATTTTTATAAATTATTCACCTACTAAAATAAAAAAATCCCCAAGGCCGCTTAGCATTGGTCGTTTCTGCGCAAGGACAACATGAAAATATGTGGCTTATTTTAGTATTCATATTATAGAAAACAAACATTTTAATGTGGCCTTCCTTTTCAGTGGGCACATTATTTTGCTTTTTTTTCGATTTTTATTTTCGGCAATATATTAAAAAAAATACTATTGTACAAAACTAAATATCAGAAGTTTTTATATATTGCTAAAAAGTTAATTCTGTTTGATTTCACTGAAATTCTCAGTTCAAAAAAATCAATGCCCTTAATTTTTTTTGGAAATAATTTCAGATAGTTTTTTCACCCATTTGCACCATGTACAAAATTTTGTTTTCGTGTTATTTGATTTTTTTTGAAAATTTTTGCCCTAATTTGCTTATATCAAGCGAAACTAGAACTTATTCAAGTAAATAAAGCAAAATTTTTGCAAACAAACATAGCAAAATTTAAATTTTAGTTTAGCCTGAAAATGTTGCCTATTCGTGGCAAAATAAGTTCAGATTTAGTAAGAAATGTTACTAAAATTAAGAATATTTTAAATTTGTTCTTGTGTCCGAAACCTGTGATAAATATTTTTAGTACTAGTAAGCTATTAACATTTATTTGAAAAATATTCCCCTACATTCACAATTGTATATTACTCCGAAATATGTAATATTTTTTTGCCAAATCTCCCATCTCATAAATGTTTTGTCTCCTTTTAAAAACAATAATTTTCGAGAAATACGAGGTTTTTGGATAGAAAATAACAACTTTTTACGTCAATGACCCAAAAGTAAGCTCCATTTCACTTTTATGTTTATATAAATATGAAGGAATAATGAAACGTTCAATAATTTCATAATTTAAATTCATGCTGTTGAATTGTTGAGAATTGGCCGAGAAAGAAATATATATATTTACTAGCCTAGTATAACCAGCGAGTGTTTGTTGGTCAACTTGGTCTCGTTCAAGCATGCCACATCCGGCTTTGTTGTTGT
Source organism: Tipula vernalis (assembly GCA_958295665.1). NCBI lineage: Eukaryota > Metazoa > Arthropoda > Insecta > Diptera > Tipulidae > Tipula > Tipula vernalis. Next base: position 314,310,529 of record OY282558.1, on the reverse strand, counting down.
GAGCAGGTGAACTAGGTCCTTTCTATTATTATTGCAATTTATTTCGATGAACATCGTTTCAGAGATTGAAAGAGGCTCTTTTGCATATCCCCATCAGACATTAAATTTAGTTTACGATTGAATTGTGTGATATTGTGTCTAAGGGCGATGAAGTCAAGCCCGAATAAATCCTGGGATTTGTTAAAGAATTCTAGCAAGTTGTTGTGAAATTCTGGTAGGGAAGTAGGTTGCTTGACGCTACTTGTTTGCTTGCTGGCATCTGGGCCGTGCTCTATTGTGTGATTGACCTCGTCGGCGTAACTCACGCGATTGCTTGTGTATTTAAAATTAAAAAGATTTGTGATGGTACGACTGTTTTGTGGTGCATGTATGGTGGTTTGGACTTACCCAGATATTATTATCGTTTGCTGCATTCGCTATAGTTGTGATCTCCGCCGTAGTTTGCGTACTTTAGTGTGATGTAGCAATTTGATGCCGAGTGCCCGAAGCCTTGGCAATGGTGGCATTGGAAACCATTCATTTTCCTCCTTGGCTCCCATGAGACGCGATAGTAGCAGTATCGTCTGATTGATACAAAATCCTCGGTCTTGGTGGTTGGTTCGTAACTGACAAAAAAAGAAGAGAGTTGCTCTTTCTTGCCTGACGAGTCGTTATTGTTGTATATTGGGTAGACTCCTCTGATCCTGACCCCGTTTGATTCTAAATCCGTCCTAATCTCTTCATAATCGTTCTCCCCTTTTCTTTCTTGGGATTATATGTGTTTAATTTGAGCTTTTCGCTTCTTAGCTGTTCCTTGATGTTGCTGTAATCATCTTTGGTGTTGGCCATTATGAACACATTGTCGGTTGTGACCTACAGTATTGCTTCTGGGTAATTTTTTATTATGTTGTTTTTAAGGTTGGCTACATTTGCCTTGGGGAAATTTTTCAGTACCATTGGTAGCAACATTGATTTTTTGATCGTAATCATTCCTGTCGATTTTCGTTGCCTCGTGGCAGCATTGATCAAACTGCTAGGTTTTGGATTTAAGCCGTCTTGTTCCAGAGCGGCTGATGCATCCCTACTGATGCTGCAGTAATGTCTCGTGGTGGTTTAGTTTTTCTTGAAGCTTTTATGCATCGTCTTCCATTTCGGAATCGGTGGAATAAAAATTCGGTGGAATTTGTTGATGATTCGCTGGTTATTTTTCTTTTCATTGTTGCGTTTTCGCTTTGGACGTTGTTGTTTGAGGTGCTATCACTGTTTATGTTTAGCATTTTACTAATTTCTATTAGTTGGTTTGATATGTCCTTATTTGATTTTGCCCTTGATTTGGCTATCATATTGTTTACATAGCTGATTGTTTTTTCGTCTAGGGGTAGCCCATCGCCCGCCGCCTTTTTACGAGTCATTGTTAACTTGCGTGCAATCCCACGCGGCTTGAAATTTTGGTACCCCGATGACCCTATAGTATACTAACTTTTTTTCTTGTTTTGGCCAAGGTTCTAATTTCGTACTTTTATAATTGGGATCCCGTCTATTTTAATATTATTTATATTGATAGAAATTGCAACAGAATCTGTAATTTCATTAAAGCACTTTCATTGGCATAATTCAAAGCCATAATTTCAATATTTTCATTTCCATTTACAGGCGTACAAATTTTGATCATTTTCATGTAGCGTCTGATAGTTGATTTTATATTAGTCTGAAAGGTTGAAGCTAAATGAAAAGTTAAAAGATTTTTAAAGTTGAATTATTTTTAAATTTTTTCAATTAAGATATTTTATTGAAATATTATTTTTTAATTTTAATTAATTAAATCGAACTAAAAGAACTTTTGAAAAATTTGAACCGTATGAACGATACTAAAATACTTTTCAAAAATACAGTAAATCCGCTATATAAATACCTTAACGTGCCATATGTGCAAAACAAGTTAACATTTTTTTGTTAAAAGCTGAGCATGTACTGCTTTTAAATTTTGTTTATTATACTCAACACCGATGCCGCCTGGTTAACGCGATGGTTTCATATGCTTGAAGGTTCGACTTCAATCAGGAGCAACGAGTAAGTAACTTAACATTTAATAATATATTAATGAATATAAAATTAATCCAAATACCAATTATAGACTTTAAACGCAGTACAGCGGAAAATTAGAAAAAAGTTTCCAAAATAAAAAAATATCTTAATAAATAACATTTATTTTTAATTTAGTTTTTGAAATAATAGGCAACATTTTCAGATAATTTTCTTAAAATTCAAAATTTATTTTAGACAAAAATTTTGGCACAGTTTCTCTGATTTTTCTCAATAGTTTCTCTATTTAAATTTTGGCAAATTTTGAAATGGTTTTTACCTCCACTTGATTCTGAATTTTTTCTGATTAGCACACTGTGCCAATTAGAAACCATTCAGAGAAAATTCAAAAAAAAAATTTACTAATTCTTCTGTCAAAAACATTATAAGCCTAATAGTTTTAGGTCAAATTTTAAAAATTAATCTGTAGACATCAGCAGTTGAATATTTTTTTAATATTTTCAGTGTTTTCATGTTATCGGTCAAGCTCAAGTTCAAAAATAAATATTACTAAAACTCACCTTTATCGTATACTTATACCAGTGTAACCTGTGCGGGTTGAATCGTCCATCTTTCCAAACATTTAACCCACCAACAAAAGTCACATATAATAAATGCACCCCGCATAATTCACTCAAAATTCAAATAAGGTACACACAAAACAAACCGTAAATAAAAAAAATTAAAAATAAAAAAACAAAATCAATACGCGATCGCGTCTTTTCAATATTTTCTCATGATCATAAAAATATTCACACAATAAAAATAATCATTAAAATCATAAAAAAAAAACTTAAAATTAAATATAAAAAAAACAAAAAAAAAATAATTATTATCTTTTTAACGATTATTTTTATTGTAATTTGTTAATTTATTTTCATACTTAAAATAATTTAATATTTAATCGTACGAAAATAAATATTTAAAAAATGTATTTGGAAAATAAAAAGCGTACAACGCGACGCGTTTATAACAAACAACAACAACAAAACAAAATGTTATACTAAATGTAATAAAATATATATTTTATAGTATATTGTAAGTTAAATTAATAAAAACAAAATGTGTAAATATTTATTAAAATTAAGCTTAAAAAAAATCAGGTTTTTATTATAATGACTTTTTAAATTGACAATAGGTTTTTTATACATTTTTTAATGTCAATTTTATTATTGTTTAAGATAAAGATCCCGCGCGCGCGGAATTAAAATAAAATCACAAAAAAAAAAAAAAAAAAAAAATTATTTATAGGTATTGCATAATAAAAATTGAATTTTATTATTTTGGCTTTTAGAAAACCATTTGATGGAAAATTTATTGTATTTAATTTTTTTTTTTTTTTGTATTTATCATAATATTTTGGAACAGGTTTAAACATTTTTTATATTGAAATATATAGTATCGATCATCCGTTATATAGTATACTCACCTAAGTATCATAAATTATTTCCGCATATTTACTAAGCAACTAAGTAAATATTTCATAATTTATTAATGAATCAAAATATGTCGATCGTAAATTTAGGTCTCATATAATTAATCATTAACGCTTGAATAAGCTTTAAACAAACATAATAGAAAAGGGAGGGATCTTAAAATGCCGAATGATTTATTTTCTTATTTTTATAAAAAATCGATATTATTGTAAGTAAAGAAAATAACAAAACGCTCTATTTGGTATATTGTTTTATATTTAGAATTCTATATATTACATTTATTTAATTAATAAATTTTATATGTTTGATATAAATGACACAATTTAAATTGATTTCCAATTGGCTACTTAATTAATTGCGTGCGCTTAAAATGTATAGGCCACGGTGCCTACTAGATGAAATTGCAGTAGTTTCCCGCTATTATGAAATTTGTGTGGCTGCAAATAAAAAGAAAATTTAATTATTTTTCACATTTATATATAAAATAACTTAAAGGTTATATATATATATATATATATATATATATATATATATATATATATATATATATATATATATATATATATATATATATATATATATATATAGGGGGTTATCCATTACTTTAAAAAAAAAACCGGTCGCATGCATTTCATTAAATTCACCGAGTTAGCTGTAATTCAGGAACAAAAGTCGTTGAAAAACTTTGGTTCCAAAAATGTTAACCCTGCCTGGCCCCCCTACACGAGTTGTGATTTTTTAAAGTTAAGAAATTTAATGATTTTAGGCTCTTTTCGATAGGTAACCGTTCTACCTAGGTTGCTTTGTTATCAATTTTATTGGCCTCATTCTCTTCGTTTTTTGTTGAACTTTCATTTCGAGTCATAGTTTCATAACCTCATATTTAATATTTGCTAAATGAGACAGCAAAAGGTGTAATCATCTATTCTTAAAAAGCAGCATGTTTTAAAACTGTTACCTTATGGATTTTAACTAAAATACTTCTACATATTCTCATTTATATCATATTTTCATGATCTTTCCGCATTTTTTAGCCACATTTAATTTAGTGAAAAACTTCCAAAGTTTCATGCATTTGAATAAATCCAATTTTTCGGAAAACGTCATATTCACACATCTGTAACTTTTGTTGCGTTACTTCAAACGGCACCAACTTTCCTAAGAAAATTCTTTGTTTTCTCCTCACTACACTTTATGAAATATTTTTTTGGATATTTAGATCCTAACTGCGGTATAATTTTTTTTAAAACACCTAACCCGTTAAAAAAAAAAATTAATGATTATACGTAAGATTTTATCAGTATTTCGCAAATATCTCGACTTATGTTTATCGAAGTTCAAATGTTCAATTATAACAACGTGGACTAAAACCATTTTTTATAAAATAATGGGGCAATGTGAAATTCTTCCTCCTTTGATTGAAACTTACCACTTGACAAGTAATTCAAAAAAAAAAAAAAAATAGAGTTGCTTAACCTTCAATATTTGACGGAGGAGGATTAATTGTTATTGAACTATCGAGTAAATACAATTATAAAAATATCTGCTGACTTTATTTAGTTTGAAAAGCCTAGCAAAAATTGGCTTATCTCAGCTAATAAGCTTTGCAAAAACTGTGTTTTTAGTGTTAAATCAATTTTTGGTTGAATTAGATGTTGCTTCTATTACTAAATTAATTAAATCTGCTAAACCATCACAATCTCCGTCGCAATACAAAATATCTGAAATGACCCTAAAAGCTTTTGATGCTGTTATGGCATTTTAAAATAATATTGTAACTGGAAGTTTTGAAGAAAATAGTGCATCACTAATAAATATTATAATTGCTTTACAAACAAAGTATAATTCTGTTGATAAAGTAAATCAAAAAATTCAACTACTAACATTGTTACCAATAAACTGGAAGTTTGTTACAGTAAACAAATATTTTAAGTCTGCTCATTTTATGTATACTGAAATGAAAAAATTAAGAGAGCACCATGGTAAACAACTATTTTAAATAAATTTATAAACTTCTTACAGAAATCATAATATTCTTTTCTAAATTTTAAGCTCATTTAAATTTTTAACCATCCTTCATTTATCTTTTTTCAAAAACTGTACATTGAATGTTCTTATAATTCTTATCATTTATTGTAAGGTTTAAATACTTAAGATCTTGTGCATTAAACTCACGGTATGATTTTGTTAGTGGAATTGCATTAGATTACAGTCAGTTAAATTTTAAATTTTTGAAGGCATATTATCAGATCGTAACAGAAAAGTGTACAGAAATTATTCAGATGAGATGAAATAACTAATTATAGATTACTATTTGGATCAAAATAATCGTTTTATATGTCCAGGCGTTAAACAGTGTGTTTCGATAACTACGGATAAAACGTCTAATAATAAACGATAAGTACAAAACAGATTATTACTCTTGGTATATTGAAAGATCTGTATAACAATTTTAAAGAGCAATATAAAGATTTCGAAAAATTGCCAAAATTTTCATTTTTTGCTGCACTGAAACCGCAAGAATACATTTTTGTTGGAGACCCCGGAACGCATCACATATGTGTGTGCATTGTTCACGAAAATATAAAATTAAAAATCTCTGCAATAAACAATAACGTTTTTTATAGAGACCTTCTTGATGGTGCAATATGCAATATGGATGACATAAACTGTACATTACATTGGTGTAAGAACTGTCCTGGAATAAAAGGAATAGAGAACGATTTTAATGAAAAAAATACTCTATGGCCTCAAGATAATATTAGATGTAAAAATTGGGATACAGAAATCGATATTAGGGCTACTCTTATAAGTGTCACTGAAAGTACAGACCAGTTTGAACAAAATTTGTTCGCGCAAAATCTTGATACTTGCATTATCATGATGAATTTTGCTGAAAATTATTCATTTGTAATTCAAAATTCGGCACAGGCGTTTTATTATAACAACACTCAAGCGACCAGTCACCCTTTCGCTGTCTATTATAAACATGACAATAATGAAAAAAACCAAGAAATAAGTTTTTGCGTTATCCATGACACAACAGATCATAATGCTTACGCAAAAATATTTATAAATTAACTAAATTATTATTTATTTATTTAGAAAATTATTTAATTATTTGTGCAGAATTTCCATGGATTAAAAATATTATATATTTTTCTGAATGTGCACCTACACAGTATAAGAATAAGTGAGTTCAATAAAAACAATATTTCGACACATTTAAAATTAAAATAAATTTATGATTTTAATATTAAATAATTCTACTGATTCAAGAAATAATTTAGCAAATGCAGGAAGAGGATTTTGGTTTAAAAGTAAAGTCCTACAACATTTTTGCAACTATAGTCACGGTAAAAGTCCGTGTGATGCGATCGGCGGTATATGGTCAAGAGAAAAGTGATGCGCCATTGCATTAGATCTTCAGCAGAAAAACAAATTACAACTCCCCTGGAGATGTTCGAATATTCAGTAAGAAAATTACGAGTATAAGGTGACAGAATTTATTTTACTGATCATGTATAAGCCCACTTATGTATATTTATGATCATGAATAAGCCCATTTCTATATATATATATATATATATATATATATATATATATATATATATATATATATATATATATATATATATATATATATATATATATATATATATATATATATATATATATATATATATATATATATATATATATATATATATATATATATACATATGTTTAACCTTGAACAAACCATATATACAACCACAATATGCACGTTCATAAACACGGCGACGTGCTGGTCACATCGCGCGCTGGTAAATTCATTTAAACAAAATGGTGGTGAAAAATAATAAATTGAAATTTTTGTTAAAATTAATCAAATTAAATAAAATAATTATAAAATGAATAAAAAAAATTAAACCATAAATAAATTAATTCAATAAGTTTCTCCGGTTTTTTATAGACAAAATATATTTATATACGTATTACCAATAATAACATTCAGAACATTTTTCGATTAAGTAATCAGAAAAAAATTAAGAGATCAATCATTTATAACATATCTACCAATAATGTAGAATATCAATCCCCCCGTACTTTACGCCAAGAGTTATACAAAGTGTATAACCCTGAACAAAAAATGAGAACTTTCATTGAGCTCATTGTGTTGGTAGTTTGGTTTTGTACTGAAAATTTTGGTCTACTGATCAGGTAGCTATACGACCAAACTACAAAAATACAATTCCTAATTAATACAGATAGTGTCAAGTACGAACGTACTGATTTTGCGAATTATATTCACTAAATCAAAAAACTCAAGGAAACCCTCATTTGAGTGTGTTTAATGCCCACACAATAATGAGAACTTTAAGAGAAGTATTGTATGTCTGTATATCAGATGATGATTTTAGGCATTTTATAGGCACAAATATATTAGTGAAAATGACATTCACACGATTTTCGATGGGTTCAGAAAAAGTAGAAATTTCAATCCCACCCGTACTTTACCCCAAGAGTTATACAAAGTATGTAACCTTGAACAAAAAATGAGAACTTTATTGGTTGGTCTACTCATCAGGTAGCTCCGACCAAACTACAAAAATACAATTCCTACTTAACACAGATAGTGCCAGCCAGGTACGAACTTACTGATTTAGCGAATTATATTCACTAAATCAAAAAATTCAATGAAAACACTCATTAACCATCGAAAAATTTTGTGAATGCCTTTATTGTTAATATATTTTGTCTATAAAAAGATGAAAGAATCTTATTGATTTAATATACAGACAAACTTCTCTTTCTCTTAAATAAATTAATTTATAATTTTTTTTTGCCGAAAAGTGCCTAAGTTGGTTTGATTTCAAATATTTCTTTAGAAATAATTTTTGTGAAAACAATCGCAGTTTCTAATAAAGAGTTTATCACTGTGGGAAAACTGGATGATATTTGAACGACGATCTAAATTTATCTAATAAAAATTAGATATTGAAATCGCTTTAAACATTGGCCCAACCATTGGATACCATGCATTTTGTATTGGACAATCTTATGATAACGTTGCAAAAATGGCATTACGGTATAATGCTGTACAAGCAGTTTTACTAAAACAAACCCTTACTGAATTTTTTCAAGCTGATCACATATTGAATTTGGTAGGAGTAAACAGTGTGGGAACCACAGTAGCAGTCCACAGAAATGAGACATTATGAAGAAAGTTGTAAAATTTTCTTTTCATTCCATATCGACAAAAAGATGTTCTGAACGAATCGAACCAACAAAACGAGTCGCAAACCATATATTCATAAATATTTTTAAAGGCAAACGAAATATTAAAACGTTGCGAAATTTTTACGTTGCGTAGTTTCGCGGCACAGCACCAAATTGACTGAGTTTCAAACAACACATAGCAACAAACGCAATACGATGCTGAGGAACACTATGTATTCTTCTGTATTATTTGTTCTATAATATCTGGATTGTTAGAGCGATCTGAATCGCTAGTTTATAAAGAGTTAAAGTTAATTGGATGTTTGAAGATCTTTCTGAGGAGGAAGTAGAAGACTCAGCGGATGGATTGTTGGCAAACTACTCAATCAAAATTTCTATTGAAATAATTGATGAGTTAATATTTTTAAAGAATATTTACAGAACAAATTTTAACATAGATCCATCACCTGAACTGCGAAATATATTTAATGCAGATGTTTCCCAATTTAGCAAACAATTTAAAAATATTTTTGAGTTTATCAGCTACATGTATGTATAACGAAATTCAAGCAAATGAAAAGCTTAGCAATACAGTGAAATCTCGTTATAACGAACTAAAAGGAAAAATTAATCTGGAATTTCGTTAAAACGAATTTGTTTTTGGTTTGTAGTACAAATCATAGATTTCATTCAAAAAAACAATTCAAATAATTAGTGAAACTTATATAGGAAATTACATATTCATAAATTTGCACATTTGAAATATGTACGTGTATTTAACGTATTCAGACTTAAACTTATGTGCCTAATACATCCATAATTATTTAGAAAAAAAAAAAAAAAACAATTTAGTTAGCTTTGGCGTTTTGGTTTTATTTATCCGTAGCGACTATCGTCGCTTTTCAGTGTTAACCCCACTGAAATGTCACCTCCAATGAATTCTGATTAAAAAAGTTGTGTTTTAAGAAAACATTTCAGAATGGTTGACTCTGGAACGTCCCACCAAGTCACTGTTAATAGCTCACAACCTTCGTTTACATTACGATTGGCGTCACTAAATAAATTTAGGAGTAATTTTTTAACTAACTTTTTCAAAAATTAATTTTAATTGCCCGTATTATTCCCAAACCAAGGGGTTGTAAAACAGCTGTACAGTGAGCTGGAAAATATTTAACATTGACATTTATATCTGACAATTTAAGTTATCAGCCGAATAGTTGTCTATGAGTATCAAAATTTTACGTTTACTTTGTTTAATTTTTTGTCAAGTTCGACGGCTACTCGTTGAAATGGTTTTGTGTCATCCAAGCTCTTTTATTGAGCGCGGCAGACGCTGATAAAATACACCTGTTTCGTCCTCGTTAAAAATTGCCCTCTTGTCATCATTTCACGAAAACGATTTAACCTAGCAACACTTGCCTAAAAATTACCAAGGCCAAACCGTTTGGATAATTCTATGGCCTTTTCAGGAGTTAGAGGGCAATTGATAGGAATGTTTTTCGATCGCACTTGATGAAACCACTTAAAAACATCTTTATCGGCGTCTTCAAATTTGGTTGCTCCAATTTTCTTTAGTTTTATATAAGTAGTACCGTCTCTAATTTGACGTTCAATTTTATGTCGATCTTTAATAAAGGGAAACGATATTAATTTCTTTCGCCACACTGTGTTTTGCATGACCAGAATCAATTTTACCAGAATTTTTAATTTCTGTTCTAACGAAATCTGTTTTCGTTTAAAATTACTTATTTTATATAGGCAGTAATTTCCCGTAATAAACAAAAACTCAGACTCAGTCAGAGAACAACCCACAACATGTACTAAAATATTTATTGTCCAAAATATGACTAAATAAAACCGAAATATTTATTTAAATTTCAGACGTAAGTCAAGAATATAAGAAATCGATTGAAAATAAAATATAAAAATGTTGCAAGTGTTGAAGATCCAACCTGCTGACTGCTTTATGGTCAATATAGATCACGTTATTACAACAGAGGAATCAGTCCTATTGTCTGATATAACAAGAGACGATAGTTTGGAAGACCCAAGCTTCATCATTATTTATTGAATTTTGATCATATTTAAGTGATTCTTCGGCAGCTACCGACAATTTTAACCAAGCGAATGAAAAACTTACGCAAGTAAGAACTGGGCAAGTGGTAATACCTAATGAGACTCCCAAACAACGTTAATTAAAACGAAATTCAGGGCAAGCCAATACTAATATTACTGAATTTGCAATTAAGGCCAGAGAAGTTCGGTTAATACTGATGAATACTAATACTTGTATGAGAAATTGCTAAAATAAAATATCTTTCAAAATGCAAGAGAAGATTTTCACATAATACTGGAATAAGGAAGGAATTAACCTGACAATTTCCTCTGCTGCCAGTTTGATGGATATTCAAGATGAAAAGAAAATCGGTTAAAAGTACAGCGTGGCCACGAAGCAGACAATTCTCTTAATATTTAATAAAAGACAATTCTCTTAATAGTTAATTAATTCTGAAAATAGGTCTGCCCATAAAGTTTTAAAACATCGCTTAGAGAAACTTATAAATTCCTTAAAACGGCAATATCTAAGAAAATTGAATCATCTGGGACAATTATTGCTCAGGGCTTAAGAGGAATGGGGATATACTAAAATAAACCATCGGAAGAAAATGACAAGAGGTGAACGGGCAAATTAAAAGTTTCCTCGCATATGAAAGCCACTAAATCCGCATGCAAACTTTTTCGCATGCAAATTTATCGTAATTCAGATTTAAGATTATTTAAAACGTATACAAGTAGAATGTTACGGCCCACACGCAACCCGCTTCGTTGTCTAAGTATTACGGAATCTACCGAATACTAGAGTTAACATTTAAGAAGCCACAGCTAGATATCGCACCAAATATGATCTTTATGGTTTAAAAATATATGTAGGTAGCCGTAGAAACTGATGACACAGCAGAACGTGTTAACGATGTAAGAGAAATGATATCGTCATAATCTCACCCGTATCAAAAGTTGACGCCTTCGATCTTTAATATTTAGTGACTACAAATGCTTTTTGCCGTCACCAATATGTGATTGCGTTTCAAGTAAGCAGGAATAACTTCCTTATTTTCGCATAAAATCCTAAAAGTGGTGGCTGTCAAAAATGATGAGTGATTTTCACACCGTTACTAAACGATATTGAGACGATTGACAATACACATTTGGAACCGGGACAGGCCCACATGGAGCGTAACACCGGCCACTCTTTAATTGAGTGGAAAAAAGAGAATTAGCATGCTAATTCATCATCCTTATGGTTTATATCAAATGTAACAGAGTTCATTAAAAGATTACAGGGTAGTTGCTAAGACGAAATGATATTTTCAAAAGATTAACGAAGATAATGGGCTGGTAACTTGGCGCAATATAAAGTGGAATCGTTATACGAAAAATATTGGGAGTATTTTTCTTCCAAAACTTTTCGCTTCATTAGATATAATAAATATTTGAAAGCACGGTTTGAACTAGCTAACTAATGCTGATATCCAAAACTGCTAAGAAGGTCCAATTAAAATAAATGAGGTAAAGAAAAAGGACAACAACTGATTGATTATCTAAATTCGAAATGTATCTGCCTACATTAATATATTTTTCATTTTTAATTTAATTGCTATATACGATTTTATTTAATAAATATGTGAAATTTGCAATCGTATATTGCGTGTCTTAACGAATGAAAGGATTAGTTTTGTAAATGATTACAATCGCTTAAATCAACATAAAAAACATTTTCATAATATATATCTTGCAAGTGGTCTACCTTACGATCGTAAAGGGTTTTTCATTTAAACCACACTAAATTACCGTTCCATTTTCTTCTATTAACGTTAATTTGTTTCAAATGTTGTACATAAAACTTGCAATTTTGTATGTAAGTCCCTATGATTTGTGGCCAGACAGTTTCTAGAAATTGTTTGAATTTGGAAATCAATTGAAAAATGCAAGACAAGAACTACCATATAACCGACCAAAAATGAATCGCAAACATTTTATTTTTCTTATAAAAATTGCTTACTTGCTAATCAATCCAGCATTTGCCTTGATACATCGAAAAGGAATTCTCAAAATCTCTCATGAAGTGAGAGAAAGAGAAGGATAGACGAAAAAAAAAGATAGATAGATAGATAGAGAGAGAGAGAGAGAGAGAGAGAGAGAAAGAGAGAGAGAAAGAGAGAGAGAGAGAGAGAGAGAGAGAGAGAGAGAGAGAGAGAGAGAGAGAGAGAAATGAAGAGAGAGACAAATGGAGAGAGATAGACAAACAGAGATAGAGAGACAGAGAGAGAGAGAGAAAAACAAACAGTGAGAAAGTGGGGTAAGAATGTTAAAGTCGAGGATCTAGCTGCCTTGATCGTAGGTATGGATTGAAAACAAATTAAACAAATGGTAAATGACATATACGCAAATATCTTTGTTTTTATTGCATTTCGAGGTGCTGTATCGTTATGCGTCTGCTTGTTTAGGTGAATCAGTGTGCTTTTCGACAAAAAATCTAAAATATATCTCTGCTAGATTTGCTCTCTAATAAGCTTTGGAATATTTGGTAACACTCAGATGATCTCTTACTAGATCTGTCTAATTTAAATTGTATTGTCAAATAATTTGAACGGCTCCGGGAATGCCAGTCAAAACCATTTCAGTTAGAAATCGAATTGCGTTTCAGTCATACAATTTCCCATACACATATTATGACTAGAACTCCGTTTAAAAACGAACTACAGTCCAAAAAAACGTAATTTGGTCAGAAAACAGTTTGCCTAAAATGCTTTTTTTATATTTGGACGGCTGATAGGTTAATTAGTTCGGATAAGTATGCGGACTCTGAGGAGCTCTCTGCGGAAAGCAATAAGCCCCACATAGTATGTATTACGTACCGGCTGGCAGTACTATCAGATTCATAGAGAGCCTAAATGTTGACTGCAAAAGATCTTTTAGGTCGCAATGCGAGGTGGCTGAACGTCCTCATGGGCCTTCAATAAAAAAATTTAAAAAAATCCGAAGTAAATTTTCAAAATTTAAAATATTGCTAAAATGTTGTTAATTTCATTGCAAGGCCGCTGTGCTCTTTTTTGACTTACCGCAATCACTTTATAGGCACAATCAGTGCGTATCAGTGTCTTAGAACGAGGAACGGTAAACATCCAAATCCTAAAGTCTATAAGCACTTCTTCTGCCTCAGTATAGGACTACAAATCCTACTTACTTGGCGGTTTATTTTATTTGAAAAAACGAATGACTATTTCCTCTCACCCGTTCTTTGATAAGGCACCATCATGATAATGATTAATGATGGTTTGCTAATTGAAAATGATCACAAAGAACAGATAGGTGATTTTCGGGGAAGCATACCCAAATCAACATATAATACTTCAATTTCAGAAGTTGTACGTCCATAAGGCTTTACGGAAAATACTGATGAATCAAATTAATTAAATGTTGTACATTATACTTACTTCAAACTGGATGGATCGTAGATATAGGCACTTTTTACGCAAGAACCCTTTCTAAGATTACAACATAAAAAGATCTTAAACAAAGAGGTTTAGACAAACTAAGAACTCATGTAAAGCGGATTCAAAACAGCATCTCTATGATTTAGTTTGCTAATCCTGAGAAAATGGCTGTTATTTCGAAAATCCATAAAGATTTCGAATATTTTAACAACAAAGCTTTACTCAATCAGAAAGCTTACAAAGCTAGAGTCTACAAATAATTCACTAATACAATATTGCCCCATTTCTTACGGACAGCAGGAATTTTTTCAATGTTTATAGGCTCAAATACATCGAATTCTCTATACTGATCCAAAAACAAATTTAATCGGCATTGCCCAAAGCGATTGGTGACGTTAATAAGGTCAAATAATTTTTGAATGGTGGTGTTCCACAAATTGAGTGTTTTAAGTGCCCAAATAAAATATATTCAATTACCTAGCTACCTGTATTTTGTACAATTTTTCGATTAAAAACCTAATAATAATTAATTAAGAAACTACATCAATAATGTTGAAATATTTTGGGATACATATACAAATAACTTCGGATTTAAAGGTAATGATTTAAAGTTTTCAAGGAGAAGGTCTTTTTGTTCTATAGAAGCAAATATAAGGTATATCGGCAACAATCTTATTAGGTGCTCCCAAACTTCAGTACCTAATTTTTGAACAGGCCCAACGGTTTTAGCAAATATCTATAGATAGAAGTCAAAATGTTTAAATGATTTTAATGCTAAAATTAATTGTTAATACTAACAATGCTTGCCGCATGACACCAAAGTTACAATCTCGCGTAACAATAGCGCGTAATTGGAACACTGTCACTTAAGTACATTTGTATCCAGACATTTCTCTAACCTCACTTTCCTTTTATCAAGACATCGAAACTAATCATTATAATATGATTGTGGCAGAAATATTAATTTTTAGGGTCATATATCAAAGTGTTGTTTATTACCTTGAACTATTGTGACCAATTTCAATTCAGATGAACGCACACAAGTTTTCTACTTGAAATCAGTAAAATTAGACATTAGCTGATATCTATAAAAATAAGTAATTACTTTCAACGAACAGAACTTCCATTACTTGTGATTTATAATTTATCAGGTCAAAATTGTGCCAACAAAGGTATGTACATATATAAATATGTGCCGATCATTCCATTACATTTATATAAATTTTGTTCACCGAAGAACGAGAAACCATGTCTAGTTATTCGGCCATGCCAAGAAAAAAGTTACGTCTGCCTTTTTGTAGTTTTGAGTAATTTGAATTTTTCTGTTTTTGTTTGCTATGAAGCCTGACTACTAAATAACGTGATTTTATGGCATTTAATAAAGGATATTTGGCTTTTTAAAAAAGCAGAAAAATAGGTATTTGTTTGCAGAATCCATATATGCCCCTAACACATTTTCGACTTTTGGCGCTTATGACTTTTTTTCTTAGCACGGCAGTATTATGAAGCTGTCACACTACCTACTTTGAACATTGGCATCAATGGCATAAAAGAAACAAGTGGTAATTTAAGCTTTTCTAAAAACAACATATACATCAGAACGTATTTACTCACAGATAAGCAATTTACAAAATAAACTTTCCAACTCTATCAGTCTATCACCATTTAACCTTTTCATATGACTGGAAATACCAAAACTATCACAATAGAAAATTAAAATAATTGGCAAGGTGTCAATAATAAATTCACAAGAAATGAATTTACAAATTTTAACCCACAGTTAAAAAAATTTAAAAATACGTAAATCATACTCCTGTGCATAATGCATACTCATAAAATCATTACATATTCATACAAAAATTATGTGCAACAAAAATTCAAAGCAACATTTACTGCAAAAAATATTTATGCTTAAAGAAAAAAAAAAAATTCTAGATTCAAACCATCCCGTGTGCAATCATTGCAAAACTATATACTAAACAAGAAACGCAAAAAAATTAAAAACCGATAACAACAACAACAACAAAACATTTTTTTATTCACCATAAAAGAAACAGATGGAAAAATTATCCAAAAGTAGTAGAAATAAAATGATGCATTTTTATCTATTCATCTTTGTCTCTCGCACGTAAATTTGCCTATAATGTAAATCCGACAAATATATAAAAATGCTATAAGAAAAATGCATTTTAATCCTGACATCTATTAACGAACAGTGCAAGCTATAAAATACATTCCATTTAAAAACTTATTTTACAAACATTAAAGTTTTGGAATGTTAATGCTTGCCAAAGAAATAAAATAATCATAAAAAAACGCGCACATTATATTGTGTAGTATATAAGTAACATCATAGGTTTTATGTTTCAATTTTATTTATTACCAAGCAAACGAAATGAATGAAATTTTATATTTTTTATTTGAAAGCGAATGCAAATTAAATTACCAATATTTATTGATGTTAGTGTTTATATTGATAATACGAGTATAATATAGATTAACAACAATAGGTCGTGTATTATTGTTAAAGCCTTTATTATTATTTAATTTAATTAAAACATCATAATGATTTCTATAAAGTGTATTCTTATGTTAATGCTTGATTGATTACCTGTGGATTCACGTAGTTTTGATATTGTTTTCATCGGTGGCTAAACCAGTCTCGTAACTAAAAATTTCGTGCCCCCTCCCCCCCTGCAATATTTTTTGGGGTTTTCGAAAATAGATCAATGCAAATCAATGCAAGATACATATTTCGTGTCATCTCTAAGCATCTCAAATTTCGAATAAAATTTTAAAAATACATAGAATTTTGAAATAATCTTAATAATGTAGAATTTTCAAAGTATCTTGAATATTCTTGAAAGTTCTCAAATAATGAATTATCCGTAAGTTTTATTAGAAAATTATAGAACCATTAAATATGTATTTGAAAAAAATTGTAAATTGTTATCTTTTGAAGTTGAGCCTTTTTCATACTTTTTCGTTTTTGCTGTAATGTTTTGTAAATTTGTAAACAAGCAAGAAAGTTTCTTTACCAAACTATTTTACTCAGAAATATGATTTTACAAAGATGCCAGAATTAATCATCATCAAAAGCTTTTAGTTTTAAGAGGTTTTCAAACCAAACCATTTTACTATGAAACTTGATATTATAAAGGAAAGTCGTATTTTCATATAAATTTAGAATGTTTGTTTTCAATAAGCTTTAAACTTGACAATTAAAACATACGTTTTGGGTTTGAACTTAACATTTTAGAGCTTTTTAATAACTTCAGGTTTTTAATAAAATGTTTTATGAGCATATATTAGGTATTTGAAAAAATTGTGAAGAGCTTTAAATTTAAGAGATTACACTTATCAAAGCTTTTAAAACAAACTATTTTACTTCGAAATTTGGTATTACAAGAGATGACGGAATTTTGGGTAGGATTTAGGATATTTGTGCTCAAAGTAAATTATTAAGAGCTTATCAAACCAAACCATTAGACGTTTAAGTTTGATTTATAAATGATGGTGGTATTTTGGGAAAAATTTATTTGTTTTCAATGAGCCTTAATTTTGATAATTTATTTAAACTTTCTCGGTAATTTTTGTGCCTTTCCGTAAATTATGTCTTTCATTAAAATGGTTTATGAGCATGAATCAAGAAAAATAATGTCAAGAATTTTTATCGATTTTTTTCAACTCTAATCATTTAATTCAGAAATTTGACATTATAAAGTGTATTTTTGGAAAAATACAGGTTATTTTACATTTATTAGTTATTTTATATTAATGAAGCTGGAATGTTATCGAATGTTTTTAAAAAAGTCCAGCTATGTCTTGTTTAATTTCAATTTCAAATCAATTTACAGTCAGTTTCGAAAAGATACATATAATTATCACATTTAGTGCATTTAGTGCAAACAGCTCTAACACTTATATCCTGAAATCTAATTACCTTCTTTGATGCCTACCAAATTTCATTTTCTATTGGGGTACAAATAAGTTTTGAGGTTTTTCTATAACTTCAAAGCTTTATTAAGAGAAATTCGTACAATGGGCAGGGATTGGGCATATTGTGAGAAAGCAGGGATTGGGTATATAGTGGACGTTTAAGCTTCAATGCTCGGCTTAATTGCATCAATTGTTGTTGATAACGTTCTCCAGTGATTTTTTGGTTGATTATTTGGCACATCATTAGCTTCTTGCCATGAATACTCAGTTTGGCCGTTGAAGTTTGTGACGATTTTCTGCGCTTTGGGTTTTCGTAGTGGATACAATTTTCATCCCTCGTCACGGTTCTATGGAAAAAAACCTTTTGATTTTGTATCAGGACGGTTCCTGTTACCAATTCATTAGGTAACACGGAATACTCGTACAACAGAATCATATGACAAATTTATGTAATAATTTGTTTTCTTTATAATATTTGTGTCATGTCATACAACACCTTTTTTTCATTCCAAGTTAATTCTGTTTAATATGCTTACTAGACCTTAATTTTTTATTGTTTCTTTTATTCTAAAATAGTGTAATATGAATGAATGAAATTTTGTATAAAAAGACGGATAAATAAAATATAAAAGTAGAATAAATTTAAAACTAAAACAAATTGTTTGTTCTCCAATAGTAAAAACGACCCACCAGTGGTAATCTTTTTACAATATATAAAATATATAAAAAAAAATTGTACAGTGAATATTAAACATACAAGGTCCTTCGAGCCAAAAACCAACTAGCAGTTAATCAACTGTACCTATACACAGTCTTTCAAAGGGAAAAACCAACCAGCAATTAATCAACTGTATATATACACAGTCTTTCAAAACCAAAAACCCATAGGCAATTAATCAAAAATATACTCGCAATTATACATTCAACTGTGGATACAGCTTAACAACAACCAGCAGATAAAAATTCAGTGAATTTCATCATTATTCAAAAAAACCACCAGATTTTCATCATTGTTTGATGTCCATCATCTACGCCAACAACACAATCCAGCCTTGAGTTCGCCATTCCATCAATAGAAAAAATCGATGTTCATCAGACAACCTAAGCTTCAGATGCACCATCAAAGGGATCCTGGCAAACTAACAACAGCTCATTGAAGCAAATGCTTAGAAGACATGACGTCAAAATGCGACAAATGTACAGAGAAATTGACAATGCAAAGGAAATTCTTACAGAGCAGCAAGGGAAATAAGCATCAGTCGATGGCCAAGACGAGTATTATGAAACTTTAAGAAGAGAGTACACCAAGATGGTAATAAGAATGACAACTGCGAGAGAATACAACAAAGAGTGATACGGAGATGGAAATAAAGTTAAAACCTACAGAAACCCCCGTATTCTATGGAGAATATATGAAATGGGATTCGTAGCTTATCAGAAATCTTTAACAAACGGATAGATAAAAATCAGCGGCTATCCAATACCCACAAAATCAATTATCTGAAAACACATTTAACTGGGGCAGTGGCTAAGCTAATTTGTCATCTAGAATCGACGGCAGATAGTTATGCAAAAGTTTGGAGTATATTAAACAACCGATACAACAACAAAAGACTGCTCATCTCAGCTTACCTAAATACATTGCTGAACCAACCAACCATTGCTACTGAGTCGTCATCTGCAATTAGAAATATGCATGACACCACTATCGAGTACCTACACGCGTTTAAGAACTTTGGAATAAACGTTGAGTCCTGGAATTCATTTCTAATTTTCATTTTATTGAAAAAGTTAGACAATGAAACGAGACGGATGTACGAAAGTTCACTTAAACACCCATGTGAATTTCAAGAAACAACCGAATTCCTGAAGTTCCTTGAACAAAAATTCAAGACTTTAGAAATATCGTACAGTAACAAGAGTTATACACAACCACCTAAAAGTCAACTAGTGAAACAAATATTCGCCACAACAACGGTATAAAGCATTTGCGTCTGTTCTCAGAAAAATCATTCAATAGAAAATTGTGAAATATTCAAAAAAATGTCTTCGTTCGACAGGAGTCAAATTATATTATTACATAATAAAGAAAGGAGATCCAGGAAGAAGGTGCCTTGCTCCAACACATCAAATACAACAATGTAAAAACTCTATAAGATGCTCAATTTGTAATGGTCTACACCATACCATTCTTTATTCGCTAAACTCTCATCAACAAAAATCAGATGGCCAAGAGATAAAAAGTTTTAAACTCGAAGCAAATATAAACAGTCAGACCGAAAGTGTCTTATTAGCAATAGCTTTAGTCAGGACAGTCAAACAGGATGGAAACCAAACAACATTAAGAGTCATGATAGATCTAGGCTCCCAGGCAATTTTTATAACGGAAGAAGCAGTACAAACATTGAGTACGAAAGATAGTCAGCCTCAAAATCCAACCAAATATATCTTTCAAATTTCCTAACATCATAATAATAATAAACCAGGTTCAATAGATATTCTATACTTGGAGCCGATTATTACCCAAAAATCATATTGAACAATATTGAGCTATATCACCCAGAGAGAGAACAGAAAACATTTGCGCGGACAGACTCTATGATGACTTTGGGTTGGGTCAGAGGAAAACCAAATAAGTTTAAAACGTTTGTTGTGAACAGGATTGTCGAAATTCAGTCTATATTATCTCCACTACAATGGAATTATGTAAAATCAGAGGACAACCCGGCAGATTGCGCATCAAGAGGCCGAAATGCTTCAAAGTTATTAAACCACCAATTGTGGTGGAGTGGCCCAATCTGGCTTAATCATCCACAGAACACCTTGCCACAACCACAGATTGAAGAAACTACAGAAGAGAAGATCAAAATATCTACACTAATTGCCACGATCATTGAAGAAAATGGTACATTTTATGTTATAGAGCGCTGTTCATCACTCAATAAGGCGGTAAGAATCCTCGCTTATGCCCATAAATTTGCAACAAATAACAACTAAATCTTTACCGAGATACCTGACAAGTATAACGCAACAGTTATAAGCATTTAAAATAGAAAAGAACCAACTAGAATCTCAAATTGAATCTCAGTTTCGGTCACTTGATCCAAAAATAGATGAGATGGGTTACTGCGAGTAAATTCTTAACATTCAATAATACTGCCTTATAAGAGTCACTTAACATGGCAAAGGTACTGGATTATTAAAGGTCCATTAGCAGTAAAAACTTATCTCAATAGATGCATAATATGCAACAAACAACGCGCGCAAACCTTAAATCAAACGATAGAAGATCTTCCGATATCTAGAGTAACTTCGACGCGACCTTTTACTCATAATGGGGTAGATAATGCTAGGCCTTTCCAACTACGGTGTTCACCAGGTCGAGGTCGCAAAAGCTATAAAGGTTACCTAGCAGTATTCGTTTGCTTTGCAGTAAAAGCTATTCACATAGAAGTAGTAAGCGATTTGTCATCAGTAGATTTCAAACAGCAGCATTCAAACGTTTCACAATACGCCAAGGGTGTTGCTCGGACCTTTATAGTGACTGCGGTTCCAATTTCATAGGAGCTTCAAAACTTATGCGGAACGAACTCACGCTTGCAGTAAAACAACTATCGGGGAAATGGTCAGAAGAGCTTTCAAAAGAGGGTACTCAATGGCATTATATACCAGCAAGAGCACCACATATGGGCGGACTTTGGGAATTAGCTGTTAAATCCATGAAATAACATTTGCATAGGATAAACAACAACATTTAACATTTGAAGAAATGACTACGGTGTAGTTTGCCAAATAGAAGCATTCTTGAATTTTCGACCACTTTTTCCAATGACATCTGACCCTGGTCATTTTCTCATAGGCGAACCTACGTGAATGATGCCTGAACCAAGCATTCTGAACGAAAATATCAACCATTTAACACGTTGGAAGCTCCTGCAAAAAATAACTCAAGAGTATTGGAAAATTTGGTTAACCGAATATATGTTACTGCTACAAAAACGAAGCAAATGGACCAAAAAACCAGATCATTTATCAAAAGGGGTGCTGGTCCTCGTTAGGGATGATAATCTACCTCCAAGCAAATGACCTTTAGGAAGAGTTCAAGACATCCATAGTGGAAACGATGGCTTAGTTAGAGTCGTAAAAAGCAGCAATGAAGGATTGTTTGAAAAGCGTGTATGACTGATAACTAAACTGATGCCATACCTAATTATTACATTTCTAAGCACTAGAAACTAAATATTTATATAGCACTTAAATGATAATGTCTAATTTAAAAATATTTATTTGGTAAGAAAAAAACTCTACTGTGATTGTTAATTGTTCACCAAAGCAAAGAAACGTGAACTTTACTAAGATCTTCTTGATGAAATAAGCTTCAAACTATTAAACTAATTTTCCAGACGAGATGTGCCTGGATTAATAAAACTCGAAATACAAATTATTCATTCAATATTGTTTTAAATATTATATAAAATAATTCTAATTACCACCTGTACCAGCTTTCATGCTTGTTGGTAAAAATTCATTATTCATTATTAAATAACCTGAAATTTATTAATTCAATATTTTACAGTCAAATATATGTCTAAAAAATTTTAATTTTTTCTAATTATCTTCAATTACAGTTTTAATTAAAGCATATTTTGACAGGCCTTAATTAAGATTAATTCTATATTATTTAAGATTAATTAGAGAGATTCAATTATAAAGCAAATTTTTATTTAAATTTATTCACCAAACTTGTAAATAAACCAGTTTTAATTATGGCTTTCACTAAAAATTATTCCAATTTACATGGTTTTTAACGAATTTTAATTAGGTGAACAATTTTATGGGCATCTTTTCAACAAGTAATTATATATATTTATGGTTTGAACATTAAATTTTTGAAAAAGCAAGTGCTTGTAAGCAAGTGTTTGAAGTGCTTGGTTAGCTATTTGGGTGTAGTATCAATTCTCTCTACTATTATAATGTCATTTAAACAAAGAATAATAATTGGTGAAGTTTTCAGGCGATGAAAGAAAAATGGAAATAAATCAGAATTTGCTACCTTGTACCGAGCAAAAATAATTAACAATTTTAGCAATTTTTTATATGTGTAAAAAAAGGGAAAAAATACTTGTTAAATTTTAGCAAGAGTGCAACAAGCTAATTTGGAAAGTAAAAACTTCCGGTGTTTTAAACTTTCACATTTAATTTGCTATTCCGCAGCAAATCTATTAGTATTTACAATAATTATGATACAAGCATACAAGATTCTAGCCTTAGTGGGAATTGCTCACAGTATCCAAAAGTGGGTTACAAGGTGATTTTTTTTAAATAAAAAGCTTTTCAAATTATTATTAAATAATATGAATAAACAAAATGATACCAGAGGATAAAATATGATAAATTCAGCTACAAAATATCGAAATTTTGAAGTTGCGGGCCGATATATCAGATTTTATATAACCCGGTATTCCCGATATATCAAATCCGAAAATATGGTCACTACGTTTTCTTGCATCGTTACTTAATTGTAATTACTCTGAGGCAACAGCATACAGGTCAGATAGAATCACTGAAACTTCGAAATAATAACATTGTGTGGTTGAAGCGGATTTCACAGTTTTGTTTTTCTAGTTCGTGCTAAGGAAATTATGATTTAATCCTACCAATAATAACTACAATTATTTAATTTGGTCCGGTTTTGGATATTATCGTTCGTTGGCGTAATTTATTACCGAATGATCAGTAAGAGTGTGAAATTAGTATTTTGATCATTATTATTTTTGAAGGGCCATGCGGGCGACCTAAAAGATCTATTGTGCTGGACCCTGCTTAATTATCCGTCCAGTCAATATTCTGGTTCTTAATCAACTTGACAATACTCTTTGGAAATTGCAAATCGCATGTAGGTCACCCAGCTTTACTACAGGAAGGCTAAATAAAACTGGAGGGTGCCTGGTATCCAGAGTCCGCATGTTTTGGACTAATTAGCCTATCAGCCATTCATACATCGGCATATGCTGTTCCACCTTAGATTAGGGTTTTTTGTCAAGGTTTTTTCCTTTAGCGCCGTACTTTAGCCTGTGACAAATAGCCAAAAATGTGCCAAATGGCCTTAGTTACCAGTGGTTGCCACGAAGAGGCAGCACGTACACTTGCGAATTGTGAACAGGTTACCCCTTACACAATTGTACTCATCACGCAGCTGCCTAATGACAAGACCAGAACAGCTCACGTGATGCGTACCCTACTGGAAGGTTACGGAGCTGGTAGATTAATCTACTCAACTTTGGCCCCTCTCCAATAGACGCCAAACCACAGTGGAATTAGTAAAAATAGAATTTAATGTTTTATAATCCGGTTGGTGGTTTTCAATTTGAAAATTTATTTGGAGGTCTTAAATAAATATCAGACAATTTTTCAAAATGTTGATCTTCGTTTGTAAAATAAAAATTTGATTTAAAAAACTCAACAAAATTGATGTACATATGGTAGGTTAGGTAGGTAGTAGAATCTGGCTTTACCGACCGTTTTATTGATCCCGGGACTCGGGATTGCAAAAAATAAATTTCCCGGGGTTTCTCGGGACCCGGGATTTTATATTAATATTTGCATTAGTATCAGTGTGGTTCTAAAGAAAAGTGCAAATTTTTTATTTTAACATTTATGACTGACGATTAAAATAAGACTTAAGAAAACATAAAATATTAATAGATTTGCCTGATAATTTAATTGCCCCTCTTCTTCGTACAAAAATTTGATGAGCTGGAAAATACTCGCTCGCTTTTGGTATCAGTTGACTGAATACTTCTTAGGGCATCAAATAATTTTTGCAAATTTGGTGTCAACTTACCAGTTCCTTCAAAACCAAGCATTTCTTTCTTAAATATTTGATTATAATTTCGTACAGTGGGTACAATAATTTTTTCGGCATCCCTTATAGCTGCGGTCAATTGACTATCCAATGCTCTCAAATCTGGTTGAAATTGTATCGTTGGAAGCAACAATAGCCGCATTTCTTGACGTTTGATCTTATCCGGATCAGATCATGTCTCATGCAACGACACAAAAATGCGTAAAACAAACAAACACCCAAATTCAATTTTTTTGTCTCGTTTCGTTTTGAATGCCTCTTCATACTCGTACTATATTCATTATATTCTTTGTCTTTACAAAATATTGTTCAACTACAAAATATTGTTCAACTATTTTTAGATCACCATTTGTGATCCAAAACGAATGTTGGATCAAATGTTGTTGTTGCTTCACATGTAAATTTTGATCTGATCCGGATCACTATGCGTCAAGAAATGCAGCTAATGTCACCATCGATCTGAAACTCCTGCTCTATTTCTACTTGAACTTCATTGCCAGCTTGTACTGTAGCACTGTTACTAAATAATCAGACTATTAGTTGTTCTCCTAATCTTTTTATTACAGCCTTTGATGAAATCGGGAAATCATTTTCTTTTGCATCTGTTAGAAAATGCAAGTTCTGCGGATATTTAATTAATGAGATTAAATTGGAATCTCTTCTATCATTTATACGTATTTTTAACGATTGTACTATTTCCTTAGAAATATTTGAAGCGTTTCCTTCTAACGAATTATATAAAAATAATAATATGCCCTCACTCGTAATTAAATAAGCGTCTCTTCTTCCAAGAGCTTTGACAGCTAACTTCACTGGCTTTAAAGCGTCGGTCAAATGATATATTATTGTCAGATACTCATTATTAAAATAATTGGAACAGTTTAGGGTTTTTAAAGCTTCAGAAATACAATCTTACATTTTGATAAATCGTTCTAACATCGTCACTATACTGTTCCATCTTACTTTGAGATCAAGAATTAAGTTTAATTCATGACTTTGTTGAGTTTTAACATAGTTTTGGAGATTTGCATTCTTTACTGGCGAAAATTTAAATAATTTGACTATTTTTCGAACACTTTGTAGAGCAGCTCTAATATCAGATCGCAGAATAGGAACATGAAAAATTATATCATCATATGTACAAGTTGACAATCTATCCGAATTTGAAACATCAGAATTAGAATTCTCATAGTCACTACTGTCACTAGTCAGTTCGATTACAGTAACTAGCAAAATGCAATCTTATTCGAAATGAAAAACTTTTCATGAAAAATTCGGTAGCAGCAGTATTAAGATTACCCATCACTCTTTAATATATTCTTCGGTTTTAAAAATAAGCTTAAATTCTTTATTTTATATGGAATAAAATGATTTGATGAAATAATTGGCAACGATACCCTAAAATAAACCGGTGCCACATTAGACACAAACAAACGTTTCAGGATCATTCACCAAAACATAACGGTTTCATTTAAACAAGGCGTTCCAGACTCAGTAAACTATAACTTCTCACCTTAATTCTGAACAAATACAGAAATTGAACAAAACAATAAGCAACTTTGACATGTACTTTTAACGACCATATCCTTACTCCATATAAGGAGATAACAAACTCTTTACGATTGCACATTTGAAAAACGGTTTTTAGAAAATCCTATTAAAGAATCGGATATCGAAAAAACAGCATTTTCAGTGAACCACGGGTGAAGCACGAATTTAATCGTTTCACATTTGTACTTACGAACGAGCCGTCGATTTTTCAACGTACTCTAGACGACATTCTAGAACAACATATAGGAAAACGTTGTTGTGTGTATATCGATAATATAATCATCTTTGGCAAATTAGAAAATGAACAATATGAAAACATGGAGATTCTGTTAAAGACTTTAGAAGAAGTTAATGTGGATTGAATGTGTTGATGTTGAGTTACTTGGATTGATAATTTCTAAAGATGGCATAAAGACTAGTAAAAAGAAAATACAAGCTATAAATAATTTCTATATACCAGAAACAGTTAAAGAACTCATCTCCTTGATCATTCCTAGATTATTAAAGACTACGGAAAGTTAGCGGAGCCCTGACATCGCTTTTGAGGGAGAAAGTTGGACATGTGTCCAAAGCAAGCGTATCGGTCTCGAAGAAAATTCACCGATATTTCAAAAAGAGATTCAAAACTCAACGGACGCCTCGAAATTCGCACTCGATGTAGCCCTGTAAGACGAAGGGAATCCAATTAAATTCCTCTTGAGAACACTTGAATAGACAGAGGAAAATTATGCAGGTAATGGAACACAAATACTGGCTATTATTTGGGCCCCGACTTAAATGAGAAACTTCCTGGATGGATAAATAAAAGTAAATATCTTTACCGATCACCAATAACTAACTTTACGCCCTGAGTAATAAGAGCAACAGCCCAAAAAATAAAAGTTGGAAAGTCATCTAAGAAGAATACAATTAATAATTAAAATATAAGCCAGGGAGAACATTTATTATAGCTGATGCTGATTCCAGAACACCTACAACTGCCGAGGTATACGCCATATCAGCCACACAGTACAGTGACGATTGTTCATAACTTGAAGTGTTTCCAACAAACAAAACCCCGATTAAGGTTTTCCGAAATCAATTCATCCAAAATATTGGTAACTAAACCGCCTACCGGTTAATAAACTCTTTCCAAAATAAAGTCAGACATATTATCATACAATCCAATTTTACTAATACTGACATTATACATTTCTTCGAAAGATATCTAAATCGGAAAGTCTCGTAGGAAGAATTCAGGAAATCTACTCGTTACTTTAGAGGTTTACACAAAAAATTACAGAAGATAATAAAGATGAAATCCAACAAGAAGATAAAATATTATCCATCCATAGACGTGCTGGTCATAAAGTTCAGTAGAATAAAAATCAAATGATTAAAAATCACTATTTTCCCGGATTGAACAAGAAAATTAATTTATTAGTCAAAGTTACAGCCTTTAATAAGTCATGAAAACAAATATGACCGACACCTTAATAATCAAATGATAACTCCTACACCTATTCTAATTTCCCGGTCACACTTATGATCGCCATAGATAAAGTCCAGAGAAGCGAGATCTGGTCATAAATCACAGTCAATATCAAACTTAAATGGACACAAAAATAACGCTGATTTGAACAGCCCAAGAACAATGATCTATGGTCACAAAAACAATGCAGTGTCAATAAATTTGATTGAAATACAAAAATTTAAATCAAAAAGTGCTAGCTCATCAATCAATATACCTATGCAATGTATCTCTATCACAAATATTAGTACAAACGGTAATTGAACGATATGTTACGGTGACGTGCATCAGAAAAAGAAACTCAAAATCTCCAGAGAAGGCGGTCTCAAACCTAAAGAGCGTAAAGCTAAATCCATCCAGAATAATATCTGGTAACCGATTCGCAGTTCTACAAGTGGAAGGTGATAACAAGTCAACAATCTACTTAAGAGAGGCGCCATCAAAACTGTTATAGGATTAAAACCTAACACTTCGACAGATACAGAAAAATTGTAGCCGCTCTTGTGCAGCCAGATGAAATAAGCATGCACTGTTTGAAGTTGAGCTGAATCTTAAATAAATAAAAATTAATGTAGAATTCGTTTGATTTTTTACCTCTCACTGACGGAGTACCATAACTTTTTAGTTCAATCGAATTAAAATATTAAATTGATTAATTTGCCACGTTGACAACTATCTTAAAATATCCTCCATATTCTCGATATTGAAACACAAATTTTTACTAATTTTATTTTTATTTTAAAACACATAAGTGTTAGTTAGTTTACATATAAGTTACAGATGAAATAATTTTAAACGTCAAATCCAAAATATCATCACAATAATATACATCTTGTTTATTGGTGTGTGTAAAAAGAAGGGGTTACTCGACTATAAAAGCTAGAGTAGCAAAAAATGAACTAGTGCAAAAATGCAAAAGTGCAATGGAATATTTTGAAGGTAAAAAGTACTCTATTTCCCGTTAGGGTAAATGTTTATCTTCAAACGAATTCGACATAAGGGTCTATGATATCAGGTATTTATTGTAAAGAAAAATCGTAGTGGAGGAACCACACAAACGTAAATCGGTTTTACAATGTACCACCAACAATCAGTAATATGGACATTCGAAAAACGACTGCAAACTCCCGGCTATTTGTGTAATATGTGGCAAACTGCAAGACATCAGCAAGTGTCAGCTGAATAAAAGCAAATCGGAGGCTACAAAATGCAGTAATTGTGGTGTAAATCATACCGCAAACTATAGAAGATGCGTGTTGTATACAAAGTTAAGAAAAACAAAAAGTGATGTTAAAAAGTGGAACAGCAAGCACTAAACCATATTTTCTAAAGTCAAACCAATGTGGGTCAAATATCTGCTATACGATTAATACAAAGATATCGTACGCGGGAACTGTCAGAGATAATTCTGTTAATCCAACCTCAAACGACGACCAAAGAATTTATAAAGTGAAGGATGCCCTCAATGAATCAATGAATAGGTTTATGCAATTGATGGAGAAAAAACCAGCAGCGGCGGATGCTCAGTTTACTTCAAATTGGACAAACGATCTCAGAATATTCAGCAGCTGTTAATGATAAAACGCTCAACAGGCAGCCAATAGCAACTATAGACAGATTGCTTACACTTACGTAAATTAAATTTAAATTAACCGATCAAAAACCTAAAAATGGCCTTATTAAAAGAAGGTGATGAAGGAGTTCAATATTATCTCAATGAACTCACAGCGACTAAAGCTCCCTGACGAAAACTGGGCAAGAAGTAATGCAGATAACGCAAACATATTTGCTCAACATTTTAGTAAACTATTTATACCCAACAAACAAATTGGAAGGCTAGAATTTATACCTGAAGATGCAGAAGCTGAGGAAATCAAGCCAACTAAATACAAGTGGTGCCAAGTTGAAAAGGAAATCAAGAAAAACATTGATCCAAGGAAAGCACCAGAGCATTGATCTGATAAGTGGCAAAATACTCAAAAGTCTTCCAAAAAAATGTATAAAACTAATAACATAATAAAATACCTTTTCAAGGAGAACAGGCTACTTTTATGAAAGCTGAAAAATTTTGCAAATCATAATGATTCTAAAACCAGGTAAAGATGAAACAAAAGTAAACTCATATCGTCCAATCTCTTTACTATCGACTATATCTAAGCTATTCGAAAAAATACTCAATAAATACTTATAATCATCAATTCGGATTTAGAGATGAACACAGAAAAGCAGAACAAGTTCTTAGAGACGTATCTGAAATCAGGAGAGCGTTCTTCAGAACAAACAAGTACTGCTCTGCAACGTTTTTAGACATTGTACAAGGTGTCAATAAAGTGTAGAATAAAACACTTATACACATAGTTAGAAGACAATTACCGAAAAGTTTTCTAAAATCATTAAAAATTATCTGCTTGATCGATAGTTTTTGGCTCGATCGATAGAGCTGGCTGGGGTTCCACAAGGCAGTGTGCTAGGTCTATATATAGCTGCCAACACCAAAACCCGTATAAGTTTCAACATTTGTGGATGATACAGCAATCATGTCTACGCATCAAAACCCCATGATAGCATGAAGAAATCTATACAAAATCATTTAGATGAAATAGAAAAATGGCTAACTAAACGGAGAGTTAAGGTCAACGAGCGTAAATCAGCACACATTACATTCACATTCCGCAAACTTACCTGTCCGTGATAATTGTAGAACCATTAGTGCATTATCAATTTATAATAGAAATATCCGTCCTTCTAAATACAATCGTACAAACAACTGACGAGTTAGCGGAACAAGTAATTCTACTGAATCAATTTGACGGCGAACTCGCCATGAAAAATGAAATCCAAACATTAAACGAGGCACCTACTTGATAAAATTCAGTAACATAAGCTTATTAAACACTATAACTAATTGAACACACCATTGAAGTTAATATTTTTATTTACGTTTATTTATCTTAAATTAATTTATTATTTATTACAAAGTTTTTTTTATATTTTTTTCACCACCATTTTGTCACCAGCTAATATTTTGGCGGCCAACACCACGAGCTATGTGTTGTCGCTTTGGAGATTGAGAGCAGACTAAATTATTTTATTTTGTTTTGTGTATTGTGTTGTGATTTTGTTCGTGTTTGGACAAGCCGGTCAGTGATTGGTTGATGACCTATTGCTGTACAGGTAGCACCCAATATGCGGCGAGCTTGTTGTAGTGGTTCATTGGGTGACTTTGAATTATTGGGTGAACCGCTACAAGCTTGTCCATAAATAATAATATTTTCACTTTTTCAGAGAAAACTATCATTCTGATATTTCCAGTTGTCTCACAACCAACACCAGTGTTGACAGTTCAAAGAAATTCTACCATTTTAAATGATGAAAGACCTTCACCTAAATAACACAGATCAGATCGAACATATACAACATAAACGAAGTTGTCGCAACAAATCACCAACTATAGCCTAATATTATTGGCTACTAAACTTTCCTCGGCCATGGTTTTCATTATAAAAATATGCATTAAAAACAGACCAACACGAATCTTAACCTTCCTATTGACGAATCTTAACCTTCCTATGACTTTCCTTTAATTATGTCCCATTCAGTTTTGATTGAATTCAGTTATTGCGGTATATGCTCGCTACATTCTAGCAAAGCAAATTAGCAACTTGCGAGCTGAAAATGAGATTGTGGTATGTTCGAACGTTCTTGCGACTTCCTAGCAAGCAAAAAATTAAAAAAAGTTACGAGTGAATTTTTGAACCCGCAATACAGAAAACGAAAAAAGGCAGAAAAGAAGACAGAAAAATGTTTACAGCAAAAAAAATATTTCGAATTGTTAACAAGGTATTTAAATTAAAATTATTTGTAAATCAACTTTAGAGAAATTACAGAATTTGTTTTCAACGTAAGCGATTTTTTTAAACATACTCAAAACATTAAACAGAAACAAATAACCAAAACTACTTGTTACTTTGTACCCACCACATTAGTTTATGCGCGAGATCTGAGGTTAAGTATTTTAAGGCAATTCATTATTTATCCCTCACCGAAGTTAGACTTACGATTTATTATTTTGATTCCTACTTATATATTTTCTGCTTAACTTATTTTTATAAAATAATTTAAAGTTGAAAAGGCTAAAGTAAAATATGTACTGAAATACATACCTATAATAATGGTTACTTTTGTGGTTATGTTTTTATTTAAACGACAGTATTTATATAATTCACCAATGTGCTGAATGTTAAGTAATATGGCGGATTTGCTAGAGTTATTGAGAATATAATTTCTAGCAAACTCAAAAAGGGGTCGCAAATCCGCCATCTTTAACCATCGCAATTTGTTAGTTTGCGATACGTATAGCATCTACCACAATATATTATTATTATTATTCAGTCTTTATAGTGAATTAGACGAGACAGTGCACCTCTTATATAACACATTTCCTATTATTATAAATTGAGTGCTAACAAGTAATTCAAAATGTGTAGCGATTTAGGAGAACGTTTATTCATTAATGACGGTGATGATAGTGATGTATCCGAAGTTGATCATTTATCTGTGTTTGAAAGTGAGAAAGACAACGGGATGTCCGACAATGAAGGAACTGTTACATTAAGAGATCTCATATTATGAAAAAATGGCGGTAATCAATGAAAAAGTATCCTCCTAGTCAACAAGGACGGAAAAAATAACGTCAAAATCTATTCATATGAATAAAACTTTTTCACTGACAATTTTGGCGGTGAGAACATCATAAATATGGAAATAAAATACTATAAAAACTAAATTTGTTCTAACTAAACTTAAATATGCATTGAAACTATAATTTGATTCACTTTAAACTTTACTAATAAGTAAATCTATTAAAAACTATTCCGTTTATTTAATAAAAGCCTCCAAATAGTTAATTTAGTTAAGTTTTAAAAATAATTTGGTTATGTTTATAATTTATTTTATATTTTGACAGGCAATGACGAAAACTGATTTACTAAATCTACTTTACCATTTATTTAGCTAATTTTAAACCAATTGCTGTATCATCTAGCGGAAATATATATGAAACTCGATAAAATGTCTGTTTACAGTGTCGCTTACTATCAAAGCGATTTATTTAACGTTTTTCACGTTTCTTTTTGATTTCGACATCGAGGATCACTTATTGTCGGTATGTGAATTATTATAAATGAAAAAGACTTGATGGAATCAAAATGGAAAGGGTTTTTTTATTAAGTTTTTCTTAGAACCAGAATTGACTCCAGGTGTGCTAATTTTTTCACAACGTGTCAGTTAGCATAAATATTGCTGGAGTGGTACTTGGCAATGATAGGCCCTGTCAGAAAAAACAAACCAGAATTGCCGATACATTTTTTGGAGAACAAAAAAAATGATTTTCTCTTCAAAATTTTTGTTTACTGACAGTGTAACCATCAAGTCATATGTCCCAAAAAAGAACAGAAATGATACACTAATATAATAAAACAAATACAGGCAAGTACCATAATATCACAAGAAGGAAGCAGTACCAGCCGGAAGCGGAGAAGATGCAATTTTTGTTTGTCATCTAACGACAACAAAACAAATGTTACTTGTTCCAAATCTGCAAAACGTACAAAACTCGTTTCTTATTTTTTTCCAACAAGCCGAAATTACAAAAAAAAATTTTTTGGAAAATTTTTGTTTTTATTATTTTTGAACTAAATTTTAATTAATTTTATGACTGAATTAATTTTATGTATGTTAAACATAAATCAATTACGTTTTAATTTCTAATTCTATAAATAAATTGTTTTCTTCAACAGTTAAAGTTCGGGTCACATTGACCCAAAGGATAAAATGTCTAACAATAATTCAAAAACAATAGGAACGTTAAACACCACAAGCATCGAAAAGCTTGATAAAACACGGTTCCCAATGAAAGCAAAGAACTTTAGGCAAACAGATTCTATAAGCATGCATCAGAGAAACCGCATGAGATATGATTTATCCGGAAAGAGAAAGTTTCATAAAGATCCATTTTCCCAGTAAATCAATGAGGGCACTCTTCAACGAATATAATATTTAGTGATAACAGCACTAACATTGAACATTCACTCAATACGTAACACAACACAGTACCATAGTCTCGATGAAAGTACAAATGTAGAAATTGCAGTTGCAGTTGAAAATTATTTTGAGCAATCATATTTTACAAAAAGGAAAGAAAATTGTAGTTATCTAGAGTTTGTCGGTTTTAAAAAACCGGAGTTAAAAAACCGGTATTCAATAAATTTGCGAAAATACCGAAAACTGGGTTTGTGGTTTGAAATAACCGATTTTATTATTTAACACATAAATTTATAAGCCAGGCTTTATTATTTAACACATAAACTACAAAATCAAAATTCACTGCATCACACAAAAGCTCTAATGCTGAATGATAAAATTCCCAAACACAGATGTCACTATTTATTGTTAACGAGAATTGTTTGCATAACCCTGATCGAAAAAAAAAAAAATAATAAAATTCGATTCGACAGCACACGAATACATTTGTATTTTTTAGATTCGCAAAATGAGTAAATAAGAAGTATGGAACTACTTCGAAAAGAACATGAGAAGAAAAATTGCCAAATGTAAAATCTGTAACAAAAATTTGTCGTCCAAAAGAACTAGTACAAGCGGCCTTATCATTCATTTAAAATATGTACGCAACATTTCGGGCAAACGGCATCTTCACAAGAGGGAGTACCTCAAACAAAAAGACAAATGCAATCAAGTAGCTTTAAATTTAAAATTGAACCAAAAGTCAAATTATTTCTATAGGCTATGGTAGCGGAAAACGGTTTCAATGTAAATGAAATAGTGAATTGCAGCTACATTCGTCAGTCACTGCGGTGTCTTGGGTTTAATTTACCAAAAAATAATATGAAATAACGAAATTAATTTATATTAATTTGGATTGAATTTTTATCAGTGGAGTGTGTAATGTGAAAACTATTTTGGATTTGGTTGAAAACAAATTAAAAGAATTTAGACTAGATATATTGCCGGTTATTGTTGCCTTGACGAACGATAGTGCAGTAATTACGGTTTATGTTCCATAAATTAGAGCAAATAAATACAGGAACAAGTCGACTATTATTAGACGCCTTCGTTGTTATCAACGAAGAAATATATGTACAACTTGTAACTTTAATTTTATATTTTCAAAATTCTGATAACTTAAAAAATCAAAAATATTAATTTATGTTCGAAAACAGGTGCGATAAAATTGGCAATGTTATCAATGTCACGAATTTATCCAAATGCGAAAGTCGAAGAAATGGAACACTATGTTGGAGATAAAGAATAACACTTTCTTGCTGTTTCAGCACAACATTTCCAGAATATTCCGGAAAAAAACTATTGATTAAATTTTGAAAACTTCCGATCACATCATATGACCATGAAATCAATCAAATCTGAGTTTTACGTCTTCGAAGTCACACACATAAAGAAGAAAAATTTGACATTAATATTCAATGCTCTAAAGACTACTAGAGCAACCTCCTTTAAATGTGAAAGAATTTTTTCGGTTAAGTGATAAGGCAATCGAAGCAATTTTTTTTTTTGCATATGTAGTTAGATTATAGCAAAAACATAATTATATTAAATAATATATTTACACTAATGTTAATTAATTGAACTGATTTTATATATGGAAATTTAAAAATAATTATTTTTTTTGAAAAGGGTCTAGCCAGTGAGTAAGGTTGGTACCTCTGACATCATTTAGAAATATTTTTAACTTACAATAATCAAGACTGTCAAAATAAATTGCAGTTTATTTTGTACAAAACGCTGTTAGTCATCGGGACCGTACAATCTAAATAATTTGACATCCACATATACTTCGTCATTTTTCTGCGACATCATTAAAAATAAAAGTGAAGTTAGCACTTAACTTTTAAGTAGGATATGTGCTTATCAATAAATCAATGACTGAAAAATTGTAGGGTACTTTGCTGAAATTTTGTTAAGTAGAACAAAAAATAGTTAGGCATCGAGACAAAAAAAGTTAAATAATAAACGTAAAATATTTTACTTCATTTTTGACAACTAAATAATAATGGTTAAAAGAAGTTAATAAATAGAAATGTTAAATTAAAGTATTGCAAGTGGAACATGTTTTTCAAGCCACCTAAATCTCCATTTCACTTTGATTATTTAAAATACTGAAAAAATCGTATTTTGGGAAATCTGTGAAGATTGGTCCGTCACCCCTCCAAATAAATTTTATTTTGCATAATTTCTATTAAGAAGTTATTTAAAATGTTAAGGGGTCGGAAAAAATGTAGGCTTTTAAAGTTTAAAGCTGTTTCTGTGTAATTGGAAATAAATTTTCGAAATTTTGTATTGAATTTATTTTGGTTATCCCCGGTTTTCCCTGTCTATTTTTGACAAACCCTAGTTAAATCTCTTTTGTGAAATAAGGATACGTTTACAAATATTGGTTTTAAATATATATATATATATATATATATATCTATATATATATATATATATATATATATATATATATATATATATATATATTATAATTAATGAATAATGCATGGAGTGCCACAATCGCTTCTTAGGTTGACCAAATTGTAAATATTATACTATTACTATGTAATACTTATGTATTATAAAATTTGTTATAAACAACGAATATATTAAAAAGAAACGCTAACAAATTTAACCCCCAGAATTTTGGTCCAGATTCGTCCAAAACCAGAGTTGACATATTAACGGTTGAATAACAGCAAACTCTAGTACTTTCAACCAAATCGCACAAAATAAAATTGAAGCATGCTGTATCGTTCCTCGAAGTAGGCAAAGTGCGTGTTTAATTATTAAGATAACGTCTTTGGTTAAGAACGAACAATAAATTATTCCACAAACAACTTTTTTTTCATGTGAAACTAATGTATAATCTGACGGATAATTTTATAGTTTGAAATATGATTGTTATGTATGGTGTGAATTTTGTAGTAGGTGGGTTTTCGTGTTCCTTTAATTTTGTGTAAACCTACTATTTTTAGCTGATAACTCAAACCAATCTGACTTATAACTCAAACCATTGTCATGATAACTCCCTATTGAAGGTGTTACCTATTAGTGTTGCCAGAATGTTTTCGTGCAAACTTCATAAGCATTTTGTGAGAAGAACATTTTTCTAAAATGTGGGAAGGACCTGATTGGCCTGGCTCTACACAACCTGAGAATGATATTTGATTTCTGGATGTTTAACATCTGCAAGCTGAAAAATATGAAGTTGATATTTTATGGTCTGCCATGAAAAGTGTCTATCTTCGCCTCTCAGCTTTCAAAGTTTACCAGAATTAATAAGGCAACTAGGCGAAATTGATAAGGTTTAGAAGGTTTCGACTAGAGAATTTTGATAGCTTATAAACAATTATTTAAACAGCCTTGGTAAAGAACTTGAATATAGTTGCGGTAAAATAAGGGTTTGTTCTTTAGTTGGTATAACGCTAAAATGTTATTTCTTAACCTTCCTTTTTATGTTAATGACATCGGCCATCGAATACCGTCAGTTTAATATTTTAACAATTAAAACAATTAAAATTGTTTGTAGAAAATACAAGCTAAATTTCCCTTTTACAATTAATTAATTATTAATTATAAACATTTATTCAGACTTGAACAAAGCAGCTTTCATTTTAAAACTATAAACCCATCTTCATTAAAACTTCTGTTAATTAAAGCATAGTTAAACAACATTTTGGTTGGTTTTGTTTTAATTATTTTTTTTTTTTTATAAACTATTTTAAGACTTTCTTTCTATCCAATCTAAATTCCTAAAAGGAAACAGGTGACACTAATAATTTCATGAACAACGAACCAAAAAAATAAAAAATATTTCATTTTCAAATTCCAATAAAATATTTTTGTTTAATAAATTTAAAAATGGAGCTCATTAAGAAATTATAATATTCTATTAAACGTATTTATTTATAAATTGTATTCCAAATGGAATTTATACAAAAATTGAAACATATAAGTTAAACATCTGCATTTTAAAATGGGTTTTAAATTATATTTTTAAATGTAAAAAATTAATGATATTATAAAAGAGGAGTGCTGCACTTCAACGGGTTTTAGAAAATGTTGATCCAAGTAAGTAATAATATGTCGATATAGAGTTTTTGCGCACATTGGATTAAATCTCTCACTATATTAAATATATGTACATGTAATTAAAAATCAAAATCAAATTATAAATTAAACTGACCCAAAATTTCATTAAAAAATACAACAATAAATACCTTCATTCCGTCTACATATTATATGTACAATATGTAGGGTTGACAATTTATTTGTGTTACTTTTATATGCTTACAAAAATACAAAAATTTTAATTTTATTTTCATTAATACTTTTTTAATGCTTACCACATAATTACTATTTTAATTTTTGTATTTAAATAATTTTCTGTTATACTATTTAATACAATTTTTTGTGCTGAATTAAATTCATCATCATAAAACATACAAAAAAAAAAATCATTTAAAAATAACACACACGAATTTTTTAATTTAAATTATTCAATTTACCATGTGCAATTTAATTTTGGTGTTACTACACGAGTTTGTTGCACATTTTTAAAGACATAACACAATTGGCGCTAATATGAATTAATGTGCAATTGTTATTCCACAACCTAAACATAACAAATTATTAATTTTGTCATTCTGTGTGATAATAATCAAAAATCCATTAATTTAATTTATGTACGCTTCATAAAATGTTGTTAAACATTTTTTTTTTTGTTATATTTTATTTACTTATGTATGTAATTATATCCAATTGTTTAGCCATAATTGTTATTTCTCATAATTTAATTTACAGTAAAAACCATTTATGTAAAGTTTAGTAAATAAACGTAATTACAAATGTTTATATAATGATATACATAATATTCAATTTATACATTAAATAGACATCATTAATGCACGTAATTATAGTTATTTACTCTCTGGCTGGAATTGTTATTGTTTAGTGGTCAGATGAGATAACAATAATTATAGTGCAATTAACTCGATATGGTGGTTTTTGTATTGTTTATAGTTTTCAGTTACAATTAGAGAATGTTACTAGAACGTAAAATGCGAGATAGTGTCGATTTAATAAATATCAAACTATACTGTTTGCCAGGTTATTTCTGTTTAGAAATTCAACTTCAATAACAAATAGTTTGCGGACCACCAGTACGCAACATATGATTAATTTTAAACACAGAGATGAGCTCATTAAACAATTTTGCTGGTTGATAAATATAACTAAACGAAATGTACCGTTAATTTTGAAAATAGCTAGATAAGTAGTGCTTTTGTATTTGGTAAATTAGTTTTCTCTGAAAACAGATTAATCGCGGAGGTAACTGAACATTTTCGAAATTATTTGAATATGTTTGAGATGTCCAAGTTTATTCGATCATTTTTCATGAACTTCCTAAATTTTTGTTTTGGACTTACAGTTGATTCGATATTTTCCAGACTTTTCGAAATAACATAATAATACTCAGATTTTTTTATATTAGTCAAATTGTTCGATCAATCGAGTCTATTTTTACATATAACATTAATTTCGATATGGAAACCATTTGTGTGTGAGCATTTATTGGATTTTTATAATAGTGAAAATAGTGAAAACCCAGCTGGCCAAAAGCAGCGAGAATATAACAGAACATCGCCAACAATTAATAGTCCGCCTCCTAATTCAGTCAGCCTTGAGATAATTTTCAATAAAATGGACAACGAGCAACGGAGGATCTGGAACACTCGATTTGACTTCCTTAACATCACAGTTGAGCAATTTAATGCTGTTATGAAACAAAAATTTCTCAAGTTGTGAATTTATGATCTAGAGAAACAATCAACTTATACCTGCAGGAAATCCTAATAGGTCATTCGTTCAACATTTTATCGTAATGAGCTCGTGCTCAAGATAGAGTGTTCACCTATACCAAATTTTTAACGAAATACATAAATAAATAAACATAAAGTCAAATCAAGGAGAATTAAACATCAAAGTTCGAAACCGAATAAAAAATGAATTGCAACATTATTTGCTTTTACCAGCATTGACAACAAAAATTAGAAAACGGAACTATAATTATACGGTTGTATCATTCGATAACCCATTTTTTGTATGGCCATTTTTGTTCAGTTTCGTTACTCTTGATATTACGTAATCTTTGGTCAAACCAATCACTGTATAATTTAGTAGGGAAAAAATTCAATCAGACATAACTTCAACCATTTTTTGCTTTCGTACATATTTCTTTTCACTTAATTAAACTATAGAGTTCTAGTACATGGGCTAGATATACCTAAATCGAATTGTAATTAAATTGAGTGAATTATTTAACAAATATATTTTAACGTTTTTAGGATCGCAGAAGTAGCGATAACCAGCACAGGCGCGAGGTTGTAATGTCCCCTGCGAGGTTTATTTAGGCGCCCATTTAAAAAAAAAAAAAAAAAATTCTGAAAAAAGTAATTTTAGCGACCAACCTCCAATTCAATTTTTTAAACCATAGTGTTCCTTCACAATTAATTTAGAAGTTCACAACAGATTTTGCATAGCATGTGGAGGCGTTGTAACACGCGATTAATGTTCAACGGTAGACATGGCGATCGAAAATTATTGTCCCGAGAATTCTCGAAACTTGAAGTATTTAAGTATATTTGAATCTCATTCCCCGGCAAATTTTATTTCATTAATGTCGGCTAAAGTTGCAGAAGAATATTTAAACAATTATAAATTAAAGAAATAAGAAATAATGTTTCTTTTAAATTCTTATTCAGTCGGTCCTAAATTTGACCGAAAAACTTGAAATTTTTTAGATCAGAGTTCATCATTATTTATTTCACAAACAAGGTCGTTTACAAGGTCGGTAGCTAAAACGTTTTTTAGTAAGACTTTTTCATAAGACTAAATGTTATACTGGTATTCTAGTCACAGCAATCTTAACTTTTTGGTTGAAAATTCTCCAAAATGTTTGAAGACCTATCAAATACCAATGTTTTCCTTTTTTCGTTAGTTTTTCAGCTTTAATTTATATTTTAAGATATTTTCATTACTGGAAAAGATCTAAACAAGCACAATTGAATGCATTTATGCAGATACACAAAAATTATGATGGAACTTTGTTGTAAAAGCGACATCGCTTTCAATGTCAGATTAACCTTCACTCTGTGTATAATTTACTTTCACGTTGTCTGTGTATAGGGGTCAATCTGCGTCAAAGATATCTTCATATATTTCATAGGGAAAGTAAATAAAAACCACCAAATTACCAAATTTACAAGTAATTTGGGCCCTGTTTTCATTGTATTATGTGTACCGAATGAAATTTGTGATTGGTAAATGAAGAATTAAAACTAAACGGCAATATATAATCATTATTTTTCTTTAATTGTTATATTGCACATCTCGTACAGTTTTTAAATATGTAATAGTATTCGTTCAAACTTTTTGTTCATTTGCCGGCGAACATTCACTTTTTCCCGTATGGAAGCCATTAGGTTCTGGATGGTGTCTTCGGTGACTCTGGCGGATGCCCGTTTCCACCTGTACTGGAATTCTTGGTCATTTTTCGCAGGTTTAGGCTCTTTTTTCAATTCCTTATTCACTAAAGCTTAATATTTTTCGATTGGACGGTCTTCCGGCACCGCAGGCGGATTGCAATCCTTTAAAACAAATTCAATGTTATTGGCTTTCAGAAAATCCATTGTACCTGTAGCATAATGAATCGAGGCACGATCGGGCCAAAAAATAGTAGGG
This sequence comes from Tipula vernalis, assembly GCA_958295665.1. NCBI lineage: Eukaryota > Metazoa > Arthropoda > Insecta > Diptera > Tipulidae > Tipula > Tipula vernalis. The sequence goes on along the minus strand of OY282558.1, from coordinate 314,268,658 downwards.
TTATTGTGTTTTTGTAGAAACGGCAACAAACGTTTCTGAAGGTATTCCTTGATGTAGATTTCGCCATTCATAATCCCATTTATTACGTATCGACGTGATCTTAAGCCGCATTGGCAAATTGCTTGCCAAACCATACGTTTTTGCCAAATTTTTCAACAGCTATGGTAGTAATTGCTTCTTCGAGTTCTTCACCTTTCTTTTTGATGTAATATTGGGGACCTGGAAGTGTCGAGAAATCCATTTTCACGTAGGTCTCGTCTTCCATTATGATACAAGAATCTTTTCTTTCGTTCAACCATTTGTTAAGATTCTTTGCTACTCGATCGATCCCTCTATTAAATTGTTCAACACTTCTTTTGGGGGTTTTTGACTTCTTGTATATGTCCGTAGATAATTTCTGGTTTTAGCTCGTTCCACCATCGATTTGGTTGTTTTGGTTTTTCTGGCCAAATCCCTCATAGACATCGAGGGATGTTTGGAAATGACTCTTACAATTTTCTGATCCAACATTTTATTTCGAGCACCTTTTTTTGCTCCGGATCCGGGCTTGCGTGATACAGAAAGATTGATTTTACATTTTTTTTTACATTTGTTACCGCATTATTGGAAACACCGGCCAATTCAGCCATTTTTTTATTGGTATACACTGAATGATCATGGCACAATCGAATTATTAAATCACGTTTCTCTCCTTCTGATGCGTCCATTTCGAAACAAATAAAACAAATGCCCAATTTGACGTTTCTTCGTTTTTTAAAATTGTTTTTCTCCGAAATAACGGTACCAGTTTTTTTCTTTTGCGTAGTAACCTGTGAGATAATATAAATTGGGGAATCACAAATTTCATTCGGTACACATAATAATGCGTTTATAAGATATTAGTTAGAGCTATCTTATATGGCAAGCGCCATTTAAATTATTAGAAATGAATTTTGTCAAATTTTAAAATCGATTCGTGTTAGTATGACCCCAATACACAGAGGGAAGGTTAAGACATATTCATAAGAATATTTTGAAAGACCAATGACTGCTTATACAAGTTGTAGAATGCGAAATGGGTCTTAACTAAGAAAAGAGTCTTAACCAACAGAAATAGTTTTACATAAGACTATTTTTAAGTCAGTGACTGCACGTCAGAATAGGGTGTTAAGTATTAATTTTTTTTACTAATCTTATAGAGAGTAAAAGACCGACCTTCTTTATCAAGAGGTTTTCGTGCTTTAGTTTTTTGGACTAAAAATTAGTGATAAAATAAATGGACTTATTCATCCTAATACCAATTGTGAAGGCATTACAGTCATTTTATTAAGCAGTATTATGGTCGCAGTTATTACATACTCTTAACAAAAACTCAAATATTAAATGGTCATTTCAAATGCTGAGAACCGTTTTTATGTTGACACGTTTTCATCCCACCTTGGAAAGGCCGAATGAAGAAGAGAAGTGAAATTCGTCGGGATACAAATCCCACGGTTTTTCGAGAAGTGAACATTTTCGCGAGGAAATCGTATTCTCTAACCTACCAGTGGCGTATCTTTCAATTTTAGACCCCCGCAACATTTTTCTTGAGCTCCTAAAAATCTTTCTTCCTATGTTTAATTTATGTGACGTCCTTTTTTAATTTGAAATCTTTTTTATTCCTATTATGCAGCTTCGCATTAATATATATTATCTGATTTGGAGAGTAGGATTTGAGAAATTTCACTAATCGAGCACACATTGTAGTTTGTATAAGATTCTATTTCCTATGAATTTTGAAGGTATTAAAATTAAAAAAAGATTGAAGTTCCAAAAACTGAATTTTCAAACGCCTCAACACCATGCAGGCTGTTAGTGTCTGAAAAAAACTCAACACTTGTAGTGGAAGATAATTTATCTACCAGTAAAAAATTTTCTCATTCACCGGTACATCATACGATTTTCCATTTACAGCAAGTTTTTACCAGTAACTTCTATTTAAACAAAACTTCTTTTGAGAAATACACAATTTAACACTGCCAACTATTTAGTAGTTTATATATAGAAAGGCGAAACTCAATGACAAGAAAGAAAACGTGATTCATTGCCATAGCTTCAAATAAAACACAAAGGAAACCCAATTGCTCGCATCACCTTTTAAAACTTAAATAACCTGGACATTCTCGTATTATTTCAAATAAGCTAGGAAATCGAAGAAATATTGAAATTTTGGTAAAATCTCAAAAAATCTACTAACTGTCACTATTCAGATTTGTATTTGTAACTCTGCAAGTACCCATAACTTAAACCTAAGCGCAGAACATTGCATTACAAAATTCGAACATCTCTAAAAATATTGAAAAATTTAAGATACGGAAAAATCTCGATTACCCCAGAAAAATTCGAATATTCTTTATATTAATTCACATCTCGATTGATCTTGAAAATTTCAAATTATTGATAAACAAAATCCTAGCGCCTCAGCAATGATGATAACAACGATACTTATTCTTTGATCTGTACCTACAACGTTACGAAAGAATTAGTAGAAGCATTAATGCTGCGTACCTCAGGCCTATTTTTTGGGCAAAATTTATAACTTTTCTATATAGTTGGCTTAGTTCATACCAATCATTCATAGATAGCATTAGCTACAATAAGACATGCTGTTCCTGTCTTATCATTTTTCTAAATTGTGATTTTCCGAACGACAACTGAAGCTTACATAATGCTGTTGATAATTGAATGAAATAACCAAGTATTATATTTTTCTGTGAAAACATCGAAATATTCACAAAATAAGCCATATCATGTTTACATAACATGAAAAGAAAATGAAAGTTGGATTGACGATTGTAAAAGTAGGAAAAGCGCCTCTTAAGGAAAATAGAAAAATTGGACCGGATATATACAAGCTATACGATGCAACCATAGTAAATATGTAGTAAATGTTATCAGCGCTCCAATACGGAAAGTAGACAAATGTGGTAGGTACATAAAAATCGAGACCCTCTAATCGTCAATATAGAGAATAAAATAATTGTCCTCATCAAAATTCATCTTGTAAATCACGCATTTTGGTCTAGCATTTACAATCATTAATTGAGTAAATATGTTCGTACAATTTACCAGTAAATTATTAAATAACTAGCACCTCAACTTGAGACAATAAGAAGAAATCTGTAAAATTTTTATCGAAAACATTCAAAATATTTTAGAATTTCCTTATTAAATTTAGAATTAAAACAAATGTGAATTAATTACTTAAAGTTACATGTGCAACTTATCTTGAGATCTCCATTAAAGTTTTTTGCTGGCTGAAATAACCGCACAAGAAACAAATACTGCCAATTATGCGATCCTTAACTTGAGTTTGGATCATAATTTCATTATATGATTTTAATATGTTCCGAAGATTGTAAGAGAATTCAATCCAGTTTCGAACTGATAAGCTTATGATTATGAAAAAATCAATCTTCTCATCAGGCCGCGGCGACTGAACTGATTATACCACAATTTACATTCTATATATACAGAATGTGCTGTGCGTTAAGTGAATATCGTAAAGAAGAAAAATTGTAAGAGAATTCATCTGTATTAGTATGATTCGCTAGTACTTAACGCACAGCACATTCTGTATATATACATAGAATGTATATTGTGGTATAATCAGTCCAGTCGCCGAGGCCTGATGAGAAGATTGATTTTTTCATAATCATAAGCTCATCAGTTCGAAACTGGATTGAATTCTCTTACAATCTTCGGAACATATTAAAATCATATAATTAAATAAATATAATTCCATCTATTAGTCGGTTTCGTTGAATTACTGTTCGTAAATATTAACATACTTCTCGTGTTAATAAAAACATATTTAAAATGGTCTAATCACCGGTAGCATATTAGAAATTACATGAAATAATTAACATTCAATAAAAAATTATTAAAAAGTATCATAATTTCATTATGTCAATTAACCTTGCAACTGAAGAGCTCTATCGGACTCCAATTTGGTTGGTTTTATTGTTAATAGATATTTTAACGCTAATTCTAAATAAATTCCAAGTCGCTACTCATCTCAAATCAAATCTAATTCCTTCTCTATGATTATCCAAAACGTTTTTTGTTTGGGTTTGGTTTGCTTAATGTAAAAAAATGGAATTAAAGTCGCAAAATTTGTATATGGAGTTTCCGACTTTAATTCGCAGCAGAAGATGAATTTAAGTCGGAAAATATTCATAGAAAACGGAATTAAAGTCGTGTACAAAAAAATAGTTTTTGGTTTTAATTCCATAATTTTCACAGTTCAGTTCCATTTGTTTGCGTACTAAACTCGGAAGCATATAATGTTCTCGTAACTTATATTTTCATTTCCGCGGGTGAAATAGTGGAAAATGGGAAATTTTATTTTGTATAAAAAACAATCAACCGCAGAGCCTCAGAATTTAAATTTCCGAGTTTAATCCCAAATTCTTTAATGTAATTAAAAACTATTTACCTCGGATTCTTTAGTCAATAAACTTTTCGTCTGCACTTTTTAGTTTCCACTGGAACCTTTTTATTGAAATTTACCGGTAATTATATTTGTTTTAGGGGTAAATCGGTTAAGAAATTTGAACGGTAAATACGGTAAAATGTAGTTGGTAACAATGGACATCAAGATTCACACTTTGGTAGGTAGGGAGGAGTGATTGTCGCCGAGGATGTCCCTCGCATATTCTAATTGTTTCGAATAATAAGAAAAGCTGGTTTGGTATTGAAATTTAGTACGGTATTATTAATATTATTACTGTTATTAGGACTAAAGACGGCAGACTACCTATCCCAATGAGCAATATACAAAAAAATCGAAACATCTTTGGGAAATTTAATTGATTCTACTTTTAATAAAATCCAGAATATTTTTCATCTCATTCGATGTTTAATATATCGATTTTACTTATAACAGCGTTTCGCTAAAATGTCACGATTGCTTGATTATTGAACATATTCGTTTCATACACATTTAATGAATTTGGCCAAGTAAGGACAAATTATAGATGAATATTCTAAAAAAGTTTACAAAAAAGCTCTGTATAAATAATAATGATGAAGAACTGAATTCATTACTTTATAATTGTGTCATTATTACTTTAGTATATCGTAAAACAGTCGTGGTACAAATTTAAGTGTTATATAATTCATAATTCAAGCAGCCTGTTTATAAATAATAGCTAAATTGAAAAATAACCGGGTGAGAAAACTTTTCTTTAAGGCCCGTTGTACATTTGAGCTAAGCTAAGCGAGAAAATATATCTTAGTTTAGCTTAATATAGTTCGGTAACTCGACTACTTGCACATTTCAGCTAATGAATTGGTTAACACACTATATTAACACTCTTCCTATATTTTATTTGTGACACACATACTAGGTTAGGTAACACGAACGCATACGAAAAGGACGCCATAAGTCAAACTGTTTTTAATATTTGTAGTAAATGCTAATTTTCGCTTAAATCGCCATGTTGTAGATCTAAACTACCAATTACAAATTAAAATGTTTACAAATGAAACGGAAAAAATAATTGAAAATGTTTGGAGCCACCCCGAATTATACGGCACTAAACATAAGGACTACAAATCCACTAAGTTCAAAGATGATATTTGGACTGAAATTGCCGTAGAATGCCAATCGGAAAATGGTAAGTAAAAAATTTTGTTAAAGTGTATTGTTTTATTTAAATGGAGACGTAAATTTAAATAAATTTAATATTTCAAAGCTTCTTCAGTTAAAAAATTCTGGACGAAATATAGAGATTCTTATAGAGAATCTATTAAAAGATTAACACTCGAAAGTGGTCACGCAAAATATAACACGAAAAAATGGAGGTTTCATAACTAAATGCCATTTTTAGAAAAATTTATGTTTAAACGCGTCACACAATCTAAATTGTTGAAATCTCGGAAGATGCAATATTAATTGAGGAAAGCGACTCAGTGATTTGAATGCGGAAAATACCAAAAAAACCGAAGAAAATAACTAAGGAAGACAAAATCTTAACGTTGATAAAATCAAATAACAATAGAATGAAAAAGCAAATGGTAACTCGAAATGAAATGAGGCAACAACATGTACATAGTGCTAGCCAATAGAGTTCCGCATAATTTTTCATGTCGATGTATGAAACGTCCGTTACTTTTCATCAAAATTTGCAAAGAGAAGCAAAAAGAAGTGTAGTCAATATAATTAGCGAGCTCGAAGAAAAGGCATCTGACGACCACGTACCACGTATATCGCCAATTTTTCCAAAATTTTCTACTCCAGAGAGACAAAATTCATGTTTAGAGATGCCACTACCGACTTTAATACTCACCAAGGTACACATTTTACAAATATTTGTTATTAATCCGTGTAAGTAGCCCCCAGATGTAAATAATGGTATACCTGAATCTAATGGTGACATATCATTAAACGAAGAAGGAAGTTGTTTTGTACTCCAAATATTAATGAAGGAAATACAGTTTTTTTAAAAGATTTTTTGAAATTTAATAATTGAAATATAAGTTTTGGATACATTTTGTTTGTTTTATTAATTTTTGGACAAATTTTATTAATTACAATATTATCATAGGACCGGCTCATACGAGTGCTTACTATTTTCCTGTCCTAATAGCTTCAATTTGCCACGACGTCGACCCTTCTGGAGAACAGAAACAATTTGTGAATTCGGTTCTTCTGCTTCTTACATTAGATGAGACTAAATTTACAAGGTGATGATCCGAATCATGTAAATCAGTTGAATCAAACTCGCTTATCTGTTGTCCTATTATTCGTTTGATGCCTTAAATAATTATGAAGGACACAAGTTGCGTTAATAATTATATCAACTTTTCGTAGACTGCATTTGAAAGTTTTTTTATACACTCTTCACCGTGCACTTAAAATTACAAAGGCACATCCTACAGTTTGGCATGCTCTAGAGATAGTCTATAATTGAATATTCTACAATTTAAATCTTCTTTGGTACGGCAGCCAGGGATCTCATATAATTTTTAGTGAGTTGAAAAGCTTCGTCCCCAATCTATAATTTTAATAAATTGTTGCGAAGCCTATTGCCAAACGTACTATTAGCAAATATGTTCCCATCGCTTAACCTGCCTTAGGCACCAATATCAGTATAAGTAAACTTATAAGACGAATCAACTACCGCCATGATAACAACCGAAAATGTTTTTTTGTAATTAAAAAAAAAAAGCCGGAATTTATAGGCTTCCTAATAACGACATGTTTTCCGTCAACGGCAGAAACGCAATTGAGAAATTGCCATGTCGTATTTGGCATTTCTTGGGGTTGTATATATTAAGCTATAAAGCATCGCCCACTTTTCAATAGTTTGGCCTACAGTGGTATCACCGAGGTGGAAATTAAAATTTAGATCTCGAAAAAAGCTTGATGTTGCAACAAATCTAAAATAATTTTAAATTCCAGCATAATTTGTTCAAACTGCAGTTACTTTAAACTTTAAACATACAGCTAACCTTTCTCTTGTAGAAATGGGCATTCGAAAAAATAAGATTTGATCTTTTATATCCTTTTCAATTAAATTGTCGACATATTCAAACAGCTCCCTGGTCAACCTCATACTCTTTTTCCGTTAAGTCGGGAAATAGGCTATTCAATTCAGCACAGCCTAAACGCCTTTTCAAAAATTCCATTTTCGTGTCTAACATAAAATATATAAAAGTACCTCTTCTTCGAACTCTTCATCTAAAGAATCCGACTCAGATAGAATATTGATAAGCTTTTCGACTTGATTTTGCATGCTTTAATATTGCCTTTATTATATTTTACTTTATTATATTTTTAAAATGTCTTCCTTTCCGTATTGAGTATTTTGACAGAAAGGAATTTAAGTAACCTTGTATGTGTGTCATATATAAAATATAGGAAAGTGTAAATGTATGTGTAAGCGATATAGCTGAAAATTGCAGGTCGAATCCAACTCGACCTAAAAGAGTTTGCATCGCTTAAAACAAAAACAAAAATCTCGCATAGATTAGCTCAAGTGTGCTACCTTATTTACAACCAAAAGTTATGCACATAACCCAAATCTCGTAGCTTAGCTTAGCTAAAATGTATAACGGGCCTAAAAGTCAACACATCGAGAACGAGCGACGAGAACGAATTTTCCTTTTTCACAAAATTATATAAGAAAATTGTTAAAATAGTGGAAACCGTATGTTTTGAATTGTTCAGTTGTTCAACAATTGATTGTTTTGTGATTAAAAAGTCTAACGCTAATAAATGAGTGAAGCTAATTAACTTATTTAAACAATAATTGTTTTGAACTGTACTGTGCAAACTACTTTTGTAGGGAAAACTAGCTATAGTGATAAGATTTTTGTTAATCAAAGAAATAAAAATTACAAAAAAAGTAAAATAACAAAAGAAAGTAAAAATAGTACAGAAAATCATCAATGCTGCATGGTACAAGGGTTAAATGCAGTTTATCAAATACTTGCCTCTAACGTTTGCTTTATTTATAGCTGTTTGAAAATACTGTGTTGCACTACAATTTTTTTCGAGTTAACTCTGCGAAGTGAAAAATTGTCAACACAAAAAAATAACAAATAATTTCTCTAAGTTGCTGTTGTGTGCGATAGGAAAGCTCTTCATCAATAGTGAGCAGGGGCATACAAATTTTCTCAGAGTGATCATTTGCCAGTGAATCCAATAACCACTAAACAACATGTGGTAATAGACCAGGTCGAAGAAACAACGTTGTTTAATATATCATCATTGATTAGGCGATCGTTATCATCTTTATTTCAGCGTCATTATCAGCTTTATTCGTCATTGTTTATTGTTAAGTATTATGGCGTGCAACTTTTTTTCTGTTTATTTTATTTTTAAAAATCTTCCATAACCAAGTGTAGCAAAATATTTTATAAATATTGTTGGGTTGTTTCGAGTTCTGTTGTTTGTTTTTCTTTTACTTTTTGTGGTTTCGCATGTTGCGTTATGACGAATTTGTTTGTCCTGATTTGACACGTGAGTGAAATATGCGTTGATAAATCGAAAGTTAGTGAGGGATATAGTGACATAGAGTGAATGTTGTATTATCGTTCAATATAAATCTCTAAAGTTCACCAAACAATTTTTTTTTGTTTCATAGATTCTGTATACTTTAAAATTGAACATATGTACAACATGGCTGCTGATACCGGTGGATAATAGAACCTCCCTATACCTTTTAGTCGTTGATCAACCATGAAGTTACAACCTATATGTATAGTTATCTTAAATTAATAGATCGAAAATCGATTTACTGAGCAATTTTAAAAAATCGGTATTTTAGTCGAAAACAATGATGAAATTGAGGCATGATTGTAATTTAACGTTATGCGTGATGACTTTTGCGTATACATGCATTTAACCAATTTTATACTAACATAGAAACGTGTTAATTAAGATGAAATAGAAACAGCAACATTTTAAAAATTATGTTAGAATTGTACCTTTGGTACCTTTGTAACCTAGAATATTGATGTTAGCTTAAAAGGTGCTTGCTCGAGACCTGAATAAAATCCTAATGTATATTGGTCACTCTCTCATACTTTATCAAATTATTGAAATTATAAAAAATTGTCGGTTTCTCCCCTCTTAGTTATATACTTCTAATTTTGGTTCTTATAGAATGTCTAAAACGAAAAAAATATATAATATTTCAAATATGGTATGTGCATTTTTTAATGTTACCCAATGAAATTCATATCGAAAATCTTCAACAAACCAAATACATTTTTCAACCTCAAATTTATATACGACATCAAATAAATTATTATTCTTCTATTATATAAACCACAAAACTTTAAAATAAATTCCAAAATTTCAAGATATCTTACAACAGATACGTGGTCTGAAATTTTGATAATACATATATCTATAAGTAATTCAAATTACAGTGAATTCATTCGTAAAGTTGTTTATCAACATTTTAAATTATTCCAAAGTTTACTTCAAACTTAATCAATATTACAATAAGGAAAATGCAAAAACAGCAAAAAGTTTATTTTAGGTACATGCATACATATACGACTAGTAAAATTATTTGCTTTTAAATTGTTTAAATGATAAAATAGGAAGGAATAAAATTTCATGTTTTCATTCGCGTCGTAAATAGCTAGTAGAACGTATAAATAACCATGTTCTATGTTCGTGAATATTTTAAAAGTTTTTTTTCCCTATTTCTATTAAGAAATTTTTCAAAACAAAAAATTAAAGAAAATTATATTCTGAATTTGATAATCATCAAATTTGCGTGCGCTATTATTCAATGTTTTGTTTTCATAAATAATTTTTGTTGTTATTGTTAACTTTTATAAAATTCTTTTACATACTTTTTCTTTGGTATAATGTTAACGTTCTTTCTTGTAGGTTGTTTTTTCTGTTTTAAAGAAAATCACGCAAATTTTTGTTTTTTAACATGATTTATGACTGACTGATAAAATAAATAGACATCTTATAGACGGAGTTGGTCACATTCATAAAATGGTTTGCCAGGCAAACTTTTCTCGGGATTTCCATATTTATCAGCTAATATTATATAAAATGTAAATTAAGAATGGTGCATCCATGAACTATCCATGTTCTTTGCTGATCAAATGCAAAGGCGTCTTCTTACTACTATCAGTTAACGAACTAAATGATTTAATAAACGAGAATTGGTTGTAAGCCAAACCAAAATAATGACATTTGTCCAAAAAGCCAACTAGAAGCAAAGTGGTAGTAAGTCAATATAATTTGAATATTACACAACCGGCCCTATTCCTTAATGTAGCTTAATGATAGAAAACTTTAGTGTTCAGGATTATAATGGATTAGGACTTAGAAAATTAAAAACTGGAGAGACCAAGAAATTTTTTTTTTTAAATTTATTCAATTGAACAATTTATAAAATTCAGATTTTTGAAAATTCTAAAATGTATTATGAATTAATAGATATTTTAGAACTTAGGTTTGACAAATATAGAATTTTACAATTTATGAAGTTCTGTAATTAGTCTTTTTATTCGATATAACAGAAATACCTTTAGTGGTTGTTTTATATGTGTATTAAGTAAGACCTTAAGAAGGTATAATATATATATCGAAAATTCGTTGAAAGAATAACTGTTTTATTTTTTAAGGCTGTTAACCCGAAGGTAGCAGTAAATATTATATTCAGCGTTTTGAGAGTATTGATAATAGTCAAATTGGGTTCAAACAAATTATACGAACGATATGGAATAACCACAAGAAATTTTTTGGGGGAAACTAGCAAGTTTCACTGCAAGAAAATTATTTTTAACACGATGCAGAAGGTATGGCGTCTTTCCCAACCACAATATTCAAAATATTAAATATTTATTTGTAATTCTTTGCCATTTACATACAAAATTCAAAATTTGATGGAGAACTTTAAATGAAAAGTGTTAAATGTTGAAATTGAGGTGACTTTTTGGCGAATTAAGGAATTTCTAATTATGACTGTATGATACTCACTTTTTCCCCACTTTTTCAGTGACTAGAAAAGACTAACGGAGTTAGAGCAAAAATATGCATATACACAAAATATTTGTGAGAGCAAGTGTATACACCATATAGTAGTGCTGTCGCTCTGAAAACTTTAAATGTACATACGAAGTAAAATAGTTACACCTTGAGCCTAGTATGCTGTTCAAATGGAATGAAATTTTCACTGGTCTCCAAAAATAGGAAGATAAATCTGATGTGAAAATTTAATAAGAAAAGTTTCGTAAATATTTTATTGCGTATATCTTCATGTTGCTTCTGGCGATACAATAAAATTCACATCGACAGTTGATTATCCTCAAAACGCAGAAACTCAAATGAAATTGTCAAAATTTATCTTTACATTTATTGTCCAGGACGATAAAAATGAAGTGAAAAATGTGTAGATAAAAAATAGAGAATTTGTATTTAAATACGTAAATTCCCATTTCGCTAGCTAAACTGCTTATCACAAAGTGAAATTCGGCGGTGAAATTTTCATTTTCGTTTTTGCTTGTGTCATTTTTATATGAGAAATTTCATTTCATTTCGACAGTGTTCCGGGCTTTAGAAATAAATAATTGTTGGTGTTTTGTGTTAGAAAAAAATCACGATCCAGCAAATTACACTAAAATTGATTTTAGTTTTTGAGCCAAATTTGAATTGGCTTGGAGCAATTTATCTTTTACTAATAAAGCTTTGTACCTTTATGGTCTCTTTACAACTCTCCACGAAATCACAGATATTTTTAGATTATCGGTTTGAAATATTTTTAATTTTAAGCTATTTTCACTTAACTTTTATGTGGTAAATGGAAAACTTATCTTAAAGCGACTTAAGCTTCGAACCTTTTTTATTATCAAAAGCGTAATTTTAGCAGAAATTGCGAATTCAGACATGTCAAGTATGCGAACATGTTCGTCATTTTATTTTTGAAAATTGGAACATATTATGGTGCAATTTAAAGAAATGTCATAGCCAGATGATACCACAGTAGATACCTAGGGTAACTAGGGCAAAAATGACTCAACCTAGATGAAATCTGAACAAATCGTCCTTACAAAAAACAGGACAGTTATTAAGTCTCGAAATAAATTCGAAAAAATTACTATATAAAATTGGTTTGGTGAGGACGACTGGTTAAAAAAAATACGTACGTGGTGAAATCTCTTCTAGAAAAGGTAACTTGATATTGGTTAAGTCGGATTATAAATTTAATGCATTTTGTGCATAATCACAGCACTTTCATTTGCGGCAGGGATGGAGTCAATCTTAAAACATGGCCAGAATTCAACAAATATTAGAACACACTATAATGATTATTATAAAAACACACTTTGGTTATTAGAAATTTTTTTTTGGGGAAATTAGATTTGCCACAGAAAAATTTGATTTTAGTTTCGGAAACACTCCAGGCCTTTACAACATTTCAAGGTTCCAGCACCAAAAGGAGCACGTTTGTTAATGGTTTTTGGTGAAATTTTATATCTGAGTTGTTAAACCGATTCTATCAGTAGTTCCTAATATAAAACCGAATTATTTACACTCTGAAAATGCCTTGGGTCACCTCATTTAGGCTAGGATATGTTAAATAAAATAAGAGAAAAATTCAAGAAATATTGTGGAACATCTCTAATGATATTTTGGTTGATGCCATTTATTAGAAACATTGTTTCACCAACTTTTCATATTTTTACTTAGACAACAAATCCAGACAGTGTATTATGTCCTCCAGCTTCAAATGGAACTAGGTGGAACGTTTGTGAATGGATTTTAATAAAATTTATATCTGAGATTTGAGATGTTAAGTATATTCTTAAGCAGGCTCTGGAAAATTCCTACGGCCATATCATCTGAGGTCAGATTTCTTAATTAAGCAATGGCTTAAATTTAGAATATTTTTTTAAACTTTTAATCAAAAATGATATTCGCCAAATTTATTTGTCTCTTCTCAGTCTCCAGCATTAAATGGATGGAACAAGCACATTTGTTGATGCATTTTAGTGAAATTTTTTATCTGCAATATTTTGTAAATTCAATAATCGTATTATAAAACCTATTATTTCATGACCTGAAAAAATTTTCTGTCATCATGCAAGAAATATTTTGGAACACTATTCGTACTAATGGTATTATGATCGATACCATACATCAAAAATTAGATTTGCCAATTTTGGTTTGCCACACATATCCAACCCAAACAATTTTCTTCGCCTCCTGCACCGAGTGTAACACATTAATTTGCCAATGTATTTCAGTGAAATTTTATTTCGGAGCTGTTAAACCGATTCTGCATAAAGAGCTTCTAACCTTAAACATGTTAAATCACGTCCTAAAGAATTTTTTAGGTCAGTCATTTGGGCTGGAGTTTGAATTAGATTTTGTTGAAATTATTATTTTTCTGGTCCCTCCAGAATTTTTTGCATTGCTGCTAATAAATTTAGGGATTCGAATAAATATTATCTAAAAACAAGCACAATGACATGTTCTTAGATCCTAGCTAGGCTAATAAAACTGACAGATAATTTCTGCTGTTAGCATTTAACCTTTCCAGACAAGAAAGATGCATGAGATTCTGGATTTTATTCAAACGTAACCAAATGATTTGAGAATATTGATATCAAGGCGTATTGGACGAATGAAATTTCCCATATCACACGGCATAAATTCAGGCTTCCATACAATTTTCTGTTTTGTAAGCAATAGGCGAAAGTAGTACAAATACTCCAATCGTACTCACTTTGACAGCACTGCACCGTATATACTTGAAAAAATAAGTGATAGCAAAAAGAAGTGATAGCTCAATTTTTGTAGCAGGTAATCGAGCAAATATAGCAAAAAAGAATTGGATTTGATTGTTTTTTTTACATTAGATACTTCTGACATTTCTGAAATAATAGAGAAAATATTTGTATTTTGTGTACCAATGAAAATTTATTTGTTTACCTTTAAAATAAATTTAAATTAAAATATAAATATATAAATTAACGTTGTATATCATAATACAGCTGTAAACATATAAATTTTGTCGTTACAATTAATTGCGGAAACTGATGCAAATTTATTGTGCGTGGCTCCATATTTTATACGAAAAACAATCAACTAAGAACCAGAAAATATTCTTCCTAATGTCTACTTAACCACGAAAGCGAAGGATTTAGCCATAAATTATTAAAGGAGATAGAAGCCGAAGACGTTATTTTACCAGGTGTATATATGTGAAACTGGAATTTACCAATAAATGGTGCCACCTGTCAATGTACCTTTCGCCAAACCGAGTCATCGGCGCCACTGTTTTCTTTTGAAATCTATCAACAAGATCCAATTCACAACCATACAAGTTTCATACAATAACGCATGGTTCTTATGTGTTAAAAATGTCGAGTTTTGTGCCTACATATTACGATTTGCAAACTCACCGTAAGCTTGGCTCACCGTAAGCTTCGACAAACATCGAATGTTTGTCGCAGCTTACGGTGAGCATGCTCTTAGTAAATCACAATGCTATGTGGTGGTTTAATAAATTTAAAAGTGGTGATTTTGACATCAGAAACGAACAATGTGGAAGACCACCAACAAAGTTTGAAGACGGTAAATTGCAAGCAGTGTTGGATGAGGATGATGCTCAAACGCAAAAACAACTCGCGGATCAATTAAATGTACTCCGTACGCTTAAAAGCCATGGAAAATGTCCAAAAGCTGGGAAAATGGGTTCCGCATATACTGAATGAAAGACAACAGGTAAATCGGCAAGCCACTTGCGAAATGTTGCTCGCCAGATATAAAAGACAGCCATTTCTCCATTGAATTGTGACTAGCGATGAAAAATGGATCTATTTTGAGAATCCAAAGCGCAATAAGTTTTAGGTTGATCCCAAAGGCAACACAAAGGGATTTTGCTTTAAAATAATGCTTCATCACACAAAGCAAAACCGGTTAAGGAAACGTTGGAAACACTTAATTGGGTAATACTTTCACATGCAGCTTAAAACTAACTTAAACTTGGTTCCGCCCGATTATTACTTATTTTCATCGATGGGGCACGGGCTTACTGAGGAGCACTTCACTTTCTACGAAAATGGTTCGATAACTGGTTTGCCTCAAAAGAAGAACAGTATTTTTGGCGTAGCACTTACGCATTCCCAGAAATATGGGAAAAATGTATAACTAATAATTGGCAATATTTTGAATACAATACTCTCTTAACCATTATCATACGACGAACGTGTACTTTTTACTAAAAAAATTTGGTTTCATATTTACACGCCTGGTATATGGGACAATTTTGCGGATGACCCAATTTCAGAAAATATTATAGATAGTACAGCCATTTATACAAAAATTAGATACTAATTTTAGAAATTGTAGCCTTCCTGATATTTGGCTACATGTATATATAGCTTTTAAATAAAACGTTTTATTTTATTAAATTTGTCTCTTTCGATTCTAGGGGAAACACAAACTTCGTGGTAGTTACCGTTTAGTATTCAGCAGTCAACAATATCAAGAATTTTAAAAGAAACCATTTCAGTATTATACGACGTATTAATCGAGGAAGATTTGAAATTTCCATAGGAAACACCCGATTGGCTGGCGATTGCAAATGATTTCTAGTGTTTTTGGTTGGGGCTTCCTTATATGTATAGGTCCAATTGATGGTAAGAAATTAAATTTAATATGACGTAGGATGTATTATGTTCTATTAGCCATAGTGGATGCTAATTATAAATTTATATTTCTATATGTTGGGATAAATGGGCGTACTGAAGACGCAGGAATCTAGATGAGGACAGATTTAAGACTTTACGTCAAAAATAATATTGTACCATTACCAAAGCCAATTAACTTGCCAGCAACGAAAACTCCGTCATGATGTATGGGCGATGCCTTTTGATGGACTGTTGGTGTATTTATATGTTGCCAAGAAATCGACGAGCACGAAAAAAATGCGGTTGCATAAAGATGCGGTTAAAGGGATAGCTCTCCGTATAAATAGGTAGATCGAAATATTTTTTATATCAAGTTTTTGCTAAACAATTGAATTAAAAATGATAGTTTGACGTTAAATAAATTTAGTTTACCAATAAATAGCGCGTCAAACTTAAATATAGGCGTAGAAAAATGACGGTTTTCGATAGCAGCTATCGGGAGCGAATAAAAACACAGCTTTTAATACGTTTTACCCTGAAATAAATTCATTTTAAATTTAGTTCTTATTACTAGGTAGAACCATTATTATATAAGAGCCATACTGTATGGATGGACAGTTTTTATATTTCCGTAGAACTGGCGAAGGAGTTGAAGACGTTGGGTACAGATTATGCGGAAACATACCCCCTATAATAAAAAAACACAAAATTATGAAAAGGATAAATTATAGCCCAACACTGTATATCCATAACCATATTGAAATGGATGGACAAAAAACCCATTACTATGATTTCGATATATCACGGGCAAGAAACTAGTGTTATAATAAAAAGGAACAGAGAAGTTACAAAACCTGTAAGTGTCATAGATTACAACAATAATATGGGTGAAGTGGTTGGAAGGCTATTTATTGGAAAGAAAAAATGCATAAATGGTATATGAAACTATTTAGAAGGTTACTGAATGTTAGTATACTAAATAGTTTCATTATTTAGAAACGCAATAAACAACAAAACGTCGACCATTTAAAATTTCGAGTTCAACTGGCAGAACAAATTTTTGCGAAATATGTAAATAAGGCCCAGAGAAAGGTTTCTGGAAGATATTCTCAAGGTAAAAATTTATCAAAACTTAGTGATCGTCATTTTATTAGAAGAATTTCTCCAACTCAACAAAAAGCAAAGCCGTAAAAAAGATGTGTTGCTTGCTACAAACGTGGACGCAGGAAGGAAATAATTTACTAGTGCCATGATTGTGAAGCTGGACTATGTTTACACTCTGTTTCACCGCCACAAACGAGAAAATTATTAATGAAACACTTTTTTGTAAAAAAAAAATATTTAAATAAAAAACAATCAAACTAATATTTAAAAATGTTTGTTTTATTAAAAAAAAACGATTAATTAAATAAATTAAAAACAATATGACACGCACACTTGAAAATTTTTTCATTTAATTTCCTACTACCGCAACTTACATAGTAATTGAAACTTTAAACTGCCACACGGAAAGGTTAATTTAAGTTTTAATTATCTAACCCTTTAATCCCAAATATTTACATATTTTAACTATCCATAAAATTTTTAGCTTGGAATTATTTTTATTAATTTTAAAAACTATAGTACTTCTCTATATCAGATCTTCCATTCGACTTCCCTTTTCCTCGTTTTTCTCCAATTCTTTTTTTTTTTGTTTTGTTTCTATACCATAGTCAATTTGACAAAACGATTCTATAAATCAAATCAGGGGTGCCCGCCTCACGCGTATCGTTACACTATTGTAAGCAGTAATCTCATTTAAAAGAGATTAATTCTTCGAACTAATCTCTTTTAAATACTGGTTTTTACATATTTGGTCATCTAATACCGAATCTCGATAGCTATCAAATATAGACGTAAAGTAATAGTTTAAATAATACTAACATTTAGTGATGGTTTATTATAATTACTTATCGACGGTATCATTCCGCAAGTTTCCTTTAAAAATATAAGTTTCTCATAGAACCGCCAAGTGGAATCCTTAAAGTTATCTATATCATCTGTAGGCATCCCACTTTGCACGGTTTTGTAAAGATTTTGAGATTCAGTAATGAAATAGTTTGCGTATTATTCAATTTTCGTACTACATCGTCTGTCAAAAATATAAAACTTTATACTATTACATGAGGCCAAAAGTATTAAAGTGTATGTGACTTCCCTTACTTAAAAACTCCATCAAATGGGAATGTCGAGGTTAGGTCTTCTACAAGAAAACTAGTAACTAGTATTGCTTTGGTTCCAAATATATTCTGTCACCTTTACTTTCTCAATTAAAAACAAGACACGCTCATACCTATAGTTATTAATAAAGGATCCAGTAACGGTTTTCCTTTACCAATTTTTTCGGATTTTCCACGATTTGAGAATCCTTCTTCCTTCAAAACTTCGATCTTTGCTTTTTCGCACTCTGAAAGTGTCTTTCCTTTAACCACTTTCCTAAAATCTTATTGTTTTATTGATAAACCAAAACTAATTAATTAAATTTTTTTACTATACCTTTCCTAAGGTTATAACTATTCACTAGTGGTCGTAATCAAGTGACGCATTTAAATTGAATGGTTTTTTGATTAAACTACTAGATTACTAATATTGGTTTTAATATTGTACATACAATTATTTCAAAGAGCAACAATGAACTCTTTAATGCATGTAAAAAATAATTACACAAATAAGGAAGTTACTGACATTTGAAATCAATATAATAGGTGATCGTAATTAAGTAAAGCAAAGGATATCCACAACAAAAAAACAATTTTGATTGAATATAAATATTTTGGGTCTCAGTCGATACGGCATATTTCATTTTGGAATATGAGAAAACGGCATATTTCAAAACGGCATATTTCAAAAATAAATATAGTACATGTAGTGGCATAAGGTAAATTACTTAATATTTCACAATGGCATATGGTACAATATGATGTAAGGCACACTAGGGCATATTTCAAAACTGCATATTTCGAAACAGCATATGCTACACTATGGCATATAGTGGACTACGGCATATGGTACACTATGACATAATTTAAAATGACATATTTCAAAACAGTATATGGTACACTACGATATAAGGTACACTATGGCATATTTCAAAACGGCATATGGTCCATTACGGCATATGGTACATTACGTCATGTGGTACATTAGGACATAAGGTACTTGTATGATTTGACAAATTTAAAATTTAAAACGTATAATATTTTTTTAATTTCCAAACCTTTATTATCAGAATGTATCTATTTGATTTACAACAAACGCAAGAAGACAGCAAATTAGCAAGTTCGTAGAAAATTTGTTCCATCTATTCGTCAATAATTTTATTTAATAAAAATAACCTTTAAAAGTTACGACATAACAAAAAGCTAAAGGGCTAATTCACGTATTTTTATTTTAAAATTAGATTTAATAACAAATGTATTTCCATTGGAAGAATACATTTAATTTTTTTAACTGAATGCAAATTCTGTTAAGCGAAAGAAAATTTTGATAACTCAAAAAAAATTCTTAAAGATGAAGGAAAATTTAAGTAAATAAAGGAGAATTCTACCAATTGAAGGGAAATTCCATTAGGTAAAGGTTTAAAAGAAAATCTGTTATGTGAAGGCAAATTATATATTTCGGCACAATCAATTAAGAAATAGTCAAGTTCCAGTTCAATTTAACTTATTCCAGAACTTCGTCTACAAATAATTTTAATATCCCATTTCCATCGCAATTATCAAATTTCATAATAATCGGTTATAAAACAGCCAAGTTCCATCCTAATTGACCATATTCTAGCATTTTATCTAAAAGTAAACTGGAACATTAATTTCGTCGAATATATTAAATTAGGTTAGGATTTTTTTTTAAATATGTATGTACTTATAAATGAGTTTATACTAGTGGTTCGAAAAAAATCATTACTAAAATAATAAAAAATTATTGAATAAATTCGCGATTAGCCAATTATGTTGCTAAATTTTGTAATATTTTTGATTGATTGATTTCAATGTACGATCAAGCATTAAGCAAGTCTCCCGTACTATAGACGCGAATACCACACCACTATACCCATGTTACAACACGACACCATAACTCTCCCTCACCAAAGAAATATGTACCATCATACTCAGCTTTTCATGAAGCTAAATATAGCAATATTCACCCCGTAAAGAAAGGCGCCACATCGATAACCACATAAATCTAATAGTGTGATATTCGCCCCTGGCCAGGCAGCCATCGTACACCTTTTTACATATAACAAAATCGAGGAATGGGAAAGGAATGTTAGTGAGGACAGACTCGGCCCGGTTACAGACACCTAATTTAGCCGATAGTTAGTGTTTTTTGACAGCACAATGACAACATAATTAAAATATTAATAATAAAACGTTGGAACCTGATCGATCTGAAATAATATCTTAAACTAGAATTTATATTTATATAATACTCCAAACTTCCGATTAACAAAATTGATGATAAAATATATTTCGATGTTCTTCTGAAACCAAAAAACAAATTAGTTATTTATTTCTACTCTCACTTAGTCCAACCGCTCTATAATTTCAATTATTTAAGTATTAGCTTTCAACAATTAAGCGAAATATTAAAACAGCAATAAATATAATATAATCTAATTTCAAATGTAAAGATGTTCCTATCCCTAAAAATAACCTATTTAATATAATGAAATTCACAATAACCAGCATTTACCGTAAACACTAACACTAACATCCCCTAATGCACATTTTTATACGCCATGTATAGTTGACATTTAAAATTTGGCATGCATTAATAAATAATTTGTTATGTATTGCGTATTGCTGTTTCGGAATTCGATTCAAATGTACTCGATCATACGAAGTATATATGTATAAGAATCCCATTTGAATCGAAAAGACGTACATTTACTCTGCATACAAACAATACACTTATGGCAAACCAACAATTTCCAGTTTTATACTACATATTCAAACACATATCAAGAAGAGTAAAAAGATCAAAACATATTAATATTATTGCCGTCTTACCTTGGCAAAAGTTACTCCTATTCTAATAGGAATGAAATTTTGCCCAAAGTAAGAGTCAAGAACTAATTTTTTATTTTTTTACTCTCAACAGTTGGTACCAATCTCTAAAAATATAATTATTATTTAGAATTTTAACAAGTACAAGATAGTGATAACAAAAGAATTGTTATATAATACCAACTCATAAAACCAAACAAATTTATTATATTTACTCTAGTGGTAAACACTACAACTACGTGAAGAAGAGAATTTTTTTATACCTATTTCTCAGTGGAATGAAATCATTCATTCCGGAAAGAAAATGCACGGCATTGTTGTTGGAAAATTCCCAAAGTAAGACTACATACGCCTTCATACATATGCATGTATATCTACAACCGTTACCGAAGCAAAATCATATAATAAAAATAAAAAGAAACAAAAAAATTTGTTTACACAATTCATACCAAATATATGTATATAGGTATAGAGCAATACATAGATGTGACATGAAAATACCTGTCTAAAGATCCCGTTAATATTTTATTTTGAACACATTTCTCCTTGTTAAAATTTTTTAACATCAAACGAGAAACCCGTCTCATGCTAAATGAATTCACATTTCACTTCTAAAACACTAAATACATTTTATCACAGTTATCACTAGTTAATTAAAATTTACTAAAACTGAACCACAACACAAAAAAAATACTATAAACAGATTAATTAACAGCACACAAATTAAATTATTTTCACCACGCACTGATTTAATTTGATAAACAATTTACTAAATCACTTTACTGAATTTACCGAAATTATTAAATTAATTTATACTAGACTAAAAAAAACAAATTTGATAATTTAAACAAAATAAAATTTAATTTACGGAGGAAGATTAAAAACACGACTTCCTCTATCGAACGTCACTCGCAGACCGTTGCTAAATTTTGTAATATTGGTACAAAATTAGTTTCTTGTTTAAAAATAATTTCAATAAATAAAAATAAACCTGAAGGACTAATATACATATTTTTACTTTTAAAATTAGATTTAAATAAAAATTAAAAATTTAAGGTATCAAGCACTTCCCGATTATATCTTCCATACCAATATTTGTATTTCCTTTGGGAATAAATTTAATTGCATTAGGTGAAGGAAAATTATATTAAGCAAGTTGATTTTTTCAGTTGATGACTAAAACCATTTTAGAATCCCATTTCCTTCGCACGTGTTGAATTTCATCATAATCGAATAAGAAATAGCTGAATTCCATCCTTATTGGCCATATTCCAGGAACATATTTAGGTGAACCTAAAGCTTATTTTAGAATCCCATTTGATCACATCAAAATCGGTTAAGAAATAACAAAGTTCCATCAAAATTTGCCATATCCCATAACCTCATCTGAAACTCATTTTAGAATCCCATTTCCTTCGTATACCATATGTCGAATTTCTTCATAATCTTTTGAGAGACAGCCAAATTCCATCAAAATTGGCCATATTTCAGACCTTCATCTAAAATCGGTTTGAGAGTTCCATTTCCATCGTATATGTCGAATTTCATCATATTAGGTTAATAAATAGCCAAGTTCCACCCTAATTGGCCATATTTCAAAACTTCGTCTAAATTCCATTTTAGTATTCCATTTTCACTTGACAAATTTCATCATAATCGGCTAAGAAATAGCCAAGTTTTAGAATATGCCAAATTATACCATATTATGCCATATTGTAATATGTCATAGTGTACCTTATGCCGTAATGTACCATATGCCGTATTGAAATATGTCGTTTTAAAATACGCCTTAGTGTACCTTATGCGGTAATGTACCACATGTCATATTGAGATATGAATTTTGAAACATGCCATAGTGCACCATATGCCGTAGTGATTTATTAATTTAGATTTTCTGGCGATTAAACCTGTACCTACCTACAATTTGTAAATGATTTAATCATTTTGAAAAAAATAAGAAATTATTAAAAAAAAAATGTTGGTTCCATTTTTTTTCTCAATTTGACATTTTGCAGACACAGCAAAATCCAAATAAAAATAATTTTTTTTTGTAGCATTTGAATTGAGCAAAAGTTGAAAATTGATCCTTTAACGGCTTTGAACATTTTTCAGCACAATTATAAAAATTCTCTTGAATTTCGTTGTGTTCTACGTTGGATATTGCAAACAAAAGCGCATGTCGCAGAAGTTATTAGTTTGGATTCAATTTGCGTTTTTTCAATAACACAGATATTCCGAATTGCAAAAGGTTAGCACAAACCGATTATTCAAAACATTGACAACGAACACCAACGCGATATCGTGTGATTTAGTATTTGTCATGTTTTTCAAAAATTTCACCTAGAGATTGCTGTTTAAGCATAAAGGAGAAACATTTACGTCAATTGACTTTTGAAGCCAAGAATTTTTTGGAAAATAATCAAAATATCATAGTTTTAGGTCCCGATAAAGGACGGTAATTATGTTGAGGTTAGAGTATGATGCAAAAATTATGTATAAACTACAAGACGTTAAATATAACGATCGGACAACTTCATATTAAAATTTAAACAATAAAAAGATTAGTAAACTATTTTCAAATAAATTTATTGACAAGAAAACTAAACTAAAACTAACCACCTACACATCAGTGGCCCGGAGTTTTATGGGCTTCCTAATGTACATAAATATAATCACCCGCTGAGACCCATTGTCTCATATATCAACATCCCCACTTATAAAACATAAAGATATTTAGCTTTTGTCGAAGGTCACTTTTTACAAACATCAACCTCGGGTAACTTTTAGATATAATTTCAGATAAATTTTTGACGATATTGAAAATTCATACGCGACTCTAATCTAATACCTAGCAATACAATTGGTGGTCATCATTCATCATAATATCTGCCATACACCACCCAAGAAGCAAAATCAAGTAGCATGACCACAAAGGTTTGCATCGTATTCGACGGTTCGAGCAAAACCTGTTCAGGCTTGTCTTTAAATGACACATTCATATGTGGTCCGGTCGTACAGTCAAGTCTCTGGGAGATTTTATTGCATTTTAGGAAATTTAAATATGTAATGGCAGCCGATATCGAAAAGATATATCGTCAGACACTCTTATCTGAATCAGAACGACCAATATATTTTATTTTAACAACCTCAGCCACGTTTTTTGCAACTAGATGCTTAAAGGAGTTAGTTCTACGGTACTTAAACGAGTTCCAAAAGCAGCCAAGGCAATAATGAGTAACCAAAGTTGCATTAATAAAGGCGATTACGATACCGAGACTGGAACTAAGTGCCCCTCTATTACTGTCAAAACTATGTACTCAAATCAGTATCATCTGTAGCTAATTTTCCACTACCATAAACGAAGGCATGGACAGATTCATGGGTAGTATTGGCAAATCACAGTGCACATCAATTAAAATGGAAGTTTTTTTTTCGCCAATAGAGTTTCTCAAATTTTCTCTGTTTGTCTGAGGAATACATGGGGTCATGTCAAACCGAAAGAGAATCCTGCAGATTTAGCTCTCAAAGGGCTTTGTTATCAACAGGAATATTTACACACGCACCACAACAACGTCAAAAATGGTTGAAGATATAGCTGAAAACATGCAAACTTGCGATATGGTAATTTTAAAGAGGCTCTCTTGATTTTGTGCCGTCTCCGTATTATATACACATTTCGACACATTTTTGACAGAATGTACATTGTGGCGATTGTTAAATTCACTCTGTAATTAAAACATCGGGTGTATAATCAGTCTGGCAATTTTCATATACAATCTATTTAAATCTGAAAAGTTCTTAACATTTTTTTGTAAACTTTTAATGTTTTTTGAAAGGTCGTAAATATATTCATACATTTCTGTACATTTTCTGAAATCCGACTGGCTTCAAGTTTTGTTTTTGAGAAATTTTCGGAAATTCCTATACGTTACAAAATTTTCCATGATTGCAGTTTTCGGAATTTATTATGACCTTTTTTATGCACATAAAACCATCAATATCGGCTTTTTATTTGATCCTTGTATCTTTGCCAATATTGCCCGCCCCTTTATATCAAGTATGCCCAAATCTGGGGTACGTATTATAATACCAAATTCAATTAAACTTGATTTTCATCTTTTCTTGGTGTTTCTTCTGTATGTACGGGTATAATAACAATCATGATAAAAAAAAATTGTTATTTAAGTAACTGACACGATCAAATTAAATTTTGTTCCATAATTTTCAATTATCTCATAAAAATTTCTTATCACTATTTTCATATCTCGATTTAATTTTTATGTTTTTGTTACATCTAGAGTTCCTCTTTCCTTTCGATTTTTCGTATGCCTGTTTTGTGAATGTGTATAATGTATATACAAAATGAATCCCATTATAAAACATTTTAGTTCCAGTTTATTTAAGTTAGGACTGCGATTTTATTTAGGTAACCACCACATTATTATTGTTTTTAAGTAGCTACTTAACACTTTACGTGACATTCGTACCAACAAAAAGTTTCGGTTCGTTTACAAAAATTGTGTATGACGAACAGACATTTTTTTTTTGGTTTTTTACGACCAAATTAATATTTTAGGGGTAATTATTTATTTATAGAGCTATTTTGGAGTACCATATGTAGAGGTATGCAATATTAAAATAGAGTGGTGTAAATAAAATCTATAGACGCCTTATATCTAAAATTTAATGTATATAAACTAAATCTATTGATAAAATATAATAGGATAATAAAAGTTGGTTTTATTTAATGAATTCAATATTAGTCCAAATAAACAATTTGTGGTTTATGCTTAACAAAAAAAGAAAAAAAAAATGTGTACACATAAGAAAGTACTGTGAGAAATAATTTTATGTGCATCGAATGGTAATTTATATTGACAAAATCTATTCGTATGTTGTTGGTAAAATAAAAAAAAAACTCTCAAAAATACCACTGTTTCAAATTAAAGAGGAGGGTAATTTACCCATGCTACATCAAAAGGTTAGTTCTATGAATGTGACACCCTTTTTCAGTCATGCATATTATCGTTATGATTATTATGATTATTATTATTATCATTATTATATTATTGTACCGATTATTGCTATTTAAAACCTAAAAGTAAGTCCTTTTGTATAGTACGATTCCCTTCCTTTCGTAACTAAATGGAAAAACTTAAAAATTGTAATGGCTGAGTTGAAATAAATCAAATGGTAAGACAACAATGGAATAAGATATGTAGAACAAAAAAATTTGGAATAACCATCCCTTATTTCGTTCAACCATTTTTAATGTCTTAATTTTTTATCCCTATATATAAAGTAACTAATAAATCAAAAGATATTCTTTTTCTACATACAATTTTTACCTTGGAAATAGTTTTTTTTTTGCGTAATCTTAGAATATAAAACCATATTTTGATTTTTTTTTTTAGTATTTGAGGCCGATGTTTAAAATTAGGGTTGAAAAGAAAATGGGATTTTTGATATATGACGTTGAATTTACCTTTGCCTTAAAATTTTTTTTTGTTGTACAAAAGATCAAGGACACAAAGGTAATGAATATATGGCGCGATTATTTATCGTTAAAACATTGTGTATATACGAGTATGTACGTATAATTGTTTGATGACTTGGTGTAAGGATTTTATCATATAATTGTCATACATTTGTCATGGATTATTTCATATCATCATCATTTTGGTAAAATTTTGTGATTTCCATTTCTGGTTTTGTTGTGGAAATGACAAGAATATGTACGTACATAAATAAATTCACATTTGTTTATTTAGATTTGTATAAATTGTGTTGTATAATGAAATCATAATAATTTCTCATGGATATGGTATTATTTCCACTTGAGAATTTAATCTCTGGCAACTTTTTATAAATTAATTAAATTTTGTTTGTTTGACTTAATGGTGTGGAAGATTTTTATATATTTTTCAATTTATATCTGAGAGGGTTGAATATTCGGAGTGTGTATATAAGTGTACGTACAAAAAGGAATAAAATGTTCTCAATTATGGCGGCATTGTTAGGATATTTTAATCCGAGCTGATTACGCAGATAAATATTTTGCGTATAGTGAAGGAACCCGCAAAAATTTAAAACAAAAATAATTGTATGTAATTATCGACAAAGTTTGCTTGTATGTGAGTGCAACGATAACAGATCGCACCATATTTTTACTCAGTATTCCAAATAATTCTAGCTCAGTAATTTAAGCTTAAGTAACATACTTTTCTTAATATTGAAAACATTTAACACAGAAATTGAAAAAGTAGCCAATACAAAGTTGAAGCCGATCAATGGTTCAAGCATCCAACAATTACTATAATTTAAAAAAATTATGGTATTAGAAATTAGAAACAATTTTCGTAAAAAAAATGTGTGACAAGGACAACAATATTATTAAAATATAAATTTTACACGTAATGAATTTTATATTTTGTTCATCATTTCTTTTCTTGATAAGCTATTAATTAATAACAACATAACTATTGTTTCTTAATTATTTATTTAAATTATGGAAACTTAATCTAAAAGGTTGACCTGTTGAAAATGAAGTCCATAGTGCCATTTCTACCAAGGTTTAAGAGTAAGGTTTTAAAGATTATGCGCTACATGAATATAAAGCTCCGGAGCTTTGAATAGCAACTAAAGTAAATGTTCAAGTGGAGTATTCTATAAAAATTAAAAAAATAATACAGAATATATCGGAAATTCCGCTTATCCCGGTATTTCAATTGTCGAGCTTAAAGTAAGTTTAGTTTTATTGACAAAACATTGAATTAAACATTAGAATTTAACTTTGATTGGTTAATTTAATTTTAGTATGCTAATTTATTTTGATTGAAAAACCAGAGCCGAAAGTTAAACTCTATAGTTAGGCGTTTATCTTGGATTAAAGAGTTTTGAAATATCGTCCCTATAAGAAAGTTAATTCATAATTGAAACCGAATGTTGGGAAAACTGATAGAAAATGTTTATTACTATTTTGAAAGTTAAACGTTTGCTTAGGGCTTTAATATCAGTTTTGTTGAATTCCTGATATAAGGATCCATGAAGTTTAGCAAAACCAAGATTGCTTGAATTTTTTATCTATTTTCCTCTATGCCTAAACAACAATTCTAATTGGTCGATTTTTAGATTTAAGTGACAAAAATAAATATTTAATGCCTTCAGAATTGTACCTGTCAAACAAATTTTACCGACCAAATGGCGTAGGGGTTAAAGGGGTTTGAATGAACCGGGTTCGAATCCCGATAGGGGCAGAGGGATGCAACAGGAATTTTTCATCATCTGATTATGATCGATGATGACGATGAACACAACTATGACTATAATAGTAAAGTGGAGTTTGACGGTAATAGTAAATTGCGAAAGAGTTGGGAGTGCCTTGAGCCCCAGAACAGATTGTATAGATTAAAACCAAAAAATTAAAACCAATTTTCATTCAGAATTTTATTGTACACGCATGACTTAATTTTAAATGCCCGTACATTTATGTAATTTTGATGTTAGATGATTCTAACTCCCTAACATTCTACTATATTTTATCGCTTTTTGAATAGAAATTTATTTCTTAACAAATGATAAATAAAGCATGCAATCATTGAAACATTTTATGACAGTCAAGAAGATATGTCGTCTATGTACACCTTTAAAAGGCAGTAACGATAAACTTTAAAAAATTATTAACTTTCAAAGTGTTTTGGTTTGGAGCCAAAAATAAGCGGGGTATATAATATAAATATATAAATTAAAAAATTAAAAAAAAAAATAAAATCAAAAGCTATAATCAATTATTAAAATTACTAGTAATAACCCGTCAAAAATGATGGACGTTTTTCGTAGGCTGTTTGTATAAAAAGTAAGCAAGTAAACTAGTTAAACCCAACAAAAATGACTAAATGGAAACCAATAAATCATGTAAAACATAAAAAATCAAATTTATAATCAACAAATCGCACAGGCCATAGAAAAGTGACAACTCAAAAAATTAAGTTTTTGAGATAATTCATCACCGATCGATTTCATAGAGGCGTTTTCATATTTAGTTTACAAAGCGAGAGACGGCTCAATTTTCCAATCTTCCTTTTTTTTGATGCCCATAGAGAATAGTGTAGTAAAATCGAAATAATCATTTTCTTCTTTTGCTCCCCCTGAAAATTTTGAAATTTTGAGTTGTGTCACGTTAATCCGAATCAGAAACCATTGTATTGACACTCTTGTAAGTTTAGTAACATCAACATTTTTTGGGGACAAAATGTCAGTTAAACGATTTGTTGTTCAGTTTACGATGCAATTTTATCACCAAATATTGCACTAATGATGTCATAACTTTCAGTCATTGTGCCAGTAATCAAAATTAATCGAATTATTTGTTAATTCACCATCACCTAAGCGTCGCAGAATCCAATCATTAAATTCATTTTGACCTGCTGATCTCATATTTGTGACCAAACATTTTTTTTTCTTAACATGACACCATAACGATAAGTTTTTCATGCAAAGCTCAACAATATCTGCAACTGATCCTCTCGGAACCACGTTTGAAGTCTATCTGAAGTCACCTCCTAAGATAAATAATTTCACCAAACTACGATTAATGACTCTAAACGAATGTGTTAAAAGCATTGATGCTTCATCAATGATTATAATATCTGCATTTCGCAATTTTTGACTGTCAATTGTTGGAATTTTCTTTGAAGACACAGCCGTTTCATTCGGAAATTCTATCGGAATTCGTTTTTTTTTCTTCCATGCATGGAGCTGCTAAATTTTGTTCACCACACGGTCTATGAACCATTGTACGACAGACGATTTCATGTAAAGTGGTTCAGTTTCAATATTAGGAATTTCAGTGTTATATAACGATCGATTTTTTTTTCTGTATCAATTTTTCACCGGAAGTCCACGGTTTTGAAATTCAATTGTATACAGCTATGCAACAACAGTGCCGAAACCTTTGTATTGATTTCAACTTGAGTTTAAAAACTCGTGCAACTAAATTTGGCCTCACATCACATGGTTGTTAGCCCGGCACAAGATATTCTCTAACTTTTTTTCAATTTAGAATACATGTGAGGTGAAATAGATCGGGTTTCTAAAGTTTTGCAACTATTGCATGGATTCATGATACTTTTCCAACATGTTTCTTGGTGAACATTGAAATGAGGATGGAAGAATTATAGTACGACCAACAGTTGTTACTTCTCTAATTGCAACGTTATTTAAATGATTGTAGCCACGATATTGTTCACAACGTAATTTGTTTTGTTGGTGTCTAATCAAATTATTTGCCTCAACTTGTAAATAAAAATCAACTGCACATTGTTGAAACAACTTGCTACCATGATTTATAGGATTAAAAACACCTTGTCTAACATTAGTTTGTGCAACTGGATTATTTACTAAATTTATTTGCATATGTAGTTGCCATCCATCCGCAGCTTGCCCAAATTAAAAAAATATTACATACGTCATTGAAATCAAGTGGTGACTCTTAATAATTAATGAAACAAGAGGCTGTTCATCATTTCTTGGATATACTCAAAAATCATGATCTAAGGAAATTTGTCCATCAGCAGTATGGAAAATTATTGCAACCTCATTAACAGTTGGTAAATTATAACGCCGTCTGCTGTTCTCTTCCTCTGCTTCAACTTCACTAAGTCTTTTATATGCTGGTGCATAATTTACTTCACGCATCAACTCATCTAAATATTTGCCAATATTTTCATTTAAACCTTCGTTAGCTGAATGATCTAATCGTTTATCAATTGATTCTGCTGAATCGATAACATATAATTGAGTTTATTGACGTTGATTGTCACTTTGACATAAGCTCTTGTATAAGTACTGTGGAAAAGGACGAACTTGTTAATTATTTAATAGAATCATAACAGTACATTTATGGTATCATCTTTATGCCCTCAAAATTGAGTGAATTACAGAAAGTACATAAAATATTATAGGACCACAATAACGTTCAGGTCATCATGATTTGATAATGTTATACAACGCGCACCATGTGATCTTGCAACTTGATTAGAAGCATGTACACGACGATGTTTAGCTTGTTCGTTCTACTGTTTCACTTAATCTCTTGAATTTCGAACTTGATCAGTTGTATTTTCACGTCGTAAAATTGCTTCAGCCTCAGTTTCTCCTGCTTGAATAACCGCTCTGGAAATACGCATACGTTTCAAATCATTTGCACGACGAAGATTTTTCTCGGCTTCAGTTTCATTTGCTTTTATTTGTGTTTTTGCTCTT
This sequence comes from Tipula vernalis, assembly GCA_958295665.1. NCBI lineage: Eukaryota > Metazoa > Arthropoda > Insecta > Diptera > Tipulidae > Tipula > Tipula vernalis. Next base: position 314,237,207 of record OY282558.1, on the reverse strand, counting down.
TTCCGAGCTTCATTTAACTGGCGTTGTTGTCTTTCATCAAAGCTTTCATTTAATCGACGCTGACATCCACGATCGATGGTAATTATTATTTAGGAATAATTATTTAATCAAAAAATTAAGCTCAAATGCATAAACTGATATCTTTATTTTCTAAAAGCCAATTATTTAGATCAATAAGAAAATGTTTAAGCTCATACAACATCCGAATATGGAGAACCGATTAAAGGCTACTATAAAGAATTTTCTAAGCGTAACTGTAGAAAGCAGGTAGCTGAAGCATATTTTATGATCATTGTTATAGAAACCAAACACAGATATAAATCAAAATAGTCTCTGTCCGCATTTAGAAATAAATAATTTCAAAACCCCAAAGATATACAATTATCCCCATGGAACAATTTTACTTCCCACAACACTAGGTAACTAATGCGCAATGTTTAAAATAAATAATAATTTTCAATTCAAATTACTGTCAATGTCAATACCAAGAAGTGCTCGCGACTTTTAACTACAATATGTATAACATTTTAATAGACTACAATTACTTAAATTGTATAAAATACGTGGAATTTTGTAAATGTTGAGATTGCCTCGTAATTTAAAAAAATTAACTTTTGTTTTTCCAATTAAAAATATCGAGTGATCATTAAACCATTTTCGCAAAATCAATTAATCATTGTTCGTTTCAATTATAACCATATCAATAGTCGCGAAAGCGATTATTTTGCCTTTGAAATTTAATTTAAAAATGCTATTAATGTAAACTAAAAATAATAAATGTTCAGAATAGAGCCCTGCGGCATAAACAAATATTTTTTTATCATGATACGATTGTAATCAATTAGGAGACACTCCACGAAATCCGAAAACATTTAACTTACTCAAAAGAAGAACATGGCCAACCATATCAAATGCCAAAACCAAAAGGAAGTAAATCAAACCTAAACTAAAACTGAAAATTACTTATATCGAGTGAGTTAAGAAAATTTTCAACTCGACTGTCGTTGCTTTTTCCATAAATTTTAATACAATCGGTTATTTATCAATAGGTCGATAATGTTCCATATCAAAACGATTACCTTTCTCAAATAATGGAATAACAACTGAAGATTTCAAAATTTGAGAAACTGTACCATTTAAAAAACATTTGTCAAAAACATAGGCAAGGAAAGGTACTAGAATGTGTCCTTCATGTTCTGTCTCAAAATTAGGCCAATCCCATTCTCCATAAGTTTCTACGACAGAATTTGTAGTTAGTAAAAGGGCACAAAATTATAATATTTCCGAACTAAATTATACCAAACCCTCTTGTTATCTTTTAGATTGGAATATTTAACATATTGTATCGTTGCACATACTGTGACATGAATTTTTTTCTGGACATAAGCTGTGTGGTTTTAAAACACTTTTTCTGGTATACATTCGAATTTAAGAAATGGGGTATTATGTAGCAAAGTAAAAATGTTCAGTTTGAAAAACCATGTGCTAAGTTTTTTGATTATTGGCGGCGGCAGGTCTGTTCGTTTTGTAGCAAAAATTATTTGAGCGTTTCAACAGAAACACTGTTGCATTTGAATTGCATTTTATTTCCATTTTATGTGGCTGATTAGCGTCTGTTCCATGTTAGGATGTTTTAACACGTGACCGTGATCATAAACAGATTAAAATGACTGATACTCTCGAAATTAAAACAAACTAAACGTTACATAATTTGTATTGATCAAATTAAAATTTTAAACAAGCATTTAATTTCCAATTCGATTTAGTATCGTTGGCTACAATTTGTGTATATGTGTGTACGCGTAAATGCATAATTAACTTAAATAATTTAAGTTTAATTTCAAATTATGGCATGTTTAGTATTTGACACTCTTAATTTTGGGCTAAAAAGCGAATAGTAGCGTTATTATATAGACATCGATAAATAGCGTTATTATATAGATATCCTCTTTTGTGCTTGTTTATCAGGGAATCATATAATGATTGTAGTGTTGCCCTAGCAGTTTTTGAGCAACAATTTGGATCAACTTCTTACTACACATCATTTTTAATCATAAACTTAATATGGGATTTGGATTTCGCCAAAAAAATGTATGTGATGCTTGTGTCACATACCAAAATATGAATGATCAGGCCGAAGAAACCGGAGAACAATCACCTCCTCAATCAAGATCATCAGTTTAAAAGAAAGAGATTTCAGACGCATTGTAGTGTAGTTAGTGCAGTTGTCTACAAAATAAAATTATCGGTGATCAAGTTTACTTTTTAGCAGTATTATGACCAAATCAAAGCAGTTTTCTTTTTACTTTATATGCTTCTATCTTGTGTATCAAAATCAAATAAATATTACTCATAACAAGTAATTAGAAAAAAAAAACAAACGGAAAATGAAAACAAGAACATCGCTCAAATACAGAGCTTGAAGAAAACAAAACTATTTACAATGGTACAGTGCCATTGGACACCAAATATGGATTAAAAACCCTTGAAACATGCACTGAAAACCGTAAAGTAGGTAACCATACATTTTATATTTACTTTCCACAGATTCTATAATAAATTACACAAGTCCTAAAGATTTTTATATTTCCAAAATTTTCATAATTATTAAAATCATATTCTCTGAATGCTATAAATTTATTAATTGCTCCAAGTTCTATAAACTTTACCAATTCCAGTCAGTACCCTAAATTGTATAATTTTTTATAAGCAATTCCCGAAATTTTACAAATTTTTCTTCTACTACACATTTATATTTCCACAATCCTTGTACATTTTCTAAATTTTTCGAATTCTATAAATTATATAATGGCGCTTCTAATAAATTTATTTTATTTATAGAATTAATCGTATTTGCAGAATTTATAGTGTTTAGAGTATTTAAGAGACTGAATTTTTAGAATTTATGGAATTTAAAGGATTTACACAATTAACAGAATTTAAAAAATTTATAAAGTTAGTAGAATTTCTACTAATTATGTATATAAATTCTTAAGATCTATAAATTCTATACATTTTTTAACCCTATAAATTTTAAAAATCCTATAAATTTCATTTTATCTTATAAATCCTTCATTTTATAATATAAATTTATATTAAGAAAATTTTAAATTATATAAATCTTATCAATTTAAATTTTATTAATGTTATAAATTCTATCAATTCTTTAAATTCTACAAATTCTATGCAATTTATAAGTTCTATAAATTTTATATTATTTAAATTTTGAGTGACTTATAGGACAGTCCTATAATTTGTTTAAAGTCTATCTGTTCTATAAATTCTACAAAATCAAAACTTATTCTAAAAATTCCTTAATTTCTATAAATTTTAAAAATTCGAGAAACCCTATACACTTTAGTAATTCTACAAATTCAATAATTCCTTTATACATTTTTAAAATCTAATAAATTCTTTATATTTTCTAAATCCTATTAGTACTATGTATATATTTTGTAAATTCTATAAATAAAAAATGTTCTAAAAATCCAGCATGTTCTTTAAATGGTACAAATTCCATAAATTCTGTAAATTTGAAAAATTCTAAAAATTTTAAAAATCCATTAAATTCTATTAATTTTACAAAGTTAGGGGCGTATACAATTTTGTGAATAACTTTAGTTATGTAATGTTTTGCTAAAGATATTACATCTAATGGTGATGACGATGAACACAACCATGACCTCCTATTGAGAGTGCAGAATATATGGGCCCACCCACCTTTCATGTCAGCACTATAGGTTGACATGAAGGAATGCAATGTGTAGGTAGTTTATACAAAACGGGTCTATAGCCGTACGTCCTCGATTGGACCACTATTTTACGGTAAACGTAAACTGCGAAGGGGTTGAGAGTGCCTTGAGCCCCAGATCAGATTCCATAGATTAAAACCAAAAAACAAAAAAAACAAAAAAATGCACGACTTGAATTGAAAGTCGGATCCGACACACCATAGTTCGACCGATGAAAGTGGAGATCAATTACGAGGGCTCGGTCGGTATCTGGGTGATTGCATGGGAGTTACGTATTGAATACAACGACAATTCGGCCCATTAGGCCGTCGCGCATGAAAAGTGCGCATGACACTTGTCTACGGACGGACAATGATTGTTGATGACACACAACGGCCTAAATATGGCTGTAGTACAACTTAGGAGCGTTAACCTTCCGAGAGAAGTTGCCTTAAGAGGCTAACATCAAAAATCGCTTCTGAATTGATTCTACGCGGCTAGATGAATTGTTATAGTATCTAGACAATTGAGGCTTACTCCAAGTGCGACCGAATAAATGAAACCAAGAGGACTTTTAGAAATTCTATATATAAACTTTATAAATTACAGGAATTCGATAAATTTATTAAATTCTATAAATCCTACAAATTTAGGAACTTTATAAATTCTGTAAATTTTAAATTTTATAATCACTTTTAATTTTGTAGATTCTATAAATTCTACAAACTCAATTTTTTTTTCAATTTTTTTTGCATAAAATCCTTAATTTCTATAAATACTACAAATCTTATAAATTCTTAAAATTCTATAAATTTTATAGATGAATTCTATAAATTTTAATGTTTCTACAAATTCTGTAGATTCGGTAAATTCTTTAATTTCCAAAAATTTATTATTTTGTCTCAATCAGGAAAAAATTGATATTACACGTACACCAGAGCCTTCTAGAATAAAGGGCCATAGTCATACGCTATAATTTTTTAAAAGCTTTTTCAGCGGTATGACATTTTACTGTTCTCCAGATGATGATTATTTCATACCCGACCTAAATCGTATGCTTTTAGCAAAAAATCAAATTTAAAAATAATTTATAAATATTGCGCTTTCGCCAAAATATCGCTACAATTATTTTTTGAATATGGTACAGTAAATGGCCATTGAATTAGCCACTTTTGAATTTCTAAAATTGCACTATTAATACAAGCAATTTCCGGCAAATTTTATCTTTATTTTAGTTATAGCAAAGTCTAGCGCCGTTTATGACGCACAAAATTATTTACCGTTATTTCTCTTGAATTTGTTATTGAATATTTTTCTAAATTTTGTACTTCCCCGAGCGAGCGATTGATGAACATTAGGTAACGGTAGTACTTAAATAGTATAATAAATGAGGTATGATAATTTTTTTATTAAGTATTGTGTTAGTGGTTCTTTATTGGTGTTATAGGTTATAATTTTCAATTATGTTTAGTAAGTGATTTTTGAGAGTTTCGCGTTACTGTCATAATGGGACGAAAAGCTGACATTACATAGATGAAAAACAACATACTACTGATTTATTGGAACATTCATCATTAAAACAATATGATATTGCCAAAATAGTCGGAACCAGTAAACATGTTGTGTCTAGAATTAAGAAATCACTCCAAAATGGTGTGGTCGTGACTCCACCGCACAGTGAAAATTGCAGAAAAGCAAAGAAAACATCCGAAAGAGAAGACAAAATCATCTTAAAATTAACCTTTCAGAATCGTAAACGATCAACGGCTTCAATAAATGACATTATAAGATATACGACATCAACATCTCGAATAGAACATTGCGATGGCCGCTTTAAACAATTTGTTGTTTCGTTTTTACAAGTTTTCATAAACGGCCAAATTTTCAGGTTTGTTTCTCGGAATCTTCAGTTCAAAATATTGCCGAGAGAAATATTTTTGTTAAACGCCGCTCACATGAGCGTTTCAATGAAGACTGTGTTGTACAAAAGGTTAAACATCCAACATCTGTCATGGTTTGGGGGTGTATCACCACAAAAGGTCCTGGGCCTCTTCATTTAGTAGATTGCATTATGAATGCTGATAAATATATTCAGATGTTGGATAACGTTTTTTTACCAAAACTCCCCCAAATTCATATTTTGTAAAATGGATTTCTCTAAATTTTTGTCCACTAACCGCGCAGTTTTTTTGCAATGGTTTACGAATTCGGTTTGGTTTATATAATTTAGTAAGTTTGCAATGGTTCACCAAATTTTTTCTAAAAAATTGGCGATTGGCAGAATTACATTAGGCCCTGTAATAAATCAAATACGATATAGGAACTTAATATGAACGTTGTTATAAAAACAAAACTAAAACAATTGTTTTATTGCATTAAAGTATTAGTCGCTCGATTTATTTGGAGCATTTGATTTAAATCAAACGAACCTTGATAAATTGTAACTTCAAATAAAAGATTATTTTTCATTTAAAGAATTAACAGATTAAAACTTAAATAAACAAATGTTAACGTAAAATTAAGTAGCACAATAAATCCACTTCAGCAGTTCGAATATCCTCTCCAACTTTCACTTATATTTTACTACCATTAAACAATACCCAAGAGCACTGTATTAATTTCGTTAATTTCCACGCCTGCGCTAATAATTATTTTCTCATTTGAATCATAGCCCAGGTGTCTCACAAAAAGCTTATTAAAATTGTGTTTAGCCCTCAGAATACTGTTCTTCAAACTGTTAAATTTGACATGAATATTGTTTAGTTTATTATGATCAATAGAGGTAACTGCAACACTTGATCATCAGGTTCAAATTTCTAAATTCAATGATTTAATTTTTGAACGCCAATCCAAAATTCTAGCATTAACTTATTTATTGATTGAGAACAAACTACAGTATCGGCAACTTACTGTAACTTCTGCTTTGCACTATGTAAATGATGTTTAACAATTTAATTTTTTTAATACCCGGTGGACAAAATCAAATTTGTTTATAATCGTAGATAAAGTGTAAATCAATTCTGTTAAGATTCAAACTAACGATATAAAAGGCTATATAGGATTATTGGTGAATATATTTTTTACGCTTGTAATACATCTAGTGTAGCCACGTGGCCATCTGAACAAAATAGAAACAAAATCAAAAAATTGTTAATTTATTTCGCCAAAAAAGGAAAGCATAAATGTTTGGATTAATTGCAACTAAAAACAGTTTATGGTTAGATTGGCGAGTTGATTGCATCCTCGTCTTTCACACATATTGAATTTTCGGATTAAAAGTCGAATGTACTTATCATTTCTCGTTACTTGTGCTTTCCGCGCCAAAGCCATCGGTTTGCCTTTCTCTTAAAAAATAATTTTAAACAAATAATAAATATGTGCGGAGTACGCTTTTGGGTTGATTTTATTTTTGGGGGTATCAGCACTTGGGTTAAGCTAAATTAATTTTTTTTACTCAATACGGCTATATAAAGTTGTTTTCCGATTCATAGTTAAGTTTTTCCAATACACGTACAATTACAAAAATTAAGTTAAAAAATATTTTTTATTGTTTAATAATTATGTAAAAATTAGAAACAATTAAAATTTAGAATTCATCAAATTCACAATTTTTTTTGTTTTTAATCAGATTTTATTACTATTTGACAATAAATATGAATTAATTTTTGTTTTTCTCCTGACCTCCATTATTAATCCGAAAATTTAGCGCATTAGACACTGCAACAAAAAATAGTTTGCTACCAAACTTTGATTAATTTACGACGAAGTATACGGTTTAAATCAGATATACTATATATCGTTCCAGTTAAGAACATTTAAAGCAAATAGCTAACAAATCAAAACAAATGTTATTGTTACTATTACATAAATATTAGAAACGTCATTTTAAGGTGGTTAACATTAAATGTTTCATTCAACATTAAGAATAAAACAGAAAATGTCATATGCAACATTCTTCTCGTTGCATATTGTTGCATGCAACAAACACAGTAATTGCGAAATAAAAGCCAGTGTTAGATGTTTTAAAAATATATTTTTTACTTTTGCAATAGAGATCATCAAATTTTATAATTGTTTGGGCTTCCGATTTAAAAAAAATCTATAATAAGATATAATAAGTCTTACAGGAAATAGGTGTTAATAATTTCACATGTTTTATCCCATATTCCAATTGATTTCGAGATGTGTAGGTATACTTAAATAGTGTGTATTAAACTGTCAATATAAGTAAAGACAAAGACATTAGATTGAGTTTCGTAAGTTTATCATTTGCTTTCCATAAACAAAAAAAAAAAATTAATTTCTATATTTATGAGGTATGGCGCTTATTGGAATCCATTTTTTGAATTTATATTCACCATTATTAGTATTACTATTCATACAAAGTAAGAATATTCCAATTTGAAAAATATTCCCCACTTACAATAATAAATAAAAGTTCATTCGTACAAGAAGTTTTAAAAATATATTATAAAGGTGTTCATAAATCCATTAGTTGTGTCACCCAAAATAAAGTCAGCGCGAAAAACGAATGAAATAAGAGCGCGCGATATTTTTGTTTTGTTTTTGTTTTAATATTTTCCATTACAAAAGATAAAAATTGTATATTACTTTTTATAAAAGTTTTTTTTTTTCGATTAAAAAGTCAATTTATTCCAGTCTCGTTATTATAATATATGTACGTCTTTTCAATTTTATTATTATTTTTTGTACTAAAGATAACAACACAAGAATTTTTTTTTTTTGCAAACATTTTTGTAATTTATGAGATTTATTTATTTTTATTTTGTGAAACGATATATATAAAAGTGTCTGTCTGTTCATTTGACATTAACAAGTAATATATATTTTTTTTAAAGAAAACATCTTACATTACATTATTATTGTTGTAGCTTTATTGTACTTTTTATTTTTTTATCTTAAAGTATCAATAACAACACCATTCCTGTAGCAAGAGTATTTCTCACAAATTTTAATTCCCACTTACAGCGCGCATATACATCGCCAACTCCTCTATAAACATATATTTTATTGTTGTTTGTAGATCACTTGAACATTTTTGCAGCATCCATGTTGTGTACAAAAACAAAACAAAAAAAAAATAATCACCAACTTCAATTACAAGACGTTTTATATTCAAGTACAAAAATATTACGTTTTTTTGATTTATTTGCTGGCAACTGTTAAATTACATTTGTGTTGTTCTGTGCATTAATTCAATTTTATATATTTGTATTCTAAAATTAAATTACAAATTGCAATATCACAAAAAATTTATTAAAATAAATTTAATTTAATTTAACTTGTTACTTATATTATATGTGTACGATGTCTGTACGAGTATGTAGGTACATTACTCATCATAAATAATTTTTTTTTTTTGCCACAGACTTCTTTCATATAAGACGTATGTGTATATGAGGATGATGAAATTAATATTACTTGTATATTATGTACTCGAATATTTAACGGGCTAATTGGTTACCGTCTAGAAATGTTTATCAGTTATTAAACGATTATGTCATTCAACTTAGTATGTAAATTATTATAATAGAATAAGTAGGTGCAATTAAATTTGTTTAATGGAAATTTCAAATTTTGAAAGAAGGATTGCTTTAGATTTCTGTAAAAAATATTAAAAAGTAAATCGTTAATTTTTGTTGTTTTATAGGATTAGTTTTGCACACAGCTGATTTACACTTTGGATACTGGTCTACTATTTATGCGTACAAACTAGTAGCTTAACGAGATTCCAAAATCAATAAAAATCTTGACAGTCTTTGGACTAATTGGAAAAGTAATATATCTGAATATTTATCTTAGATAATGCAATTAACAATTTTATCTGTTACTGTAAATAATAGAGAACGGAATACTCCAACTAAATTAGAAGAAAAAAAATTGATTTGATTAATTGCCATTAGTCATTAAAAGATTTTATCAAAACTTTGATGCTATAGAGTTACTATGGTTCGCTAAATGTTCGATAGAGTCGTTTACTACAAGAATATAACTTTAATATCTAGCGGTGGTAATATCTCCTCCGAGAAAAATAAACGAGGTTATAATCGAAATATGAATTATCGGATGGTAAATTTAGAAGTGTAGTTCTTAATTTCCTTAAAGGCATCCTACAAACATATGTGAAGTTATTTTAGGATTTCATGACAGTAAATGCAAAAACGTAAATCAGGCAACCCTAGAAAAATTAAAGCCATATTTACTATTATGTGAAGGTAAACCACCCGAGTTTAGATTAAATACCGAAATTACAAAATATTGAACAAAATAAAATCCACTTACAAAATTAATAAAATTTAAAGCATCACAAAAATGAATGAAACTTCTCAGCCTATGGCTATATTTCGAGCACTTGGAACAAAACGATTTTCATGGAATGTTTTTACAATTAAGCCAATGGTATCCCAATCTCAAAAATGTTAATAACTAATCCGAAACATTTTTAGATTTGGCAAACCAGACGAATATTTGTGTCCAAGTATACAACAATAATTAGAATAATCCTATTGGAACAATATGACTTTTATAACATGTTTTTTAAATTATGCTAATGGTATTTCCATTTCAAAAATGTTAATCACTAATCCGAGGCATTTTTAGTTTTGGCCAACCAGATGAATATTTGTATCGAAATATAAATTGAATGAAACTTCTCAGCATGTAGCTATATTTCGAGCATTTGGAACAAAACGATTTTCTGGAAATGTTTTATAAATTAAGCAATAGTATCCCAATCTCAAAAATGCTAAACACTAATCCGAGACATTTTTAGTTTTAGCAAACCAGGCGATATTTGTATCGAAATATAAATTGAATGGATCTCATCCTATAGCTTTATTTGGATCACTGGGCACAATATGATTTGTATGAAATGTTTTTTAAATTAACCAATGGCATCCTCGTCTCAAAAATGCTAATCACTAATCCTAGACATTTTTAGTTTTGCCAAATCAGACGAATATTTGTATCGAAATATAAATTGAATGAAACTTCTCAGCCTATGGCTATATTTCGAACATTTGGAACAAAACGATTTTCATGAAATGTTTTTAAAATTCAGCAATGTTATCCCAATCTCAAAAATGCTAATCACTAATCCGAGGCACATTAAGTTTTGGCAAACCTGTCGAATATTTGTATCGAAATATAAAAATGAAGGAAACTTCTCTGTCTATAGAATTAGAACAGTAATTGGCAAAACACGATTTTTATGAAATGTTTTCTATATAAACACGGAAAAAACTAGGCTTGTCATCACGAAGAAAACTAATTTTTAATGAAAGGAATTGTACTTTTTCTTCGTTTAAAAGCTATTTTTTTTTCTTTCTTTCGAGTTTGTCTTAATGTAAGATTTGTGTTTCTTGCACTGATAACAAATTTCTTGAGTTAAGATTTGTTGCATAATTGTAATCTGATATTTAGTTTCTTGCTTCTATACCTGCTCAGAATTCTTGATTGAAGTAACAAAATCAACGAATGGAAAAAAACAAGAAATTGACCCTTTTCTCAAACTATATTATCCAATTTTCTTGAAATCTCTCATTTTAAAAATACAACATTTTCTTGTAAATATACGTATAAGTACATATGTTTAATATCAAAATTTAAATTTATTTTATCACTAATTGTATATAATTTTTCATCATACCTCCCAATCTTATAAATTTATAAACAAGAATAAAGTTTGATTCTGAACTTTATTCAACTTTGAATAAATTGAACAATTATTCTGAATGAAGCGTATAAATTACACGCCGTTTTGAAATACATATGCTATATGTACCATATCAAATAATTTAGATTAGTAGATCAATTAATCAGGTGGTACAAGAAGAAAAGTTTCTTCTCTCTTCGAAACAATCAATTTTTCTATATTGCTCTTGAACTGCGAGAGAACCTTCAATTGAAGAAACTTTTTCTAAATAAATTCTCTCAACAAGAAAACGTATTTTACATTTCTCAGGACAAAAAAACATTTTCTTCCCTCAAACGGTCTTATTTAAAAATCGCATTTTACATGTGATTAAAAATTTCATAATCTGAGAAAATATTTTTGATACAAGAAATTATTTCATAATATGAAAAACTTATTTCTCATAATATGAAAACAAAGTATATCAACTGAAGAATCCTTTCTTGATACAAGAAAAGAATAGTTAAATAGTTATATTTCTATATACAATACCATTATATAATAGATGTATACCAAAAAGGAATCTATCGCGAACCTTCAACAGTGAACAGAATGTAAAAAAGTTTTGTCATTTTAAAAGTGTGATTTTTTGAAAATATTCTTGTTCTTTTGTTTAAGCAGAAAAACTTAGATTTTTTAAACTGTGGTGTAAAGTGAAAAAAAAAAAGGATTTCTGGAAACATTTGAAAATATAAGTGTTTTTATTTCATTGTGTTCAAAAAATGTTGTGTAGGTAATCAATGTATCGATAGGTAAAAGAGTGGTGGTAAGTGATGTTAACAACTAATTATTGGGCACTTGTGAAAATATTTTGTGTTTTCTTTAAAATTGAATTCAATAAAATTTTCCGGTTATTTGTGAGATCCAATTTTTTTTTAATGTGCTTATTAGAGGATGTGGTTTTGTAAAGACTAGTGACCTTGACGGAATATCACACAATGACCAAGCGCAGATATTTCCTGAGCTAAAGCTAGTACGCCTTAAATCGAAGTTAGGCCTGAGGATTGTGCAATGGCATGAAGAAAATGTAAAATTGGTTTGAAATTTATTTTTAATAATGCTACAACAATATTAATATTTTATAGGAATATTCAACGGCCAATTTGTATCCAATTACTAGTTGTTCAATCACCTGCTCAATAAACTTCTCCTTATACAACTGGATCCGAACTCAGTCCACGTCTGGCTCTTCTCGAGCTAGTGATTTGGTTTCGCCATAAGTTTTGGTTAGTATTGCAAAATAATATTAAGGATAAAAATTATTATTTCATATTCTTATTTTAATTTCAGAATTTGGGATAATTTCTTGAGACCAATAAAGGAAGTAAAATATTACAGATATATAATTCGAAACCACCACCACAATTAAACGAGAAAAGTAGAGAATTACTTGTTTCGTCTATAGTAAACGAAGTTATCGAAGTCCCAGTTTTACTGATATATTTTGACCAAATTATTACCGATATTCAAAAGTGTTTCCCTGGAGAAAAAATGGTAAATAATAACAAATTAAAAACTAAATTGAAATACTAATTTGTATTTCGAACCTCTCTTCAGGATCTGTATTATAGAGGAGGACCGAGACCGTGTGGAATATTATACCACAAGCTTAAAAATCGAGCTTCGAAATATCCAGAAATTGGGGTTGTGAATATTTTCTTTTTATACAATATATATATATATATATATATATATATATATATATATATATATATATATATATATCTATATATATATATATATATATATATATATATATATATATATATATATATATATATACATATATATATATATATATATATATATATATATATATATATATATATATATATATATATATATATATAGTTATAATAACATAATATGCTGAATACATATTTTAACCGGATGCTATATCGCCACGCGCATATCATTTAAATAGATCACGCCATGCCAATGACCAGACATCAATGTAATGTGAGGATAAATAAACTCTTTTTTAGATAAAATAAGTAGCATAAGCACTTTTTCCAAATTACAATAAATAATAATACTTCATATACTTTTTATATTAAATATGTAGAATAAGCATTTTCAAAATCATTATAAATAGATAAAATAAGAAAAGTAGTTAGTTGTAAGTTAGATTCAAAACGTGTAACACTTAAATTTGTAATAAAGTGAAAAAAATAAAATAAATAATTTTATTTTAAATTCGCGTAATCCTACTACTCATAATTGGCGCAGCCGTACGGCAAAGTGAAGTGAAAGTGTGTGTAACAGTGTAGAAAAATAAGCAAATAAAAACTTATTTTAAAGTGAATCCATCACAGACATTCAACACAGTGATTTTTTTTAAAAAGTGTTTGAAAGTTCACGTGATATCTCGGGCTACAGATTTTATAATCGTCCAGAAGACTAGAGGTTCCACCGCATCCACACCAAACCCGCTTTGAGAACCGTTACATCCACGACTACAAACCAGGTAAGAACTTTATATTTTTTTTACCTAACCTCTTCGGATCTTTAAGATAAATTCGAAGATCTGGAATTGAAACATATTAAAGTGCACTACGAGATAGACACTAATTTTGGGAAATTCCACGGGAATAGTCTACCATCGCGCACTACTAGATAAACGCGAAAAGACAGTTAAAATTTCTTAAATCAGTGCACATAATTTTGACAAGATTTTTCGTAAAGAAAAAAGTCACACTGAGAGAAAGAAAAATATTGAACGCTTTATATTGAATAGAAATATAAGCTCAATAGAAGAAATAAACCAAGAAATGGAAAACTTGGAACAAATAAACGCTCAACTAGCTGCAATTGCAGGTCAGTTGGGAAACCTAGTTCAGAAACAAACTGAACAGGATGAGGTACTCAAATACCTCGGCCAAAAAATCGAGGAACCAAAATTTCAAAACAAGGAAGAAGTCAGATCGGATCGGCCGATTGCTGATATATTCCGCATTCCTGATCCCATTAAGTCGATGCCTTCGTTCGATGGGAACAGAAAACAGGTTACGGCCTTGCTGAAGACAGCAGAAGAGACGTTAAGACTCTTCGAACATTTAGTCCCACAAGCTCAGTTGACAATGTATACTCAAGCTATAAAAAACAAAATAGAAGGTAAGGCTAGAGACATTTTATGCCTAGCAGGAGACCCAGAAACGTTCCAAGAAGTGAAGCAAATACTTCTCGATACCCTGGGTGATAAACAAGAATTGACATACTACAAGTCCCAACTATGGGCAAATAAACAAAATGAAAACATGTCGATTCATAATTTTTATACTAAGACGAAACAAATCGTCTAGAGTATAAAATCGCTAGCAAGACAACAGGAAATTTATAACCAATCCTGGCAAGCGATCAGTACATTTATAGAAGAGGATGCACTGGCAGCATTCCTGTCCGGATTAAGTAGACCCTATTTTGGTTTTGCGCAAGCAAAGACCCTATGCCTCAAATTGAGGAAATTTTAGACAATTTAGGAAAATCAACCTACTTCACTACATTAGATCTAAAATCTGGCTTTCACCAGATACAGATGGACGAGAATTCGAAAGCGAAAACTGCCTTTTCTACGGACAAGAGACACTTCGAATTCTGTAGAATGCCATTTGGCCTGAAAAACGGCCCAGTTACTTTCCAACGTGCAATGAACCACGTGTTACAAGGGTTGATAGGCACAATTTGTCATGTTTATCTAGATGATATAGTCATAGTTGGCGAAAACCTGAAAAACCACCTAAATAATCTCGAAAAGGTATTCAAACGACTCTCGGAATTCAATTTAAAAATTCAACTTGATAAGTGCGAATTCCTAAAAAGAGAGACGGAATTCTTGGGACACGTCATCACCCAAGAAGGAGTGAAACCAAACAAAGATAAAATTCAAAAAATCCTGAACTGGCCCTTACCCAGAAACGTGGAGGAAATAAAGCAATTCCTAGGTTTATCAGGATATTATCGGCGATTCATAAAAGATTACTCAAAAATTGCCAAAAACATGACTAAATACCTAAAAAAAGAAACCACACTGAATCTAACAGACCCAGATTACATAAAGGCATTCGAAATGTTTAAAAATACGATAGCGACAGACCAAATTCTGACCTATCCAGATTTCGACAAGCCGTTCATATTAACAACAGACGCTTCAGATTTTGCTCTAGGAGCAGTGTTATCACAGATACAGAATGGTACGGAAAAACCAATCGCGTTCGCATCGCGAACACTTAACTCAACTGAAGTGAAATATGCCACAAACGAGAAAGAGGCATTAGCCATAATATGGGCAGTGAAAAAGTACCAACCTTACCTATACGGTAATAGGTTCACACTAGTAACCGACCATAAGCCTCTTACCTTCATCAAATCTTCGGAAAAAAATTCCAAAATCCTACGATGGAGATTAGAGCTGGAAAATTACGATTACGACGTAGTTTACAGGGAAGGCAAAACAAACGTCGTAGCAGATGCTCTAAGCAGAATGCCGACAATAATTAATACGACGGAATTAAACACAAACGAGTTAGCAGATAGAAACACTCCACGTGAATCTGACGGAACTCAAACCGAACGCATACAACCTTCTGACGACATCGAAACCGTTCATTCTGCAAATACGTCAGATGATCATTTCATTCATTTTCCCGACAGACCAATCAACTATTACAGAAACCAACTAATATTCAAAATTGCAGACATAGATGTAATTATTTCGGAAGAAATCTTCCCCAGTTTTAAGAGAATTATCATGTCGAAAAAAACAATCGAAGAAACCGACATTACAGAATTCTTAAAGAAGTATCATAACGGTAAACAATCGGCAATAATGGCACCCCAAAGTTTATATGATAAGATACAAGCATCATTTAGACGAAACTTCTGTCAAAGTGGTCATTTTATCTTCGTAACCAAAATAGTTGAGGACATAACAAATGAAGACAGACAAAGTAGAATGATAATAAAAAAACACGAACGGGCCCACAGAGGCACCAACGAAGTCGAAAGTCAAATAAGGCGAGCCTATTTTTTCCCACGGATGGGTAACAAAATTAGAACCCGCATTAATGCGTGCAACATCTGCAACACGCATAAATATGACCGCAAGCCTTATAATATAAAACTATCCCCACGGCTAATCACGAAGAAGCCGTTAGAAAGAGTACACATTGATATTTTTATTATAAACAGAAATAATTTTCTTTCAATCATTGATTCGTTCTCAAAACACCTCCAGATGATACCAATGGAAACGAAAAACATAGTTGATGTGACCAACGCATTAAACAAATATTTCACACTCTTCGGAATTCCGAACAACATAATCTCAGATCAAGAAACTACATTTCAATCCACCCAAATGAAAGAGTTTTTAAACAACCTTAACATCAAGTTAGAGTATGCTTCATCTTCCGAATCCAATGGTCAAATTGAAAAGACTCATGCCACCATAATAGAGATTTTCAATACCAATAAACACAAAATATTGAACCCGAATACTTCAGCTACCATTGAACTGGCAGTTGCTCTCTATAACAACACCGTCCATTCAGCTACTGGCTTCACGCCAAATGAAGTAATATTCAATCAGAATAACTTCATCGACCCAAGAGAAATTCAAGAAAGAGCAAAGAACATATTCAAAACGGTTAGTTATAACCTAGAAAAAGCAAGAGCAAATATGATAAAAATGAATGATAAAAAAGAGGAACCACCAACACTGGTAGAAAACCAAACAGTGTTCCTCAAACCGAATGTGAGAACAAAGACACAACCAAGAGGTATAAAAATGATAGCTAAAAATAATCAAAACAAAACTTTCAAAACAAACAGAAATATCAAAAGAAATATAAATAAAATAAAAAGGATAAAAAGGAATAACTAAATTTTTTCTCCATTTCAGAAAAATGTTTTTAAAATTATTAATGTTAATAGTAATAGTTAAATTTGGCAAAACACAAAAGTTAGAGATAAGGAATTTGTATGAAGACCCAATTGTAATAATAAAAACAAATGAATGTAAATTACAAATGGGAAATATTAAATTAGTACATCCAATAAATTTAAAAAACTTAGAAAATACCATAGAGTCAATAAATAAGTTTGTTAATAGTAAAGTAGACGATAAGTTAGAAATAAAGAAAATAGTAGAACAAAAATTAAAAAAATTGTATGATAACTTTTATCAAATTAAACCCACACACATTACAAGGCATAAAAGATGGGATACTTTGGGCTCAGCATGGAAGTGGATAGCCGGAACTCCAGACGCGCAGGATTTAAGAATTATCAACAGTTCAATGGATGAGCTAATAAATCAGAACAATCAACAATTCCAAATAAATGAAAAAATTAATAAACGAATACAGTTAATTACGGATACTGTAAACAAGGCGCTAGCAAACACTACGATGGCTAACAAGATAATATTGAACGAAATCGAGTCAATCACAACAATAATAAACATCGATACGGTTAACAGCGTCCTAGAAGACATCCAAGAAGCAATAATTAGAACAAAATCGGAACTACCAAGCAACAAAATCCTTTCTCTAAAAGAGATCATCTTGATAAAGGATTTAATGACCAACCAAGGTGTGAACATCTCCCTACCCGATGAAGCTCTGCAGTATATTACTCCTAAAATAGCAATGAATGATGAAATCCTTCTTTACATCCTACATATTCCAAAACTAGAGGACGAAACCTCAACAGCACTAATGATAATGCCATTAATCATCAACAACACGATCATCAGTAAATACCCACAACATCTCATCAAAGCAGACAAGAAATTGTTTACAACGACGAACTATCAAAACTTTGTGCAGAAACACTCCGTCATTCAGGAATTTAAAGATAGCTGTATCAAACCTTTAGTAATGGGCACAAAAAGTCATTGCAATGTAAGACTAGAAACAGAAACAACAATGCAATTTGTGACTGAAAACAAACTGGTAATAAGTAATGCTAAAAATGAAACTCTATCGTCAGATTGTGGTCCCGACAACAGAACGTTGGAAGGAAATTTTTTAATATCATTTCAGAATTGTACAATAACGTTCGGCAACAAAAGATTCCAATCGCTCGAAATAAAAAGTGAAACTATGGAGATTCAAGGCGCATTCCACAATCTTGAGGCTACGCGCCAACTCATCACAGAGCTAAATGTTGACGAAATCGCTCAGGAAAACATTGAAAATAGGAAGCGGTTACAAAAAGTACACCTTAGACAAATGGATCACCAACCGTGGATATGGTCACTATCAGGAGGAGTGTCATTCTCATCATTCTGCATAATAGCTTCAATCTTCTACATTTGTATTCACAAGCAGACAACTACAATAAAAGTGGACACCGCAAATCAATCATGGTCAGAAGAATTAAGTAAATCATATTCAGACCTACTTAAAGACGCAGGAATTAGAACAAAGGACGCGGACGCCCTTTCTCCACCCCCGGGAGGTGTTATAATAACATAATATGCTGAATACATAGTTTAACCGGATGCTATATCGCCACGCGCATATCATTTAAATAGATCACGCCATGCCAATGATCAGACATCAATGTAATGTGAGGATAAATAAACTTTTTTTTAGATAAAATAAGTAGCATAAGCACTTTTTCCAAATTACAATAAATAATAATACTTCATATACTTTTTATATTAAATATGTAGAATAAGCATTTTCAAAATCATTATAAATAGATAAAATAAGAAAAGTAGTTAGTTGTAAGTTAGATTCAAAACGTGTAACACTTAAATTTGTAATAAAGTGAAAAAAATAAAATAAATAATTTTTTTTTAAATTCGCGTAATCCTACTACTCATAATTATATATATACATATATATATATATATATATATATATATATATATATATATATATATATATATATATATATATATATATATATAGTATATATATATATATATATATATATATATATATATATATATATATATATATAACGCTTGATAATTAAATTGTTGATTATATAAATATATATTATATTTCTGATGGTGAAATGCAAAAAAAAACATTAAAATAAATTTTCAAACAATTGCGTTATTTTAAACAAATTGAATAAATATTTCTGCAACGAAGAAATATTGCGTTGTCACAAGAAAATCGTTTCTCTAGTGAAGACTATTCAAGTTTGCTGGAAGAAGAAGACCGATGCATACAAGAAAACAAAAACAATAAATCCATAAATTATTTATATAAGAAATAAACGGATACATACAAGAAAATCCCAAAAATAGATTAATAACATTTACTCTACTCAAGAAAATGTGTGTTTTCCAGCAAGAATGATGTTCCTTAAATTAAGAAACGTGTTTCTCAACCTAAGAATTTCTAATTTTCAATCAGAAGAATTGGTTTCTACAAACAAACCTGTTTTGTTTAACTTAAGAAATAATAATTTATCATCAAGAAAAGCTATATTCTCTATGTAATCATGTTTTTTTGCACCAAGAAATTAATTTTCCCATATCAAACAAATAAAGATTTCTTTAATATTTTAGAAAAATTTCAAATTGAGAAACGTAAAGTTTGTGGTAAGAAAATTTCGTTTAGCTGAAAAATGATGTACACATTTTCTTGAATTAATCTGTTTTTTCTTTATATTAGAAGTTATTTTTTTCCGTGAATTAAGCTAATGGTATACTTATCTCAAAAATGCTAATTTTGGCAAGCCAGACCAATATTTGTACCAATAACCATTAATCCGGAACAATATTATTTTCAGCAAAATAAACCATTAGTTAAAACATTCATAAATTTTTAGTTGCTAGTTAAAATCTTGCAATTACTTTATGTCTTATTCAGCTTGGTTCATAAAAATATTAGTGATAATTTAAATTTTATTCATTTTTGTATGTGGATTTTATTTTATTGGATATTATGTAATTTCGGTATGTAAGCTAATTTAATTAAAATACTGGACTGGGCTAACTTTACATTGAAAATTTTAATAACACGGTTTTTGATTTTTACAATATACATTTTTAATAGAAATTTCTGAATATTTGCTGTGAACCACTTATACACAACTTATCTCTTACAAATAAATATATGTTTTCACAAGAAAATTCATAATTAAACTGGTGGTTATTTTATTGCTAAAATTGTAAAGGTTTTTTTGTTAAGAATACCTGTCCCTCGATTAACATGGTACTTGATTAACGCGGATTTGATTAAACACGGTCAACGAATTGAGACAGTCTTGATTAACACGTACAGAAGTTTCGATTAACACGGTTTTTTACAACGTAAAAGGAAAAGTATAAAAATGAGTATGAATAACATACAAATATATTAGTCGCGATTAACACGGTTTTAAGTTACACGGTAATTTGACGGAACGTAATTACCGTGTTAATTGAGGGACAGATGTTTAATTATTTTATAAAAAAAAATAAAAATATTGTTCACGAAATTTTCGTATCAATAGCCAAGGTTCAAATCAAAGATAATATTTTTAATCACTATATATTAGAGAGGACTTAACATTTGATAACATTTGAAATGGATTTAAATTAAGTTTTGTCGTAGGTTAAAATATACAGAGATGTTTCAACAAGAATAAAATATTTATATAATTTACATTTGAATGCTGGAAAATGACAAAAATCAAAAAGTTTTTTTTCCTTGTAACTCATTGACATTAAACTATAATTCTATATTCCTGTAAAGTTTATACCTAACTATGAGGTTACAAAAAGCCAAATTAAGGGGGAAAAATAAAAATGCGAATTGCAATGGCAATGGAAAATAGCTTTATTTTTATATGAAAACCGTTTAATATGTGGTAGCGCTACTATCAAGCAATAAATTGGGGATGCTATATCTGCGTGATCCAACCACCAGCATCACAAGACATAATTCTGTGGTCACAAGGCAAAATCGCTTAAGTCGACTTAAGACAAAAATAATTTTCAGTGTGTAACATTTTTTAGCTCTCTTCTAACTTCACTAAATTTGACTTAAATGGTAATGCCTTGCGGCCAAAGGCTGTGGTCGCAAGCCGTAATAGCTTTAGTCGGCATAAACTGTTCAAATGAATTTAATATTCAGCTTTCTCTATACATCTCTAGAAAAATTATCAAATTTGATTTAAGCGGGTTTGCCTTGTGACCACAGAATTATTAAAAACTGTATGTTTTTTTAAAATGGTTTGTGGCTAAACTGTGGTTGCAGAAAAACCGGCTTATACTAGACTTAAGCAAGTGGCACTTGTAATGGCGAAACATATCTCGAAATATAAATCATATTGTATGAAGGTGAAGACCTTAATAAACAAGATTATGCTAAAGAATATTTTTATGATACTAGTGAGAATTCCATTTCTGTTCAAAATGTACATAAAATGTAAAAAATTAGAATTTTTGTATTATAGTATAAAATTTTAATTTTTTTTATTTGTTTGTTTATTTATTATTTGAATATTTCGATTTAGTAAATACATAAAAAGAAAGAAATTTGACAATAAAAGCAAAGCCAAAAAAAACAGGGTGGTAATGAATTGGATCGTTGATTTTTATAAAATTTAAATCAACCTGTATTTTAAAAAAAAAATCATCGATTTAAATCATTTTTAATTTTTATATGCAATTTAGTCCTTTCAAGTGAATTTTTCGAGTTCAGTCGTAGTATGTCAACGTCAGTTTTAGCTTATCGCGTTTTTTTGCATGGAGTTCTGTAACGAGTTTAGATAATCGAATGTACTAAACCACTGACTGTCTATATGGTATATTATAGATATTATCATGCAAATATCTATCTAGCTAAATTTCCGAAGCAACTATAAGCCACTTGTTGGAGTCAAAGCGATCTTGAAGTGAAAAACACACTATGCGCTTCTTTAGACAATATAAAGCTTTTACATAAAGCTTTCTATAATGGCACTTGCACTCCTAGCAGAAGCACTAGACATAATCCAAATCAGAGTCAAAAATTTTTCAAAATTTTATTTTATTTCGTTGAAAGGCCAAGCATGATTATGAACATTTGAGTTCGGAAATTTAGACATTATGTTATTTCGGAATTTATGAAATAGCAAATTATCATTTTTTTAGTTTAAGAATATTTATTTTATTTTAGATAAAGAAAAAATGTTCATAGCGATGGCCTTTACATAATCGAATACTGAGGTTATGTGGACATCATCAACAGAGATTTGGAAACCAAATCTGGCACCAAGGGTACTTTATATAGGTCACAGTTAAGAAGGAGAAGGAAAGTTTTTAGTTTTCCTGTACCTATATAGGCCCTCACGCAGAACCTGAAAAAATTTTGCTAAATTGAATTGGCTGCAATAAATCCAGATTTGAAATTGATTCTTTTGAAACAACCCAATTAAACTAATTGGGTTGATAAAGAAGAATCGATTTCAAATGTAGATTTATTGCAGCAAATTCAATTATCCGGATAAACTCAACTGACGAAAAGATGATACTCGATTTTATGTGTATCTGTTATAACTAACCGTGGGCTTCATTACAAATGTCACATTTGGAATTTAAATTTCTGAAAAGAATAAGACTGTTTCAAATAAATTGAATTTTTTCTGACGGTGTTATATTATTGTGGAGATATGTTCATACGTATGAATAAATTGAATATAAATCTGTCTCTTCTGATCCAGAACGAAATTTAAATTCGTTATTTCGATTCCCGAAATTTCATCCACATCGCGGAAAGCCTGACGTAAGTAATCTCGATATTTGAATAAATAAATCAGAAAATTTCGAAAAACTCGAAAAATTCTGAAATGCATACCTTTCAGAATTTTGCAAAAATATCGAACAATTTAGTAACAATTCTCAAAAATCATGCGCATATTGTCAACGATTTATCTCAAAAAATATCTCAAACTTGATAGGTCCAGAAAATTTAGAAAATTTTCAAAAATCTTAAAAATTATGAAATAAAATAAAAGTTTGCTGCAAGCACGTTGACACGCGAAGTGTTACCAAAATGAAATCTCAAATTATTTTTCATCTTATATGCATGCAACTCAATGCTAAAAGGAAAAACGGGGATCGAAAAACGTCGAAAATATTAAAAGCCTAAGATACTTAGTCAGCGAAAAATTTCGAGAATGACCAAAAACCTCAAAAATTTTAAAAAATATTTCACTTGAAAAAAAAAAAAATAGTTTAAATTTGAATAACCTCCGAAATTCTCGAAATTTCGAATGATTTGGAATAATCGTGTAACACAACTTCAACCCTATTTGTCAGCGTTATTTACCCAAAATTCTATCGAATTCGAACTTTAATACTAAAATTTCAATATAAATTTTGAAATACATATAAATATAAATCTTAAAAATTCTGAAGCTGAGATTTTGGGAATTTTCAGATTTAATTTTAATTAAAAATTTATTAATTAGAACATAAAAGCATTTTAAAATTTAATACAAAATTTTGAAAATAATTACTTTTTAAGAACTAAAACAGAAATTTGCAAAATGAATCTCTGTGTGAGTTCAAATTTCAGAAAGTTTTTCAAATTTTGACAGAATTTCCTGCATTTTCAACAAATTTATGCAAAAAATAAATGATTGATGTTCAAATTAAATTTATAACTTAAAATTTCAAAAAATTTATTGTAATTTTTTAGACAATAAAATTGTTTATGTTTTAATTTTTCAGATTGTTAAATTTAAAATTTGAGACTCTTTCCAGAATATCTTAAAGTAAAGTACTAGAAATTAAATGTTCAGGTATAACTCAAAAATATGACTATTTGGATTATCTTGAATATCTTAAATAATCAAAAATTTCCAAATATAGTTTTTAAATCAAACAATTCTGAAAATTTTCAAAACTCTTACGAATTCGAAAAATGTATTAATCCTGTATTCGTTATGAATAGAGCGATGTCAATTAACGGTAATGGCTTTGCTATTACCTACCGCAAGTACTTATAGATGCGAAAAATATGTCTCGGCTAAATGGTCAATTGCAACATACAAAATGAGTAAAACTTAAACGGACAATTTTTACTTCACAAAATAATTCGCAAATAATGCGATTGCCGTTTAATTTTTTAAATTAATGATAATAAAATAATAAAATAAATATTTAAAATATATATTTTAGCTTTATTGTTGTATGTTAATATCAAATATGACCTGACCGAGAATGTTGGCGTAACTTCTTGTAGCTATTCATGAAAAATGGGGAGAGCAACTACGAGTAGTTAATTGAGCAAAGACACGAACCATAAGTGCTTTTAAACACTTGTGGTCGTCGATTAGAAAACCAATATTGCAGCTAGCTGGGAATAGGTTTGAAATACCAGAAACTAGTCAGAATTTTCTGCAAAAAACTAAACAAAACTTTTATTGGCCCGCTTTTCTTAATGGTATTACCCTATCGATGACATCATTATACACTGTTGACGTTTCAGGAAAATGTTATAATAACAGGAACTGAACGGAGATAAAAACGTTTTGGCTCGAACCTATTTAACGAAATATGTTTTTAACTTATAAGTTTTAAAGCAAATAAGCTAAAAGCCGCTAATCGTCGATTTACTCAATTTCATATCATGCAGCTCGAAGTGAAGACAGTCAATCGGTTCACGTAAATCAAAATGAATGAATTAAATTCAACTTTTAACTCTGTATGAGCAGTAACATCCTTAAACAGAAGAAGTGTTTGGTTTCCTTTCAAATAATATAAACATTCGTCGTGAAAAACGATCACACAGAAAATTGTGCACATGGAAAAATGCCCACATAAGACTAAAGCGCACAAGAAAAAAGCACACGTTTTTTGTATGGAAGTATTTAAAATTTTAACAAAATATGAAGAGATCCAATGCTGATACGTTTAAAGGAAATACAAATTTTTGAAATATTATATATAATCCAACGCCAATCTACGCACTCAGGCTCTAAGCAAATCACAAATCTTCACGAAAAATCGGAAAAATTTCGAAAACTTTCTCTAATAATCATCAAGCAACCTGATGCTACGCAGAACGCATATAATCATGAAAAATCAACGACTTTTCGGTCTTACTTGTAGATTGAAGCAGAATGGAAACCAAACATTGTGCGGTAGACGATTGTATGAGAATAACTCGAACTCGAATTAAAGACTTTCTTAAATATCTCTCAGAGCAAACATCTCACAATTAGCATGATTATAACATTAATTAGTAAAAGCCAAATGACATATGTACTCAGAAAATCCATTTATATATATACATTTTTAAAACAGGGAAAGAAAAACCGTTATAACAGATCTCGCAATTGGTGCAGCATACTTACTGTCTTGGCACGTAAGTGTTTTTTTTTTTGTTCGTCTTGGGTATATTCCCTAGATAAATATACCACACCGTTGAACGCTCCCTCATTGTGAAGGAGCAGTATGATTAATCATAATTTGTCAAAATCCGCCATAACTGAGATTTTCTAATACTTTGGCACAATTACTTCTGTTTGGTTTAGTTTAAAAATGGAATGCATGTAAGAGTTTTAAATTGTTTCTTTGGTATCTTATTGTGTAAAACCTTTTCAGTTGGAACTCCAAAAATATGTTATTAATATTGTTGGATGTTTAATTTGAAGACACGTCTCGTGAAACTAAGACTGACCGAAATGATTAACCCTCTAAATATAATCCCGATATATCTGAATTGTTGTAGAGGTGGTACGATGATATTGTAAGTAATACAGAGTAATGAAGAAAAACGGTAATTCTAGAAAATTTGTACGTCATTTTTCAGCTAAACGAAATTTATCCCGCCACAAACTGATTTTAAATTTGAAATTTTTCTAAAATATTAAAATAATCCTTTTTTGCACCCTGTTAAAGTTAGCCGAAAGTGAAAAGTCGATAATGCAGATTATGTTATTGACATTCCAGACGAAAATAAATCAGCCTCTAGAGTGTTATGTCTGGAGATGGATTAGATTGATGTGACTTGACAATAGCTATCGCAGGAACAAAATTCAGTTCAAGTTTCCCGTGGGAAATCTCGGAAAATTCGATTTTCCAAAAATTATTAGAAAATTTGTATAAAATCAGCCTCTAGAGTGTTATGTCTGGAGATGGATCTAGTTGATGTGATTACTCAATAGCTTTCGCAGGAAAAAAATTTAGTTCAAGTTTCCCGTGGGAAATCTCGGAAAATTCGATTTTCCAAAAATTATTAGAAAATTTGTATAAAATCAGCCACTAGAGTGTTATATCTGGAGATGGATTCAATTGATGTGATTATTCAATAGCTATCGCAGGGAAAAAATCAGATAAAGTTTCCCGTGGGAAATCTCGGAAAATTCAAAAATGTTTCCAGCCGAAAGAAAAAAATGGATGAATAAAGAAGCCTCTAGAGTGTTATGTCTTGTGATGGATTGGATTGATGTGACTTGCCTAAAGCTATCGCAGGAAATAAATTCAGTTCTAGTTTCCCGTGGGAAATCTCGGAAAATTCAAAAAAATTTCCAGCCGAAAGTAAGAAATTGATGAATAAAAAAGCCTCTAGAGTGTTATGTCTGGAGATGGATTGCATTGATGTGGCTTGTCAATAACTATCGCAGGAAAAAAATTCAGTTCAAGTTTCTTGTGGGAAATCTCGGAAAATTCGATTTTAAAAAATTATATGAAAATGTGTATAAAATCAGCCTCTAAAGTGTTATGTCTGGAGATAGATTCAATTAATGTTATTACTCAATCGCTATCGCAGAAAATAAATTCAGTACAAGTTTCCCGTGGGAAATCTCGGAAAATTCGATTTTCTAAAAATTATTAGAAAATTTGTTTAAAATCTGCCTCTAGAGTGTTATGTCTGGAAATGGATTCAATTGATGTGATTATTCAATTGCTATCGCAGAACAAGAAATCATTTCCCGAACAAGAAATCCCGATATAGCTGCACGAATTGTTGTAGAGGTGGTACGATGATATTGTAAGTAATACAGAGTAATGAAGAAAAACGGTAATTCTAGAAAATTTGTACGTCATTTTTCAGCTAAACGATATTTGTCCCGCCACAAACTGATTTTAAAATTGAAATTTTTCTAAAATATTAAAATAATCCTTTTTTGCACCCTGTTAAAGTTAGCCGAAAGTTACCAGCCGATAGTGAAAAGTCGATAATGCAGATTATGTTATTGACATTCCAGACGAAAATAAATCAGCCTCTAGAGTGTTATGTCTGGAGATGGATTTAATTGATGTGATTACTCAATAGCTATCGCAGGTAACAAATTCAGTTCAAGTTTCCCGTGGGAAAACTCGGAAAATTCGATTTCCCAAAAATTATTTCAAAATTTGTATAAAATCAGCCTCTAGAGTGTTATGTCTGGAGATGGATTCAATTGATGTGATTATTCAATAGTTATCGCAGGAACAAAATTCAGTTCAAGTTTCCCGTGGGAAATCTCGGAAAATTCAAAAAAGTTTCTAGCCGACAGTAAGAAATGGATGAATAAAAAAAGCCTCTAGAGTGTTATGTCTGGAGATGGATTGCATTGATGTGACTTGTCAATAGTTATCGAAGGAAAAAAATTCAGTTCAAGTTTCCCGTGGGAAATCTCGGAAAATTCGATTTTCCGATTTCGGAAAATTTTCTAATTATTTTTGGAAAATCGAATTTTCAGAGATTTTCCACGGGAAATATTAACTGAATTTTTTTCCTGCGATAGCTATTGAGTAATCACATCAATTAAAGCCATCTTTAGATATAACACTGTAGAGGCTGATATTATACAAATTTTTTAATAATTTTTGGAAAATCGAATTTTCCGAGATTTCCCACTGGAAACATGAACTGAATTTTTTTCCTGTGATATCTATTGAGTAATCACATCAATTGAATCAATCTTCAGACATAACACTCTAGAGGCTGATTTTATACAAATTTTCTAATAATTTTTGGAAAATCGAATTTTCCGAGATTTCCCACGGGAAACTTGAACTGAATTTTTTTCCTGCGATAGCTAATGAGTAACCAAATCAATTAAATCCATCTTCAGACATAACATTCTAGAGGCTGATTTTATACAAATTTTCTAATAATTTTTGGAAATTCGAATTTTCCGAGATTTCCCACGGGAAAATTAAACTGAATTTTTTTCCTGCGATAGCTATTGCTAAGTCACATTAATGCGATCTATCTCCAGACATAACACTCTAGAGGCAGATTTTACATAAATTTTCTAATAAATTTGGAAAATCGATTATTCCGAGATTTCCCACGGGAAACTTGAACTAAATTTTTGTCCTGCGATAGCTATTGAATAATCACATCAATTGAAGATATCTCCAGACATAACAATCTAGAGACTGATTTTATACAAATTTTCTAAACTTGAACTCAATTTTTTTCCTGCGATAGCTATTGCTAAATCACATCAATGAAATGCATTTCCAGACATAACACTTGAAAGGCTGATTTTATACAAATTTTCTAATAATTTTTGGAAAATCGAATTTCCGAGATTTTCCACGGGAAACTTGAACAGAATTTTTTAATTCGATATTTATTGACAAATCACATAAAAACGATTCAGCTTCAGATATACTATATACTCTAGAGGCTGATTTTATTCCAATTTTGTATATTCTTCTGATTTTCCGATATTTTCTACGAAGCAAAGTTTTACACGTAAATTTATTTACAAAATTTTTTATTTAAATCTATGTATCCTATTTATTTTCATATCATAATCTGCATTATCGGCTTTTTACTTTCGGCTGGAAACGTTCGGCTGGGATTAGACCATCTGCATTACCATTTTTTATTTTCGGCTGGACTGTCCCAATCTGCATTATCGACTATTCACTTTCAGCTGGCAACTTTCGGCTAACTTTAACAGTATCTTTTTTGCTTGATATGAGAAAACTAATTTCTTGATACAAGTAAATGTGGTTACATAGAGAATATCGTTTTTCTTCATGGTTATTTCTTAAGTTTATTGAAACAGGTTTGTTTGTACAAACCGATTCCTTTGATTGAAAACTAGAAATTCTAATGGTCAGAAATCATGTTTCTTCATTTAAGTAGCGTTTTCTGGTAATAAACAGATATTTTATTGCTGAAAAATACATATTTTCTTAAGTAGAGTTAAAATTTACCAGTCTATTGTTTCGATTTTCTTGTACGGATCCGATTATTTCTTATATGAAACGTGCCAATTCTTGACTTGAGAAATGAATTTGTGAATCTAATCCGTGGTCCTTCTTGGGTGCATCTGTTTAACTCTTAAACAAAACTGGCTATTTCTTAACTATGGAAACCAATTTACGAATCTTATTTTTGTCTTTTCCACTAAGAATTTAATTATCATGCATTACGCCTAAAAATGTCGATACATCAAAAAAATATTTTTAATCCATTTGGTAGTGTATGCAAAACAAATGGTTTTAAATGTGCTAGAATGTTTTCTTTACTGTCTTCTTCTGCGCCAACAAAATATACCCGAAGATGTTCATCATACTTGACTATTCGAATACTTTGTATTAATAAGAAAACATTGGTAGTAGTGTTTAGTATGCCAATAATTTTTATCTGTATTTTTCTGTTAAATAAAGCAAATATGGTAAGTAGTTCTATTGTATTTAACAACAGAAATAATTATATTTTCAATATCTGAGACATTTGAATATAAATATTAAAAATATTTTTTAATGTTTCCAGAAATCATTTTTCTCCACTCCACACTACTTTGTAGTGAAAACACCACAGTTTAACAAAAACTAAGTCTTTTCCGTCAGTTTCTGTGTTAAATTAAATATTATTTTTAATTCATTTTCCAAATTGTGACGTTTTTGTTAATCAAGGTATATTATTTTAACTGTATATTTGTAGAGAATTCTGAATTTATGCTTGGAGTTGTGAGTACTTCTTATGACTTTCATTAAAAAGTTCGTTATCCTTATTTTCTTATTTGAGTTATTATATGCTTCAAATGTATTTTTGTAGATTACCAAAAAAAAGCTTAAGGTCGGAGCGGGTTAATGGTGAACTTACACAAGAAAAGCAAAAGAAAAACACCAATAATAAGAATGTGTTTCTACTTCTAAAAATGCACAAATTACATTAATTTCTACAAACGGTAAGACAGTTTTACTATTATGTATGCATATGTATAAATATTACAAAATTGCAAAATTATTGGGTTTCTCATAGACGAATGTCCACCTACGTTAAGCAACAATAAAGAAAATGAACCATATAATAGTAGCGATTTTAATCCGGATTTAGAAATTCTGACATCAGCTGAAGTTCTTTGAACGTTAGCTGAAAATCAGAATATACAATGTAAAATTTCTGAGGATCGATCGCATACAGTTCAAGAAATATTACCAACAATAGAGGCTACTTCTTCAAAATTTGTTCTAACGATCAATTCTGAAAATCTCACTAAGCGTTGCTTCCGCCGATTATCAAAATGCAGTAGTTCTTTATTAAACAGCGGTGAAATTGATTTTTATGATTCTGACAAAGATCCAGAATTTTCTAACAAGGCCCCAAAATTACAGAAAACATCTCACCGTAGAACGTTTAATAACGATATATCTACATCTTCATCCAGCGAATCAGAAGAATCAATATCATCTAACGAAGCTTTAGAGAAATCTTCATTAGCCAAATCAGATATAGAAGTTAACCGAATTGTTGTGAAATAGTTAGTGAATAGAAGATAAAGTGAAAAAACAGGGAAGAAAAGGCAGGCGAAGCCTACTGAGTGTAACGCCAAAAAGACGAAATTACACCTAAACTCTGGGTTAATTTATACACGGTGGCGCAAAATGAACAATATGGTTAAAATGATCAATAACTTTTATAATAATTTGTTTTTTTAAATTTTTTTGTTGAGCATTTTGTAAAGTAGACTTTTCAAGTTTATAATGGAACAATACACAACGGAACAGCGAGGAAAAATAACAGAATTTTATTATGAAAACCAAAGGTCAATTGTTTTAACTCGGCGAGGATATCGACGATATTTTAATGTGCGGAATCTGCCCTCTGCAGCAACAATAAACCGTCTGGTTGAAAATTTTCAACAATATGGCACAGTAAGAAACGCAAGAAGTACTGGGAGACCACGTACGGCCCATAAAAAAATTACGATACGGTAAAAAATATTGAACGTGTGGTGAACAGTATGTGCAATAGAGTCCAGAAACATCAACAAAAAAACGTTCGGCACAGCTGGAACTATGGCGAAGATCCCTTCAGATATATTGGACCGCAATACGAATATTTCCATATAAAATTAAAAGGCTTGATTATGCAATTTATTTCCAACAAATAGCAGAAGAAAATCCAGATTTCATACACAGTTTGATAATGAGCGATAAAGCTTACTTCCAATTAAATGGTTTCGTTAGTAAACAAAACTGCAGAATATGGACGACGAAGAACGCAAGAGCAGTGCATGGGCGACAAATACACCCACTTAAATGTACTGCTTGGTGCGGTATATCGTCCGAAAGGATCATTGATTGGCCCATATTTCTTCGAGAATGCACAGGGCGGCGCACTTATTGTTAATGGAAAATTTTTTGAGGCCAGCAGTGCAAAACCATCCACAGTTGTGGTTCCAATAAGATGGAGCTACAGCTCATACCGCAAGGGACCCAATATTTCAGCTCCCAATATATTTCAGCTAAAAAACAATATTCGCGATGAAATTCAAGCCATAACACCTGAAATTCTGCGAAATATTATGGAAAATGTATTGGCAAGAGTACGTATCTGCGAAACAGAAAATGGCCACCACTTGCGCGATATAATTTTTCATGTTTAAGTCAAAAAAATTTGCCATTTATATAATTATATTTTCAAAAATAAAAATTACAATTATCATTGAAATAAAAAAGTTATGAAGAATTTAAACCATATCGTTCATTTTGCGCCACCCTGTATATCTGCTTCAAAAAGTAGGAAAATGTACAAAGCAAGAAAACTGCGCCCTCCATGCAGAGAAAAATGCATACTAGGCTGCACAATGGAAATAAACGAATCTAAACGACCTGAAATTTTTGATGAGTACTGCACGCTGGCCGATTTGTTAAAACAGCGTAGTTATATTACCAACTCTATGACTACAAATAAGTCAAAATATCGATATTCGTGTACTCAAAACCATTGAAATTTAAATAATGCCTTCTATATTGAAATAGATAATGTGCGTGTTGCTTTTCTTGGACCTGAATTACGAAGTAAACACAACAAACACCCAGTCATAGCCCCATAATTTAAAGATGTTGTTCGTAAACACATTGAGTTAATCCCGCAAATTTAGTCACATTACCTTCGTACTCAAACGATTCGTAAATTCATTGACGGACGACGATCAGTATCGGATTTGCTTAGAGATTACAAAGATGACTGCATAAAACTTTGTGTGCCGTAAATCGTTTAAAAATGCGGAAAACGACGAAAAAGATAAGTTAAAAGGTAAATACGATGAACCTCAATGAGAAAAGGAATTGTCATGAAAAAATAAAAATAAATATAAGAATCAAGCAAATAAAAGTTACATAGTGGCGGTCTATGATTTACAAGCGGTCAAGCCTAGTCTTCGAGGGGTTGTGTCTCGATTTTTTATTATAAATCGAAGCTAAACAGTTTTAATATTACAATATCGGAATTGAAAAATGGACACACAGAATGTTACTTTTGGCACAAAGGGGAAGGAAATCGAGGAGTTGATGAAATCGGAAGCTTTGTGTTAAAATACATGTCAAAAACTATTGATAACTGCGATGATACTCAAAAACTAGATTTCGTATTTTACTCTGACAATTGCGTCGGATAGCAGAAAAACAATTATATGATAGCTGTATATGCTTTTGCAGTTATAAAATTTCCACAAATAAATTCAATTACCCATAAGTACCTTGTTACAGGTCACACGCAGAATGTGGCGGACAACGTACATTCCACTATAGAGAAGAAATCAAGAAGTCATTAAAATCTGAGCGAATCTAAGCTCCGTCTCAGTACGCCCAATAAGGGACCCTTATCAACAAAAATTTTGGAATGCCCAAGACTTCGTATGCTGAGGAACAATTTCAGGAAGCGGAACTGTCCAGAAAGGATATCGGACTATTAGGTACAGATCTCCCTGACATAATTTCCTTTCATAACACTGCACTAAAAATCAAGGATAACAAAAATAGTGATTTGTTATATTTGTTGAGAAATAATCACATTCCACAATTTTATGCAGATTAATTTTATTTATGAATGTCATTGAATTTTGTTATGATAGTAGTTATATTTAAAACTGTCACTTCTTCAATAAGGGGTAGTTTTGGGGTAATAATCCGAAATATTGTCCTACTCCCAGTTAAAGTAAGTTATAATACACCATTGGATATAATAATCAAACTTCTAACTGGCAGGTAATATCACAGTTATATTTTTTAGTTGTACCATTTTTGAACCGAAGGTGCGATATTATGTCGGCTAATCAAATTTCTAAACACACAACTTAATGTGTATTTTATAAGCCAGTTATTTCAGGAATAAAAAAGAATAAAATTTTCAGAATGTGTACAAAACCTCTTCTTTCTGTATACAGTACTCTCTGCAAATATTGTTGAAAATGTTCAATCATTGACATTTTTGATCAATTTAACACAATTTGACACACTTTTCAAATGCTGATAAATTTGGTGAAAATATAACAAATAATTAATAATAATAAAAAAATTGATCTTGAAATCTCCACGTAAGAGAACAATGCATCAAGTCCTGCATATAATTAAAATTTGCTTATTAATCTCATATCATTTGGCAATTTTTTTAAAAACAGATCCACTCGTTACTGGTGCAATGCAATTTCTATAAGAGCTCATTCAAGCAGAAATTTTATGTATGCCGCGAGGAGTGAACATTTGACTACTAATTCTTAAAATGTATACTATTTACGCATCAAACAGTTGCACGATCACTACTGAAATTCAATCACGTTTTGGTCTCAACCATGTGACTTTGATTTAATAGATTTAATTTTAATTTTAATAAATAGATTCTTCTCTTAATTTTTTGTTTTATGAGTGATACGTCTAATTAACGATAGTCACGTACTAGTGAACGCTATACTATACTTAATTAGTTCGACATTGAAAAATAACAAAAATTCGAACCAATTCGTGTTTTGGGACTTCCGGAAAGTATGATGAAAAATGAAACTTAATTATTGATAAAATAAATTTAAGAACATGTTAAGGAAATGTTGAATTTTTAAAATGGGTGATTTCAAGAAAATCGGACAATATAGTTTGAAAAAAGGGTCAATTTCTATTTGTAAAAAAAATTGGAAACAAAGCAATTATATTAGTCTCCATTCGTTGATTTTTTTCTTCAATCAGGAATTTTGAATAAGAGATTTTTTATCATTGCAAGAAACACAAATCTTACAATACATCAATAAAAAATCGAATGAAATAAGAAAATTAGCATAACAATTAAAAGTCCGTTTTGTTCATGATAACAAGCCTAGTTTTTCCGTGAAGAAACTTGAATTTTCCCATAATATGCTATTTGTCTTAATATTTCATACAAATTTTTAATAAGCAAAATTTTCTCTCAAATCCAA
Organism: Tipula vernalis; assembly: GCA_958295665.1. Classification (NCBI taxonomy): domain Eukaryota; kingdom Metazoa; phylum Arthropoda; class Insecta; order Diptera; family Tipulidae; genus Tipula; species Tipula vernalis. The sequence goes on along the minus strand of OY282558.1, from coordinate 314,202,176 downwards.
TTTGTATATACGGTCGAATGAGCATGCCAGAAATAGCTACTTGTTTATCAATAGTTGATTTCACTCAATAACACAAAAAGTATATAAACCCATCAATATAATCAACCTATTTTATAAACTCATTCAAAAATAAAATAAAATGAAAATCCAAAATTAATTTTTCATATTTAAAAATTAATAATTTTCAATTATTCATATTTTATTTATAGAAATTTTCTTTGCTATACTAACTAGCTATATACAACTTAAGTTATTTTTCCTTTCGCTCATCTATTTATAAACAATATAATTATATGTATATGTACTCAATAACGTATATTAATATACAAGGTGTATTGACTAAAAAGCCGTCATTATAACTGCCTAATTTACGTTAGAACCATTATCACGCCACAAACTAGTAAGCCAACTAATTTATTAGAAAACATGAAATTTGTCAACACAACTTGAATTCGTGCGGGACATCCTGTATATACTCGTACATATACAACAATGTATAGTTATAAATAAAAGAAATAAGAAAATATCTTAAATGACGGAAAATTGAAATGTATAATAAAATGTAAAATTTATTGTTTTGGTACAAAATATTGAAAACATTGAACAAATTATTTTTACTTAAATATTTAAAAAAAAAAAAAAAAAAAATATTTTGTTGTGTTAATTGTGAAATTAATTATGTACTCGTATATATGTTTTGTTACTTGACTGAATAATGTTAATTATATTTTCAATATGTTAGTATTTTAGGAAATTATTTTTAGATTTTTTTGATATCACAACTGAAAATAAACAACAGAAATACTAAAGTGGTTTTTTACTATGTAGAAATATGTAGGTCAATTACTACATTAAATGATTGGAGGTTAATCCTTTATGCATTTGCTTACATCCAACATATTACTACGATAGTTGATTGACCTAAAATTTAAAAATACGCGAATTATTTCAAACATTTTAGTCATAAACATTATTGTCAAGTGACATGAGTTTTCCGTTCTTTTAGAATGTGTTGTAAATTCCTTTACATTGAGACTTAATTTCTAGTTTTGTGACCAATTTTATTTTTCGAATTAGGTCGAATTTTGATAAACCGAATTTGAGGAATCTGAAAAAACTGATTATTTCGTAGCCCTCTTGCTAGTAATTTAAAATGTAAGGCTGCAGCAATAAATGACCGCTTTTTAAATATTCCCAAAGTTCTATAAAATTATATTTTTGAAATCATACTCAACTTCCAATGGGCCAATATTGGCCAATGCCGACCTTGATGAAAAAGATAAGTGCAGCACAAGAAATGGGATATTAGGTAACATAGTCAAAAAATACATTTAGTACAACTCGCTTTTTAAGAACAATTAAAATTTATAATGTCTTTTGCCTGTTTTAATATAAGTATTGCTTAATTTTTAAAAATACATTTCTAAATGCTACTCAATTGTTTAAAAAAAATCACTCAATTTCTGAATAAGAACATGTGTTAACAGTGTAATACTAATACATTGGTAAATCTCGAGAATGTTTGATAAGTTTCACACCCGTAATATTTAAATATTTAAAATCAGGCCAAAGGACCGGTCACTGGTGTTTTATTAGCAAAATTTTTTTTTCTGATATAACCAACCAGTTTTCAGGAATAAATTCTTAATTTGTTGACAATATTAGTAGAAATTCATTTGTTCAGTTTTCACTTTTGGCATATCTAAAAGAGTTTTATAAATCCATGCACCATCACCATAAATTTCAATATAAATAAATCATAACAGATTAGTCATTTGTCAATGCACTGTTAGCGCGCTGATAAGTAAAGCCGGCTCGTGAAATCTTATTTGTATTGGCGTGAGCATGTCTTTTATCTATTGATGCATCCTAAGAAATATACTAAACCATTCTATTTTATCCAAATTGCTATATGAAGTTGAACTAAGGTTAGAGTAGATAATGATAAACTTAAAAAAATCGTTAAATTTAGACCCTGTTAAAGTTAGCCAAAAGTTTCCAGCCGAAAGTGAAAAGTCGATAATGCAGATTATAATATTGACATTCCAGCCGAAAATAAATCAGCCTCTAGAGTGTTATGTCTGGAGATGGATTGCATTGATGTGACTTGTAAATAGATATCGCAGGAAAAAAATTCAGTTCAAGTTTCCCGTGGGAAATCTCGAAAAATTCGATTTTTCAAAAATTATTAGAAAATTTGTATAAAATCAGCCTCTAGAATGTTATGTCTGGAGATGGATTGCATTGATGTGATTTATCAATAGCTATCGCAGGAAAAAAATTCAGTACAAGTTTCCCGGGGGAAATCTCGGAAAATTCAAAAATGTTTCCAGCCGAAAGTAAGAAATGTATGAATAAAATCAGCCTCTTGAGTGTTATGTCTGGAGATGGATTGCATTAATGTGACTTGTCAATAGCTATCGCAGGAAAAAAATTCAGTTCAAGTTTCCCGTCTAGAGGCTAATTTTATACAAATTTAACGGCTCGAAACTTCCGGCTGGGATTAGACAATCTGCATTACCATTTTTTTTACTTTCGGTTAGACCAACACAATCTGCATTATCGGCTTTTCACTTTCGCCTGGCAACTTTCGGCTAGCTTTCGCAGTATTAAAATTAGTTACATTTGAAATCAACTTCATAAAATTTGGAATTTTTTGAAAATTTCATTTGAAAAATATTAGAATGTGGTGGATACTCTTAGGATTTTGTAAAATTATTTGTTACATATTATAAGCAATTAATTTTATTAAATTTAATTTTCACAAAACTAAGAATTCAACAAAAACATTAAAGCATACAATTATAAGAATCCAATTTTCAAGAATCTGTCTTTTCGTTTTTACTAGTATAAAGTAAAGTCAAAGAGCATGTGAAATACCAAGACGTCTTATGAACATTTATTATGGAAAAATTAACAAACAACAAAGATAAATGGAAATTACAGTAGAATAGTAATAACTTTATTTTCTTACTCTTTTCACAAACCAAACTATTTTTGGTAATTTCTCAATTCTCTAAATTTGTTTTTGTTTCGATTTTAAAAAATTTAAAGTTAATCACCCATTCCACACGAGTCGCGCTTACGCTGTTACATTTCTTCGTCTCTTACCTCTTTGCAATGTTTTTGCCTATAAACTAAATTTCGTTCGGCGCTTACGCGACTAGTGTGGAATGGGTGAATAAAAATCAAAGGATACTAATTTTGTTATCGTATTTGTTATATTTTGTATGGATCTAAAGTGTGGTGTGCAACCTGGGAAATCAGTGCTTATAAAAATATTCGCACTTCGGATTATAGTCTGTTCATTTTGGTTACAGGTTATTAAACAACATTCATTTCTTTTTTTTTAAATACATGGTCAAAGCAGCATGTAATTGGATACCTATGAAATGAATTAGAATATAATTCAGATTTATCCATAAATATTTTGGTTGCTTGTGATCTGTCTGATGTGAATTATAAATACTGAATTTTGATTATCTAAAATTCAGGGGCAAATATTCTGAAAATCGATGGAAATTCTCTAATGCTTTTTAGTTTTGGCCTGAAGAAATTTGGTAAGGTTAAACCAGCAATCTGAAAACCAGCATTCTTTTACCAAAGTTCTAATAACATTTTTATAAAGTTGCAGAATTGTTTGAGAAGCGTTAGCATAAACCCTACCCTTCAATAAATGTCTTACGGGAAAGTCTAATGGTGTTAAATCACACGATACAGGAGCCAATTAATATCTGTTTTCGAAGCGAAATTATTCAATAATAAAATGTTTCTTTTAAAAGATCAAATGTCGCAGTGAAAATATCATACCAAAGAACTACATGTCCATAATTTTCAACATTATGTTCTTCCAATTCATCTCATAAAAAGTTATTAGGTATAAATCGCTCAATGCCCATCTCCAAACACAATAACAGCAATATCAGCTTCATTTTAAAAATTGTTTGGATCTTACACCAGACTATAAACTACAACAAACAGTTAAGTTTTTGATTGCATAGGCCTCCATGTTTGACGTGGATATTTTTCACCCCGTATTCGAATATTTTGTTTGTTGAAATATCTTTCAAGATGAAAATGTACTTCGTCTCCAAAGATGTTTTTGTCGAAAAAAACTTAATGTTTTCTTGTTTTGCTAAAGCCCAATTGACGGTTGCACAGTATAATCCCTTATCAACTATTTTAATTGTTCAGCTAACTACATATTGAAAGCATTTAGACACCTTATGCAAAATATTTAATAAAGCCGTTGGTTTCATGTTTAATTGCTGTGAGCTATCACCAATTGATATATGGAGGTATTTAGCAACACTGGAACTAACGGAATTAATATTTTCTTGTGAATAACAACTACCGCACTGTACATTTTGCTTCTGTGATGTTGAACAAAACTGGTTGCCTCAAATTTGTAAACGATGTTACGAATAGCTGTGTTTGACGGATCATTTATTTGATCATTTTGTATTCGAAATTTTCTTTTCACTTCTGAAAACTTTCGCCAAATTGATACAAATTTGAATAATAAATATGCGTTGTTTAATTGAGTAGCGCTTCATATTTACTAACCCCAATGTTACTATTTAACAGCTGGCAAAATCGCAATCTAGTACAACAAAAATGAATGGTGGCAAATTTAAAACGAAAGGCCAAATTATACAAGGATTTTCGAGTTAGTCCTTGAGATTTTCGAATTAAAATGTATCAAACAAAATGTTAGGGAGAAATTTTATTCGCGTATTGTCTGCATTCGGATCGATTTATTTGTAGCGTTTTGGGTTTATTGAAACGAAAAAGTGCATTCGGTTATTACTGCCGTACTATTTGTCATTTAAAATAGCAAGCATTTAACAATATAAGGGATTATGTTACTGTATGCTTCGTCAACTAACAAACAATTACAATCTACCTCTGGTGTCCAGGAAGTTTTTTACCAGTTCACTAAATTTAGTAAATGTGAAACATAAATAACGGTATTCATAGTTAAATTTATTTGAATCGATTTTACATTTAGTGAACAATTACAACTATAAAACAATTTAAATAATGAGTTGAGCTTAGCACCAACAATTTCCGAGGTGTTACTTGAGCTTTGCTGGCATTTCTAATAAATCATTTCGAGGCTTCCCTGTATTAATTCGAAAAATTATTGAAAGGTATACACAAGAGGGTAGGTTAAGTAGTTATGTGACGTCTTCTGTAAATCTCAATTAATAGAAAACTCTGAAATGTTTTCAAAAACTTAAAAATTCTTATAGTCTCAAACCCCTAAGAATTGGATTTAGCTTCCACAATCGTAATTTTTTAAATTAATGTTTCTCTTATAATTTTGAGAATATTAACTTTAAAAAATTAATTACAAAACTAACGCTTGTTCACTTGTAGAAGCGCTTGTATTCTGAGCGTTGTAATTCTAGCGAATTTTAGAGTATGTTACCTGTGATGAAACTGTCGAGTAGTTGCAATTATCGAATTTCTATTGCAGTTTAATTTTAACCTGAATAAAAGATACTAAAGTATATTCTTCCAACCAACTTTATAGGTAATTCTTAGAAAGAGGAAGTTTTGTCTGTATTAAATCAATAAGATTCTTTCGGCTTTTTATAGACAAAATATATTAAAAATAATGGCATTCACAACAATTTCGACTTGGTAATCAGAAAAAATGAAGAGGCCAATCATTTATAAATATATCTACCAGAAAAAGTAGAAACATCAAAATCCCACCCGTACTTTAACCCGAGGTCAATACAAAGTGTATCGACTCAAAAAATGAAAACTTTCCTTGAGCTTATGAATGCCATTATTTTTAATATGTTTTGTCTATAAAAAGCCGAAAGAATCTTATTGATTTAATACAGACAAAACTTTCTCTTTCTATTATTTGTATGGGCATAAAACACACAGAAATGAGAGTTTTCCTAAAGTTTTTGATTTGGTGAATTTTATAATTCGCTAAGTCAATGCGTTCTTGCCTCATACATAATGTATGAAGATAGAATTTTATTTTTGGAGTTTGGTCGTAGCTACCTGATGAGTAGACCGAACTTATTGTTTGTACAAACTTATCAGTACGAAACCAAACTACCACAGAGGAAGCTCAAGGAAAGTTTTCATTTTTGGAGTCGATACACTTTGTATTGACCTCGGTTTAAAGTACGGGTGGGATTTTGAGATTTTTACTTTTTCTGGTGGATATATTTATAAATGATTGGCCTTTTAATTTTTTCGAAATTGTTGTGAATGCCATTATTTTTAATATATTTTGTCTATAAAAAGCCGAAAGACTCTTTTTGAGGTAATTCTTAGGTTTACGAATTATTCCTGTAGAAAACCAATATAACGATATTTTGCAAATGGAATAAGCTCATCTGTAATGAATTGTTTCATCTAACAATTTTACATTTGTTTACTTATACAAATTGTACAAAATTTAAAAATCATTAAAATGGAAAAAAAATTCAAATTTATTAGAGTAAATAAAAATATTAAAAATTTTTAAAAGTTTACTAACTTGTTGGCTTTTACTTATGGCATAAGATTTAGTGAACGTTTCGAAAAATTTTAGGTAGGTTAAAAATTTATGAATGGTAGTTTTTCGTCCCTAAGGAATAGTAACAACAATCTGGCTGGGCACTTCCGAGCCTGAGCCGGCTTGACACTTTTAAAAATTGCATTAAAACAAAGGCAGTTCAAAGGGTAGTATATAAACCACTTGAATTTTGATAACATGTAAATATTATTTTAAACCTATTTAAATTGGCAGGCGCATTATTAAATTTCTACATTTAAAATGTTTAATATCGCGAGCCGCAACTGTGTGAAAGGTTGGTAAAATAATGTTTGAACCGTCGTTGTTTTAATGCTTTTTGAAAAATTCTAAGCATGCTCTCATTTCATAAGACTATTTGAATAAAAATTCATCAGCTGCAATCGAATGGCAAAATTAATGCATAATAATTTGGAATTGTAACAGTAGGAGGTTACAAATCCGAACTATTATTCATTAATTTTGCCATTGCAATCATTCCAATGACATATTTAAAGTATGTTTTGTCTATGTTAACAAAACCAATTTTAGTAAATAATTTTAAATTTTAAAAATGATAATAAAAAAAAATTGCTGATCAAGAACAAAATAAAAATATTGGCCCCAAGCGTAGCTATTTGCATATTCATATTCATCCGCGATCGAATGATTACTAAAATTAAAAACATAAAATTGTTTTGTAATTATTTTCATAACCATTCTTTCCATCACAAATATTCTAATCAGAGAGTAAAAATTGGTCGAAGAGCGAGGTTTGTTTTACGAGTTTTCGGTAAATGATGTAGTATGGTTCGAAAAATAAATGTCTACAAGCAAATAGGATTTTTCTACACCCATAAAAATTGAATTTTAGTTTATACGACAAGAGACGTCTCTATAAATCTTTTATAGTTTTTGGTAAGGTGTCTGTCCTTCTGCATATCGATTCGTGCTAATCTCAGAAACTATTTATCCCATTTGGATGAAACTTTTACGAATATGATGAATATTTTGTCATGGTGGTTTACGATAGAGTGAAAATCGGTCGCTAGGTTCATAGTTTTGGTACAATTTGGTGTATCTGATGGAATATTTGATTTTTATTTTGTATTTTCCATTTATTTTGTTGTTTCTCTGATATAGGGTGCATTAAAAAATTTGGTATAAGTTGCAATCAATATTGAGGTACCAGGTGGTAAATAAATCCTGTGAAAACTAAATTTGTCTGCATTCGTCAATTTTATGAACATCGAATTAATAGTACAATTAATTCTTGAATGTTGGTACGAGTAAGTACGCGTTTTCCGATGTAATATTACTGATTATATAGCGTCCCAGACGCTTCAATAAATTTTGTGAGCCGCGACATCGTTCTATGAATTATTGTTATGATATATCATTCGATATACAAACATACCGGCACTCGTAAAATAATTTGAATATTTGGAGTACATTTTAATGGACCTTGAATGTGAATGTTCTTTCCACATACTATAAACCATTTTAGGGTGTCGAAATCTCGTCTATCAAACCATATCGGAAGAAGCAACGCACTGTCATTCAATTTAAAAAGCGCTTTGAGTAGATTTTCAATGGTTTTGATTTTCTAATTTTTCTAAAGCTATAGCAATCCATCAAAACTTCCAAAAATGATTGATTAATCAACGTGCATTAAATCCAACACCTAAAGCTGAGGAATCCTTAGATTTTCGAAATAAATTATTAAATTTTCTGATTGATTTATTGAGAGTGTAAAACCATTCCTAAGGGCAAGTTTCTCGGAATACGCCACGGCCAATATACACCCGTTTAACAACAAACCGAAAAAAGGGAAAGGTGTGTTAGTGTTAAAGATTGGACCCTATTCCAGAAACCTAAGTATTATCATCTTGACTTTACTTCAGTGTATTGCGATGCGGGCATCCAAATTTGTATTAACCATGGAAAATGTTGCTTGATGTTATTGTGGTAGTTATTGCGCCTCATCGTGCTCGTATGCTCGCCCCCAAACACATAAGTAGGATTTGTATATTATATCCTAAAAATGGAGGGTGGATAAACCAGTTTTTTTTTTGTCACTAAAGGTACCTAACGTGTATTGTTTTCGAAATCTCGGAGAATAAATTTCACTGGTTACGTTTAATATTTTACTGTATTTAAATCAAATCTTTATTGAATTAAATTCATCATTTTGATATCAAATTATTGAAACTCTTAAATTTTATTAAATTCTAAATCTCGTTAAATTTTTAAATTGTTAATTTTAGTTTTTAAACCTTAGAAATTTAAACCAATTTTAATGCACTAATATTTAGGAATACAAAAATTTTTAAAATGGTTTATATTTTTAGTAAACTTCAAGTTGGAATTGGTTCTGGTACTTGGTTATCAAAAGCCACATACCAACCTCCACCTTCACTTGGCCAGTCAAAACAATTTTTAGTGTGGGTTTGCAATTCGAAGAAGGTGGTTAATTATTTCAGAAAGTCTCTGAGCCATATTTTTAAAAATATTGTTCATAGTAAATATACCTTGGCTCAATATGGCCCACATTAGTAACTAAAAAATGAGTGTTTATTTTGGATTTTTATTAATAGGACTGAATTAATATTGACTGACCAAGAAAAACAAAAAAAACGTAACAACTCTCTGATATCAAAACGTATACTTGAACAGATTCTATGATAACTTTGGTTTGGCCCAGGGGAAAGTCAAATACATATATAAACCGTTTCAATCTACATTAACTCCACTAAAATGGCATGAGTAGAAGAAAAACCGTCTAACGCCAAGATTGCTTTCAATTCTCAAAATCCAATAATACAGCTTTATAAGAGTTTATTAGCATGGCTTCTAATAGATTACGCACATTAGATGATCTTACACGGAGGACACTTACACTTGCTTTTATTCGGCAAACGAACCGGATAATTAGAGGTTCATTTGCAGTAAAATCTTACATTAAAAGGTGTATAATCTGGAACAAACAACGCGCGCAAACTTTAAATCAATTTATGGAAAATCTACAATGCTCAAATTGCCTTATTAGTTCTTGAATCTGCTGTATCTATTATTCAATCTTATGTATTTGCTGTATTAAGAACTCTTTGTTCTAGAGAAGTTAATTAACTAATGTCAACACATTCAAATCATACCTTTCACTTAGTTGATTATAGCCCAAAAGCTATAGAGTACCTCCGACAAAACCTTTTACGATTACTGGAGTAGATTGGACCCTTTCAACTACGATGTTCACAAGGCCAAGAGTTTGTAAAATTATTAAAGATTACCTACCAGTATTCATTTGCTTTGCGGTAAAAGATTTTCTCGTAGAAGTATGAGATTAATAAGACTGTGGTTCCAATTTATCAGGTGCTTCAAAACTTAAGCTAGTCGACCGTACGAGGTATACCTTGAGGTATCCTCTTAAGCTAGTCTAAGCTACGATAACAATGCCAGAGCCAAGCATTTCGTACGAAAATATGAACCATTTAACACGTTAGATGCTCCTGCAAAAAAGAAACTCAAGAGTATTGGAAAATTTTGGGTAACCGAATATATGTATCTGCTACAAAAACGAAGCAAATGGACTAAAAGACAAGCTAACATATAAAAAGGGCAACTAATCCTAGTTAAGGATGATAACCTACCTCCTGGAAAATCGCCTTTAGAAAGTTTAGATAGATTCGTTATACCATAAAAAGCAGTAATGGAGGATTGCTTAAAAGGTCAATCACCAAAATCAGCCGTGTTCTAATCTAATGACAATACGACGGAAGTTTGGCAGGCATCACTCTCTGTGAACAGTCGTGAAGTGGACACTTTGAAACAAAGACAATTGATACGACACAGACGAACGACGAGAGCAAAAAGCAAATTAATCCTGTTACTTTGCGCGCTCGCACTAATCTGCATGATAGGACATATAGCAGCACTAAAAATTGCGAAAAACATTACAACACGATTCATATTAGGCAGAGCTAGATCACCTTTAAAGTAGCTCTCGTCGGTTACACGAATTATGCGCTAATACAACACTAACACCAGCGGTACATTCGGACACATTCAAATATTGCGCAGAAATCGTTTTGCAAATAAGAATATTCTACGCTGAGTTAAGGGATAAAAATTAAATACGGAACGCCCGAGTTATTTAGTGTGTTCGACTGACGTACTGGTAAAGCTTATAAGCACAGCATGGAAAAGTTTAATTCAAATCAATAATACCATCAAAAGCTTTTTTAACAGCCAATGTCGATACTAACGAGATTAAGCACAATTCCGAGGAGACCGATAAGAAAATTCCGACATTCAACAACGTGATGAACTCACCGATTTAACTCTTCGTGATATGATAGAAATGATGAAACTTTGCTAATTTCAATCCACAGTAATTGACACACCATCACCGAAGTTCATCAAGACAAATTCGATTCTCTTATTTTGACACCACATCAACTTCAGGAACAAATTAAACAAATAATACATAATCTGAAACCCAATCAGGATGTTCCGTGCCATAACTTAGACATAGCAGCCCCATATAAGATAATCGACGCCAAAAAATCAGGTTTCTTCTTGCGTACTGTCTGCTTTTGCAAACTACAGTAAAATTTACTTATAACGTTATATCCGAACAACATTTCGTTTATAACGTTGGAAATGTGAACTGATTTGTTACGTTTTACTTGAATAACTAAAATTCGTATATTACGACATTCGGTTATAACAACGGATTCTCAATTTCAATACATACAATGAGAGCTTTTACTGTTTATTCAACTTTGATACATCAATATACAATGAGAGCTTTTACTCTTTAACTTTTTCCGACAAATAAATTGAACTATTTTTAGAAGTTGAAACAACCATATACCAATTTAAATTAAACTATAAATATAGAATATTGATTTAAACTACTTCCAAAAAACAAGTTTGTTTTCGTTCAATTCTGATTGAACAACGATTAATTAACGATCGTTAACAGTTTAATTTAAATTTGACAAATGGTTATTTTAATGTGCAAAATCTATAAATTCGATAGTACAAGGCCTTTCTCAATTACAAAGAAGGACATTCAAAGAATTTATTAAAACTATTTGTTTAAAAAAACGGATTTGGAAGGACTGATCAAATAAAGATTTGATACAGTCACCGCTAAAGATTGATCAAATTTCATCTTATCCCCGCTGCTGTTGTAGGAGAATCAGTATGTGTTTTATTTAACTACAGTTTTTAAATTTGGTTAATTTCAAAATGTTTCATTTAATTTGGAAAAGTTTCATTCCACTCGAAATTGGTTTCATTTATTCCGTAAAATTTTTCATTCAACTCAGAATAATTTTTATTTATTTCGGAAATAGTTTAATTAAATCGGAAGTTTAGTATAAAGCAGAAGAGGTTTTATTTAATCCGAAAATCCTTAATGTCAAACCAAATTGTTAACTTATCAATGTAACTTTAAATCGTAATGGTAAAACATCTTACTTTAATTTTTACTAACGGATCTTAGATACATTTTTCATGGTGCGTTAAGGCATTGCCACAGCTATTTTTCGCGCCACGCGATTTTTTTCAAATTTTGCTGGAATTAAAGCAAGTTTGATTCTAAAATTTATAAAGTGTTGCACGTTTTATAGCCAATTATGGCAAATCGGACATATCTAATTTACGTATCCTGTCTACTGTGCAAAGCACAACTCGCCCTTCAGTGAAATCAGACTGATTTGACGATATTGTTACAAAAACGAGAGATGAAGAAAAGGATCGAGATTAAAAATCAATTTATTCGTAAACCTTTGTGCAGGCGGTTTCTTTATCATCTCGTAACATGGTTTAAGCCTATAAATATTGACTTTTTCACGCTCTCCATTTACCTTTATATCGAAAAAAATTTCGCAACCCTGCATTACTGGAAAGGGACCAGTGTACACGACTTTAATTTCCGGCTCTTAACAAAACTTTTCTTGACCTGTGTCTTTTCGTGAAGCTAAATTTGGAGAGATTTTTGCGAAATGATCGTTTAATGATTTAACAAATTTCGTTTGAGGAACTAGCATACACTAACTTCGCCGAGGTTGTCTGGAGATGTTCGAGGAATATAGTTCCTACTATAAATGAAGGTACTCTGAATTTTCCGATCTGATGTTTTCATCAAAATTGGAATTAGTTCGATTATACTTGGGTGTAGAAGTGACCTATTTATGTGTTGTAACTAAGGATCTCGGTTTACCGATATCAATCCTACTGTAAGCAAGGTAGCTAAAGGGTCGATTATGGGATGTCGACCAATATAGCTGTGCTTTTTTAAAAGTCAGCACCATTGATAGGCGTTGAGACCTCTACGACCATAAATATCCATGTGAAATTTTTTCTCAAACCCAGATTCAATTTAATCAGCTTGAAACCGTATGCTTGGACGCCCACTCCGATTGTGCGAATTACTGATACATCAGCTCCTCTATAAATTAAACAGTTTTGTTTTGTATCTACTTCTGTGATTACCAACCGATTTGATTGCCAACCCTCGTCACACGTCGCGAGAAGGGAATCGTCTATGATAATACCATTCTAGGTGCTCTGACAAAGACTTACGAGATTGGGATCGCTGACGATTGTTATTAGATGATGACCTGGATGCGTTGCGACTTCTGTGGTTGATACTGAAAAATGGAGATATTTGTGGCATGATTTGCGTCTCAAAATTCATTAATCTTTGCTCGTTATTAATGCTTTGTTGCGCCACTGCCGGATTTGAAGTATGTAAAGTGGTCGAAGGAATAGAGGAAGAGAATACTGAATTAATATGCCAAACTAATACGCTAAACCTTTAATGACCAGCTGTTTGAAAATTCTGTATGACATATTTCCCTTTGGCCGTGCAATTAAACCGGCGAAGGTATCACGCAATCGTGAATCGAAAGCTCCGACGGCATGGGAGTATTTCGGGTCTACTATTTTTATATTAGCAACCAAAAATTGCTGCTGGTTGTGGTGGTTTAAAAGCTACAAGAGAAATGTACTTATCAAAAGGACACGAACTTTAAAATTTAACCATTAACCACATTTATATTAGTCCTTATATACAATCAACTCTCTATATCTCGATCTTCTAAAACTCGATTTTTTCTCTATCTCGATATTTTTTTCAGCCGCTTTAATTTTTGAAATAACTTTCATTCCTTTTCTCGATAATTTTATAACTCTATAATACGACTAAGTATATTTTGCGTTTTCTTTTAAATTATACGTTTCATATTTCGAACTCAGTTTTTGCCGTTAGGCAGAAACATATAAATATGCAGAAATGTAACGTTAATGATCATTCGGTGATTGGTTTGTTAACAGAATAAAAAAAATTGTAACATGGAAAAAGTCGTTGTTAGAAAATATAAAAATTTAACAATTAAACATAAATTAAAGGTTATTGTGAAACTCGATTGTGGAGTACGTCTTAAAGACATTGCCGCAGAATTTTAAATTCCATCTATAGTTCATTGTCGACAATTATAAAAAAAAAAACTTATAACAACAAGATTCAGAAAATGAACACACAGCAGTTCATCCAACAATCCCTGGTTTATAATCTTCCGCTCACCAAACCGATTATATTAAAACGAAGGCAAAACTGTATGCAGGAACACTGAAAATTAATAATTTTAAAGCAAGTGATGGATGGCTCGCAAACTTTGTCAGATGCTATAAGTATCTTTTAGAAATATTTGTGGTGAAAGCGGTAACGGGGACGCTGCTTCAACAAATATTTGGTTTACAAATAATTTGCCTTTCATCAATAAATAGTATAGTGCAGAAGATTAGTTTAATGCTGAGGAGATGGAACTATTTGTCAAGTGCCTTCCTCAAAAAACTTACGCTTTCAAAAAAGAAACATTGGAGGCAAGTATTCGAAACAAAGTCTAACTGTAATGGTTGCATCAGGCGTGGATACAAAGGGGGACAAGGCGATAGGGGCGACCGCCCTTACCAAACGCAAACAATTACATCGAATACATTTGTGGGGCGATTTAGTCTATTATCATTAACTATTTGCTAGGAGTAAGCATACCATATACCTAATACATGAGTAAGCGTAAATCTGAAAATCCAAAAATTGATCATTTTTTTAAAAAAAAGTGATATTGTACCTCTATCTACACAACTACTTTCTACATCCACTTCAAGCGAAGCAGTGATTGAAGTTGGCAATATATTTGAATCGAATCAGAAAAATACCTCTATTCAAAGTATTACAATTGACCCTATTATTGATAAATTTGATGTAGGTCAGTATATTTAAAATAACATTGTCAAAGATTACAAATTTCCTTTCTCCGAACATAATAAAAAATGTAAAAACCGAAAAGCGGTTCTTTAACTATAACCATTTAACTCTGCCTTCCCTGGGTTGATATATTCTGATATTCAAATAGGTTTGTTCAAATATTGCCCGTTTTTTACTGAATCAAATATAAGTGGAATGCATAAAAACGTTGCTCTCAAAAAATTTGTAACCGAACCTCTAGTATCATTTGCAAAATTGTGTAGTAAAAACGGAACTTTAAACATCCACAATAAAAATAAATATTACTCTGAAGCCGTACAATCTGGCAAATTATTTTTAAAATGTTATGAAACTCTAACACTTGACATTAGAATTCAAGTTGATTCCCATCGAAACCGACAAATTAGAGAAAACCAAAAGGGGCTTATGCTTTTAATTGAGACAATAATTCTTCTCGGACGCCAGAACATCTCATTTCGTGGCCATAGGGATGATGGTGATTTATTAAAAACTCAACGATGTAATGAGAGAAATTTCCGTGAGACCTTAAAGTACAGAGCTCACCTGAAACCTGTAATTCAAGGGCGGCATGAAACCTGAAATTACAGGGTCGATCGATTATTATAGAGTTACAACTTATATTCCAATGTTAGAATCTATTATAGAAGATATTAAAACCAGATTTGGAAACGACAGTTCAGGTATATTGGAAGTTCAAATATGAACAGAATGTAACAGAAATGGCAACGAGAAAAACAAAATTATGGGTTCGTTCCAGATGACGGGTTAGCTTCGCTTGCCAACTGTGACGCAAAAGCTTTGCCTGACATTCATAATATTTTAGTTATGTTATCGACGTATCCTCTAAGTGTTGCATGCGCTGAAAGAAGTTTCTCGACCTTATGTAGATTGAAAACATGGATTCGATCAAAACCATGACCAAAAATCAATTGATAGGACTGTAACTTTTACATATCCACAGCGATATTGCAAATGAAATAAAACCTTCGGGTATTATCGACCGTTACGCCAATAAATCAAATAGGCGAATTTAGTTTTTACTGTAAATGTTTTTATTGTAGCTGTACCTATTTTTTAATATTCTTGCTTCGGCAGAACATATACTAAAATTGGAACGATACAGAGAAGATTAGCATGGCCCCTGCGCAAGGATGACACGCAAAATCGTGAAGCGTTCCACATTTTCTTTATATAAATTTTAAAAACGTTTATTTGCCAAGTTTAGCTAAATACACAATTTTCACATTTTGTCGTGTCACGTTGGTTAAACAATAAATGTTGTAAAACCAGCTATAAACTTAGCCCATACATAACTTATTTGAAAATTGGCATACATTCACAACACAGAAATCAATAAAATCAATTTGCTTCAGTTTGGCGAGCTCATTCAGAATTGTGCTTTGAACCGAAATAAAACGCGAAAGGCTTGTAACAATGAAACGTATACTGATTTTGGTGATGCTTTTTGACAATTTATTCAAACTATTAATGTAAGTTACATATCTAATTAGAAAATTTTATAAATAACAAATAGTCTGTACTAATTAATAAAATTTTATTTTATGTATAGTCAACATTATGTCGCGTAATGTTAGACGATTCTATTTTACCTTATATTGACAAATCGATTCCGTTCGTTTCGGAGGTCTTTTCGCTTGATAATTTCATTCTAGGACAGATCGATGATGACAATGTTCAGATTGGGGGTTACTTGGAAGTCATAAAATCAATGGATCGCAGTTTACCCCTGGTTGTGAATGTTCGAACACAAACCTTTGAAAAAGCTACCTGGAGCGATGCTCCACATAAAATTACTGTGCCTAGTATGTGTCACGAATTTATCAATCCACAACGTCCGTGGTATAATATTTCAAAATTATGGACTTTGGACGTGTGTCCAGGAAAAATCGGGGATAAATGGAAAATTGAAACACATATAATAAATGTAATAAAAGATGTGCCACCAACAATGCCACTTATGCCGTGGAGAGCTTACATTATTTCAACAAAAAGTTTACCCGGATTTGATAAATTTAAATTTAGATATGGCTTACAATTCGAGTTTATTCCAAGTTAATAAGAATTTTTAACTTCGATTAAAGGCAAATGGTGAGGTTGTGGATGAACAAGGGATTTATATAGCAAATATTTACTGTTTAAGATTTTTGATGATAGTTATAATAACTAACAAATTTCATCTATAATGAGCGGAGATACATCTATTAGAACTAGTTGGAGTGTACTTATGGTTCAAAATTTTATTTCAGATGGGGTATGCTGGAGGAAAAAGAATTTAATATAATTGATCTTTAATGTAATTAATGCCTTAAGGCTTAGAATTGAATTATGATTAATAAACTGTAATGTTATTTTTATGGATAGGAACATCTTTACATTTGAATTTAGATTATATTATATTTATTGCTGTTTTAATATTTCTCTTAAATGTTGAAAGCTAATACTAAAAAAAGAGGCTTTGATTTTCACTTCAGCTGGTCGTATTAATTTTTCTTTTATATTTTAAATTTTGTAATTTCATTTTGGAAATATTTACCGTAATATGCTTAATATCAAAATGCTTAAATCATGTGGACCCGTGGTGTGGCCGAAGGAACCAGAAAGGAATCCATCAAAGAGTAGTAAAAATTCTTTAATCGCCAGAAAAGTCGTTAGATCGTGGAGCCAAGATAGCAAAGATGTTTTACAAGATGGATTTAAATGTGCTGGATGGATTTAAATGTGATTAACTCTTAATATTAGTACTTATGATAATTAACTTCTGTGCTGTTGCACAACTTATAGTGAATGAGCATTCTTGCTCAAATTAAGTTGTGTATACGAACGGGGTGAAAATAGTTTAGAGAAAATTTGAAGACTGATCTCAATATAAAATGCAACATTATAAATAAATAAATAAATAAATACGAATACTTAAATATTTGAACTTATAGAACGGTTGGACTAAGTGAGAGTATAGAAATAAATAACTAATTTGTTTTTTGGTTTCAGAAGAACATCGAAATATATTTTATCATCAATTTTGTTAAGCGGAAGTTTGGAGTATTATATAAATATAAATTCTAGTTTAAGATATTATTTCAGATCGATCAGGTTCCAACGTTTTATTATTAATATTTTAATTGTGTTGTCATTGTGCTGTCATAGCACACTAACTATCGGCTTTATTAGGTGTCTGTGACCGAGCCGAGTCTGTCCTCACTAACATTCCTTTCCCGTCCCTCGATTTTGTTATATGTAAAAAGGTGTATGATGGCTGCCTGGCCAGGGGCGGATATCACACTAGTAGACTTATGTGGTTATCGATGTGGCGCCTTTCTTTACGGGATGAATATTGCTATGTTTGGCTTCATGAAAAGCTAAGTATGATGGTACATATTTCCTTGGTGAGGGAGAGTTATGGTGTCGTGTTGTAACATGGGTATAGTGGCGTGGTATTCGCATTTATAATACGGGAGACTTGCTTAATGCTTGATCGTACATTGAAATCAACCAATCAGTCAAGTAATGTAGCTGTACCTATTTTTTAATAAAAATGCTGGATATTAGTCTTTTTATTCAGTTTATCTTATAACTTATGTAACCGGTAAACCGGAAGTTTTAGATTACATATTTTTATTCACCACGCGCGATGATTGTGATCTCTTTGGGCGATAGGTTGCCCAGCACTGAAAACCAAATATTTAACGGAAAAGAAAAAAACAAAGAAGCTGACTTGAGGGGAATGGGAGATGTAATGGTAGAGTTAGCGGAATGAGAGGGGATTGGATTTTTGGGTTTGATCGAGAAGAGAAGCAGAGAAAATTTGTTGTGAAGAAAAAAACATATTTCTTTTTGAGTTTTTTGTGTTAAAATTTTAGACATTTAAGATTAATTTTAATAATTTATGGTGGTATAAACTGAATTTAATAATTGTTAATAGAATTCTAAATAAACTTTTATGAATGAATAAAACTTTATGTTATTGAAAGTGATGTTTTTACTTCAGTGATTGCATTTCATGATTTGATAATTTGATTTTCTGCTGATAAACCAAAAATAAAATTGATAGTG
The DNA here is from genome assembly GCA_958295665.1 of Tipula vernalis. NCBI lineage: Eukaryota > Metazoa > Arthropoda > Insecta > Diptera > Tipulidae > Tipula > Tipula vernalis. Next base: position 314,183,277 of record OY282558.1, on the reverse strand, counting down.
TCAGTAGTTAGAATGACTACATTGAATTTGTAGTCTTAGAAAAAAAAAGAAACTTTATTTTGGGCCTTAAATGTTTTATGTAAACCAGTTAAGTGAAAAACAAAAAAAAAACCTTAATAAATAATTTATCGTGGTGATTCGATCCATTGTGAGTGTAACCGTAAGCAGTGTTTTTGTTGGAACGTTGCGTTGCGGTGATTCGAGGGGCATCATTTTGTTTTATTGTTTTGGTGAACAATTCTTGAATGGATTCTTCTTTTTAAAATTTATGGTACGAGCAATTATAATTTGAACAGCGATTATCAACATTTTATGCTGAAATAATTTGGACAACTTGGTGCTAACATATGCACCAAGTTACAAGGTATGTAAAGACACCTTAAATATTAATCGAAGTACGGTATTGTTGCCTGGATACTAACAGGACTATTATTTTTTTTTTATGTTTTGGACCACCGATAATAACGAGGAGCTGAACTATCTTCATCTCACCTTTATCAACCGGATTATACAAATCATAACAGAGGACGCTAAAATTTGTTTTTCATGGCAGTATATCAGTGGTGTTAAGGAGTTTCAGCAAGTATACCGATTACATTTCATTTTTTTTTTCTCGATTTCGATTTTTCGTCATTATTTTTATAACTTATTCATTAACTGGATTTCGTTTTATTCTTCTTTATTTAGTTTTTAATATTCAATTCTCCCTGATTATTGTACATATTGATTGACCGTTAATCGGGGATTATCAATTAAGCAACGTCCGTGACAGTAATTTTATGTTATATTTTCTTTTATTTTTCATATACAATCCCATCTTTCTCAAAATATTTGGTTTTATAGTGGTTTGTCAGATAAATAGTATGTCTGGCTAAATAGATTATTATAAGTTCTTAAGCAATTCGTTCATGGTCTCAACTGCTACTCAGTTCGGCGTAACCCGGTATATAGCAGCATTTACTAGCTTCCTCTTGGCCCAGAAAAGAACTCCCCCAGCCACTGCACGCTAGCCAACTGAAAAAGCTGCACTGGAACAACCGAGAGGAAGTTTGCAGCAGTTGTATTCTCGGTTTAATCAAAACTTGAGACTACAGCTGTTACACTTATATAAATACTTACCCTATTAGGGAAACCGATGAGAACGACCTATAACCCTGTTTAATATTATGTCAATTTCGACACCAACACCAAATATATGGAGTTTTAGCAGAAACTTGCACATTTCAATATCAAAAATCCATGATTAAATTTCACAAATCGCTGATAAGTTTGCTGCTATATAGGGTGGGCCATCTAACATTTTTTTTGAACTAGCGGTTATTTTGAGTACGGTAAGGGTTATGTCACTTTTGATTTGACAGAAAGTTAGTTTTATCCTTTCGCTGATCGAAAGTGGTTGTGTATATGCTTGAGCAACGCTGGGAAATATTGAAACATTACTTCGAAAATCTTGTCAAAAAATCGTTTTTTCAGATGAGGCGCATTTCCATCTTGGCGGCTATATAAACAAGTAGAATTGTCGCATTTGGGTCACGGAGAACCCGCACGTGATCTTAGAGAAGCCGATGCATCCTCAACGAGTGACTGTTTGGTGCGGATTTTGGTCCGGTGGCATCATAAGGCCATTTTTCTTTGAAAATGAGCAAGGAGCCGCCATTACTCTCAATGGTGAGCGCTACCGCGCCATAAACGATTTTTTGTTCCTGGCACTTGAAGAGGAGGACATAGGCAACATTTGGTTGCAACAAGACGGCGCTCCGTGCTGCACACAGCACACGTTTCAATTGATCTTTTGCGCACTGTCTTCGAAGATCGAATTATCAGCCGAAATGCTAATGTGATTTGGCCGCCTCGGAGCTGTGATTTGACGCCGTTGGACTATTATTTTTGGGGTGCGGTCAAAGATAAGTGTTACGCTGATAAACCAGCAACGATTGACGCTCTCAAGAACAATATTCGCACCATTGAAGACATAATGCCGCATACCATCGAAAATGTGCTCAAAAATTTGACCGACCGTATGGGGTACGTCAAGGCCAGCCGAGGCAGTCATATGAATGAAATAGTATTCCATAATTAATCGGAAGGATTATTCTTTACAATGAAAAAATAAATTTGAAAAAATATTGAGAACTTTTTGTTTTATTGCATTTAAAAAAAAATAATTATTTGCCTCATCTTACTACCCCATTAGTGAAACCGATGAGAACGACACCCCTACCAAATATGAAGTTAGCAAATATAAAATAATTTTTGTAAATAATTTTTATCCAAATATTTACATAAATCACATATTTATTCTCTAATTACTTATACGTTTAATGTTTTACTTTTATTATTGTAAACATTATTAAAATATATTTATAAATTCAATTCTTTATGCGATCGCCTAAATTTATGCATTTTACTAATCCAATCATATTTTTAGTTGGTGTTGTTGTTTTAGGAAAACTTTAGGATAAAGTTCACAGCGGTGTTACCAGTCATTTATGAAAGGAAAGCATGGATGACTTCGATAAGTTTGTAGACAACAAATTTAAGAAAAGAATCCGAAAATTTTGCTGTTTCTGTCTGTTTACAACATATAGATCTTTTAATAAGTGATCAAAAATATCAAGCATCATTACAGCGACCAATCGGTGCGTAAACAATTTCAAGAAATGGTAAAATTTCCGAGCGATCGGTATGACAAGCATTGCTTTCAGTTGGTTGGTTTCTTACTATACCCTTGCACTGTAAAAGATTTTGTTTGTCCCCTTTAACCGAAAACGCCGGTAAAATTAACTCAACGACTAAAACATGCAATTATGTATACAAAAATCTGAAAAAAATCATTAATGCTTCTTAAGTCTTCTACTTTACGATAAAAATTTATATTTTAGGTCAACACAGTTTATTTATAAAATAAATAATTATAAACAAAGAAACTAGTAGATTTTTTGAACATAAAACCCTAATTTTTTGATGTGAAAATACGCTGTTTTTCGAAGTTAATGTTAAGGCGAAGTGATCAGTGGGTGGTATTCATAAAACTAGAGGAAAAGGCAATAAAACAAATATTTTCCTTTGATATGAAGACAAAATACAAGCTATTATTGAAAACAGGGATAAAAATGACCCGAAACCAACTTTCACTTTTCATTGCGGCAGACGGGAAGCAACTGGCAACATGAAAATTTGGCTACTAGTTCCACTCCTTAGTACAATTTTGTATGTGGGGTTCCGCCTTTTTTTTGTTTTTGAATAGGTAATGGTTGCAGTTTTGGCATGGATCAAATTCTCCCTGCTTTTCAGTGAAAGGGTAAATGATGAAGAAAATATTCTATTGAATGTGAACTTAAACAAAGAATTCTATAAAACAGCGAGTTTATCAGTAAAATTCAGCAAATAGAACAATAGAACATTTTCGATCGAGTCATTCCGAAAGTGAATTTCAAGATTATTGTAATGTGGATGGCCACAAAGAGGGTGAAACAGTTACCTATAATAGGTTTTGTGTTGCTTTCTAAAAAATAAATAACGTATGACAATTCTATATCTCAAAGATCCCTTCAAAATCGATATTTCACTTTCCGCAATTCCCTTAGTAATCGGTTTTTTAGAATATACACATACATAGATACAACGGTTTTTCGCGATTATAAAATACTCTTTCTTTTTTGATATAAAATAATTTATACTACTTCAATTTCGCAGTGTCGACAAACGACTTGTTTGATAATTCGCACGGTACCGTTCAACGCGCCGTGTTGTTTTCCTTGTCTCTTTTGATTTATTTTCTATAGGCAAAATAAAGAACAAAAAGTGTATTTCCCACAACGTGCGAATTATCAAACAGACCCCAATACATGCATGCGCTAAATTTTGTGGTGTTTCTGAAGTAGTCAGCCGCGCCACATATGTCTTTTACAAAGTTAAATCTTGCTACAACCATATAATCCACATTTTGTTTTCGTGCGCTATAAAAAAAAGGTCAGGTTATCCACAGCCAAGGGGACCATCTTTAGTTGGCTTTAGAAGTGCTGAAACAGCCTGTTTTCTTTTTTGGTCGAACTCATCGCGGCATTGAGAGTCTTAAAATTGTCTTATAACGCCAATAAATAAATTTAATATTTTGTCCACAATTTTATGTATACGAAATATTAAGAAATTCCAAAACACAAATTATTTTGGTAAATTAACCTGCACACAAGTCAAAACGAAAAGTATTTAGGTACACGAAATTTAAAATAGTATGCATGGCTATTTGCTGCTTCCAAATTTTAAAATCAAAAAATATTTGCACAAATTATTGTTCAAGTTTTCAATCATAAATTAATGTCTATAGGTGAATCGATAACTTTAAGATTTTTAAAGATTCCTTTTTTTTTGGTTTTTCTTCCACAACGATTGAGAAAATAGTGCACTAAAAAAGCATTTAATTTTGACTAGCCACTATATTTAAACTGTTATAATGCAGAAAGCCACACATTTTAACGCGTGAATTAACTCGATGAGAAAAAAAAATCGTGGTGACCTAGATCCACGATTATATTGCACCAAATCAAGAATATAACTCATAAATATATTGAAATCACTTGTGAGTTGATGCCGACATTCAAAATTAAAACGAAACCTTTATTTTTTAACTTTTAAATGAAAATAACAAAATATTTACGTAGATTTATTTCTCAATCTTACGGCAATCGTACGTTTATTATAATTTTGTATCCAAACGAGACGAAAATTGTACCTGTTTTATTTGTAAAGCAAAGTTCTTCAGGCCAAGAGATCCAAGTAAAAATAAGAGTAAAGAAAGTAAAATTAGAGAATTAGAGTATTGCCGAAGAAATTAAAACAATTAATTCTCTTTAACTGAGTTTAGCAAGGTACTAGATAAATTAAGGCCAAAAAATTAAAAGCTGCCAAGTACATAACCCGCCGGTCAAAAGAAGCTAAAAATCAAACCGCTAAATACAACAATTTCATCAATTGGTGCACACGGAGGTAAACGGTAAGAAGAAACATGTCTCTTAAGTCAATAAACATCATTCGAGAACATTGAACCTAAACGCATTATATTACTATAGACGAACAGACTGAAAATAATTTTCCTCACTATACAAATCAATAGCAATCAATTAAAAAATGAATTAAATTAATTTAATTTAAAAATGTAAAATTGAATTAAAATGACCGAACATTATAATACAGTAGTACATATAGCTATTTACAATTAATTTAATGTTTTTTGTTATGTTGTGTGTATAATTAAAAGCAATTATGTCAAACATAAAAATAATAATAATAAACATCGCAAAACAAAAAAAAAAAAACAAAAATTAATGATCTCTTAAAATCAAATCAAACAAATAATAACGATAATAAAATAAAACTATTTAAAATCACAAAAACAACAATCGCATAAAATTAAATAATTAACTTGTAGTTTCAAAATTAAAATCAACAACAACAAAATTCATATGAATATAATTTTTTATAGCAAAATTACACATATATCAAACAAATAAACCATAAAACTTTATGGCTATGGTATATCACTATCCTACTTTCGCAACCATATTCCCCGATTATTATATCCGCATCGAACATAAAATTTAGTAAGCACTCTTTTACACATAATAAAATAGTTTAACATTTTTATTATTATCTATCTCTTTTATATAATCTCGTTTTTGATGGGCGAAATGAAAGTAAAACTAATCGTTGTAATAAAATATATTAATGTCTCATTCTAACTTACCTTTTTATTATGCTATGTTCTTTTTATCGTCTTTCTTTTATTTTTATTTTCTATTTTGTGTGTATACACATTCTTTTGTTCGAAAAGTTGTTGTTTTGTTTTGTGTCATAAAAATGGTAACATTATTATTATTATTGTTATCTCTTTCGTGTACACAGTCAAAATCATATGAAAATCACTGTTCCTACAATCATGGCTGACAATAAAAAGCATCAAATAGGCGTGGTTATTACACTGGTTTTCAATTTTAAGTGGTGTTTTTTGATTTTTATTTGGGTGTGTGTGCGTTTAATTTTTTTTATTCGTTTATGTGTGTGTGTGTGTGTGTGTGTGGGGAAAGTAAAAAAAGCACACAATTTTATTGATTTTTAATTAATTTTAACTAATAAAATAATAATTATATTACACAAAATTAAATCATTTAAATATAAATAAAAATAAAAACGAAAATTAAATAAATTACTTTCTTTACAATTTGTTTTTTTTTTTATAAAACACTTTGCTTATTTGGTTTAGCTTAAGAATGGGTGGTTGTATGTGTGTGGAGAGGAAATATAAGTTAAACGCCCATTAAAACCATTTTATTGGTCATAAAAATGACATAAAATCGAAGGAATTTAGTTTTGTTCTTTTCATAATACCGCCGCACATGATTTATGTTTAATTATAATTTTTATATTTTGTGTAATCATTTAAATTAAATTTTTGATTAATTTATTTAATTTTATTAAATTTTTTTTTTTTTTTTTTGCACTTTTAGTTCACAAAATTTTGTTGGTGCGATGACACACTGTATAGAAAGACAAGATTTTTGTTTTTATTATAATAGTTAACGCCCATTAAAAAAAAAAAAACAGAAAATCAAAAAACATATGAAAATCAACACACTGCACAGAAAACATACACTCGGGAATGATATTTTTCACAACTGAAAATTCTTTTACAAGAAATTTTTCTTTTCCAACACAATATACACACAAGTTATGTGTACATTTTTATAATTATAATAATTATTATGAATTTATTTTATATTTTAATTAAATTAAAAACACAAAACACAAACACAAGATTATGATTTGTGACAAGTCGAATGTTGCCATATTGAACTGAGTTGTTTTACTTTTTTCTACATACAAGCGAGTTTTTTTTTTTTATGTTATTCAATACATAGAATTGGAATGCATGTTGCAATGTATTTTAGTTACTAATACATATTTAGTGTGTGGTATATTACATAGTGTATAGCGGAGCTATGATTTCGATATATAAAACTTTAAAATTAAATTTTGTTATAATGTTTGGTATTCAATGCGATACAAAACTGGTTTTTCTTTATAGCTGCTTATGTGTATGTATGTAGATTGAAAGAAAAAAAATTGATTTATTTTAGTACATGTGTGGGATAATATATGTATGCTTGCATATTTTCGGAAAGTGTTATTAAACTTTGCTGATCAGCTGATTCAAATTCGATTGAAATATTTTGTTGTTGTTTTAAAAGTTATTAGCTTAATGCGATGAGGTGAAAATATTTATCAATCTGGCTAATTCTGGAATAACTTAATGCTTCAAATATTAGATTAATGTAATGTGTAGTCGTTTTGGTGTAATTAGTCGAAAAGAGATAAAAAACGTGGAAATGGATCATCTTCTAGCCTCTTATTGGAGTCATACAGAAGACGTATTTGAGATGCTACGGAGATGCTTGCTGACTTTATCAAGCGGAACTGTAAGGACTTTACCAATCCCTCTTTTGTTGGTTCTATTTTGGAGTACTTCGACGTCTGCCGCCTGCATGGTCTGTTCATTATGTTCTTCCACCTTACCAAGATCGCTGTAACCCGTTGAACCTGCACCGGTTAGATTGTCGTTTTGTTGTACCACGGCATTGCCAAACCAAAATATTTTTAATATTGATAAAATATTTACAATAGTATTGATCTTCTGAGATACTTTATTGGCAAAATATCAATGCGAAGAGCTGTCAATTTTTGGGTTTGGTGTACATAACATTTTTGAGTTTGGTGTACATGACAAACTATAGAAAAGAGTTGAAAAAAATCGAAGTATCCTAACGATCTGGTAGTGATGCCGATAAAGTATACAAACCTAAATGTTGAACGTTTAAAGAACTGAGTTTTTTAAATGAATCTCCATTTGGTTATGTCGCTCTATCTAGATCTTCTAAAAATGTACCGGTAAGATTAAAACATATTGTAATTTTATTATAAATTGTATATTTATTTTCTTCAGTTATTTATTTTCCTTATTAATATTAAGGATATTATCCCACCATGGCACTTTGCCCTCATCGTTAAAATAATTTGCAAAACTGTCTTTTACATTTTTTTTTGCAACTATGGACGAATTTAAGAAGTGTCCCTTTTGAATTGAAGTTAGGTGAACGTTGACCGTTTCTACTCCCCTCTCAATTACACCGGTTTAAATATTTTCCACTAACAAATTTTCTTTCATGTAGCTAGTTCTATTTTTGTTTAGGAGATAGTTATGAAGGTAGCAGCAAGCCATGGTAATGGTACTAGCTTTTGCAAGCTCTAGGTTAATTTGATTTTGTAGTACTCTGAATTTTGACACCATCATGCCAAAAACGTTCTCTATACCACTCTTCTGGAAAAATCGCAATGTTTCATGAGGTTTAAGGAATTCAGTCAAATGGCGCGAACTATGTTTTCAAAGACAATAAAAGTTATTCGCTCAGACCGCGGAACAGAATATAAAAACAAACAGGTCATTGTACACTTAAAGGGCATCGGGACTAAAGTAGAATACACTGACGCATATTCACCAGAACAAAATGGAGTAGCAGAGCGCAAGAACCGAACGATAATCTAGATGGCTCGATGTATGATGATTGAGGCTAAATTTGACCATTCGTTCTGGGCGGAAGCAGTTACAACGGTTAATTTCATACAGAACCGTTTGCCAACAAAAGGAGCTCCGAAGGCACCACTAGAAATCTGGTCGGGTACATTACCAATTTTGAAAAATGTTAAAATCTTCGGGAAAAAATGTTTATTGCTTATCCCTAAGGAGAAACGAAGAAAATTAAACATAAAGGCAGTGGAGGCACGATTTTTGGGTTCGACGAAAACTCAAAGGCGTATCGATGTTTCGATGTAAAGACGAACAAGTTGATTATATAAGCCGCGATGTTCGTTTCTTCGAAGGGGAAGATAATACCGTAACTGTCGAAATAAAACCACAAGTTGACAATATCACTAATGAAAGTGAACAAATAGTGGAGGCACCAGACGCTGTGTCAGGTCAAGAACATATCAAGCGAAATAATGAGGGTCGCTAAAAAGGAACTGTTTCAATCCCAATTACCAAAAACCAAGTTAGATGCTCGGAACGAGAAACTTAGTGGGTCAAATCAAAACGATTAATCAAGGAAATCGAAAATATTAATTCAATAATTACTGAGCCGAAAACACTGGCAGACGTACTGGAGACTGCAGAAAAGGATCAATGGTTTGCGGCTATGCATGATGAAATGAAATCACATGCTGAAAATGGCACCTGGGAAATAGTTGAATTACCAAGTAATCGAAAAGTAGTGGGTTGCAAATGGATGTTTAAATTGAAAGCTAACGCAGACGGCACTGTAAAGCGGTTTAAGGCTAGACTGGTTGCCTAAGGTTTACGCAACGGTTTGGCCAGGATTAGTACGAGGGATTTGCACCAGTTGCTAAGCAAACAACTTTTAGAACGTTGTTGACGGTGGCAGGCAGAGAGAAAATGCAGGTCATCCATTTGGATGCAAAAACGGCTTTCTTAAACAGCACACTGGAGTAGGAAATCTACATGAAGCAGCCGCCATGTTTCGAAACGGATGATAAAAGCATGGTATGTCGATTAAAAAGGAGCTTGTATGGACTGAAGCAGTCGGCACGCACCTGGAACATGTCATTAAATAAGGTAATCGTTGACGCAGGATTTTATCGCAGTGAAGCAGACCCATGCTTATATCTAAAGGGTACAAACGATTTAAAATTACGCATGGTAGATGTTAAATGCGAGAACATATTTTTTGGGTATGCAGATGCCAGCTGGGCGGAAGATCGGTGCGATCGAAAATCAAACAGCGGTTCAAGTTATTTGGAGCAACGATAAGTTGGAGTTGCAAGAAGCAATCATGCGTTTCACTATCATCAACAGAGGCCGAGTTTGTTTCATTGTCCGAAGCATGTAAGGAGGCGATTTGGCTGCGAAGGTTGTTGAACGATTTTAATGTCGACATAAACAACTCGACTTTGATATACGAAAACAATCAAAGCTGCTTAGCACTGATCAACCAAGAAGGCTTCTCTAGCCGATCTAAGCATATCGACACTATAGGCAACATTTTATTAAGGATCACATCGAAAAGCAAACGATTCGATGTGAGTATTGTCCTACCAACGAGATGCTGGCAGATATGTGCACCAAGCTGCTGGGCATAAATCGGTTACAATCACTTCGAAAGGACAGCGGGTTGTTTTAATTTCATTTATTATTCAAGGAAAGAGGGAGCAGTTGTTATTAAGTAGAAATTGAGGAGGAGTGTTGGATGCAACTAAAAGTCAACTCTTAGTGTAAACGCAATTATCATCGATTTGGATTTTGACTTTTCGTGGCCATCTTGTATTGTCAATTTCTTACTTACTTCCGTTCCGTCATATGTAAAAGTTGTATTGCATAATTTTGTTACTAAAATAAATATTCTAAAATCATCAAGTGTTTCAATTAATTAAAGAGATAGATTAATTACACTCTAACAATTAATCAGTCATTATTCAGACATTACTTATTCATTATTAAGTCATAATTCAATCTTTATTCACTAATATTTCTAACCAATGAAATGAAAGGTGAATTCACTAATTGTTCACTCATTATTAACACATTTTTCACTCATAATTCACTTAGTTTTATCTTATTATATCATGAATAACGAAACAATAATGATTAAATTATTAGCGAGTGAATGATCATTAAATAATTAAATAAAAAGTGAATAATGAGAAAATACCGAGTGATTATTGTACGAATGGGTGATAAATAAGTGATATCATCATTCCTGAGTAATTAATAAGAAGTACTGAATGAATATGAGTCAATAACGAGTGAATGATCACGAATATTCAGTTGTATTGGTTTCGTAAAAATGGATTAGAATAAAGTTTTCGATTTAATTAATAAACTTAGAATTGTTCATTTGGTGGCCGTTATACTATTCATAATTCCGTTTCACGCCAAGATCACACACCAACAACCCGAAAATTTTGATCAAATCAATATTAAAACAAAGAGTTGGGGGCTATGTATTTTGAAACCTGACACAGGACATTAAACATGACGGAGTTAAAAATTCCTCATCTCGAAATCAAAAAGCAGTCGTACCATCTTTTCTGGTTTGTTCTTTTGGTAAATTAAATTGTTAAATCTAAATTTGGTACCATTGCTTTTTAGATTTCATAGCTGCTTCATGAAATCGGTCGGTGAGGCCGGCTCAATAAGATACAGATAAAAATTCGTAATCTCGAAATCTAAAAAGCAGTCATACCAACACTATTCTTATTTTTTCCTTTTGCAAAAAACATTTTATTTTTGACCCTCAGGTTTGTATGTTTTTTCCAACATAACGAATAAAAATTTGTGTTCGTTATATTAGAAATTCATACAAACCTTAAAGTCAAAATTAAGAAAATTTTATGTTAATAATTTTTGTTAATAAGTTAATAAGTATTTGGCTACGATGCAGTATCACTAACACAAATTAGACAACTTCATATATACAACAATTATAGTTGTCTAATTTGTGCACTAACTCACTTTGTCTCGGCTAAAAAAACCGGCGGTGGCGCCCTTTTTTGTATCTAGCATACATTTTAATAACTAGAAAATTGCTCCATTTTCTTTGAAATGGTTATTATTTAAACTGCAAAATAATATAAATCAAAATGTCACCTACAAGGGAATTTTTAAGCAATAATATGATTATTTACATAATACATTAATTTTAGTATGTTCAAAAAAAATCAAGAAAACTACTATAGGTAAGTTATTTTTTTGATTAAATTAATCATATATACATATACATAAATAAAATTCAAATATTTTTATAGAATTTTCCCCCGTTTTTTCTAGAATATGACCTGGCTTTTTATCAGAATATATGTATTACTATGTAGAAAGAGCAGTAAATTCCTCCTTTTCGAAAATATTTTAAAAGAACTTCTCTCAAGTTTTTTCCAAAATATGTCTCGGCTCCTTTCCAGAATATAATACTCCGGAAAGAGCAGTAAATTCACCATTTTCCAAAATATTTTTAAATAATTTTTCGGCTTTTTTTCAGAATATGTTCTGGCTCTGTTCCAGAATATATTACCAGATAGAGCAGTAAATTCCTTTACCAAAAATATTTTTAAAGAATGTCCCTTCTCTTTTTGACGCTAAAATATATCCTCTTTTTTGCAGAATATTTTTCTCTTTTGCGTATTATGTAACTAGAAAAGAGCCCCTCTTTTCAGAATTTATCTTTTCGAAATATCATTATATTAATTTGCAGACGATGTAGCAATATTAGTGAAAGAAAAGAATGAACGAGCAGCAATAGCCACAAGCAACATAATCTTAAGAAACTAAACGAAGAACTAAGAAAGATAGAAATAAAAATAAATCCGGAGAAAAGTACATTCATGAAGCTATACAAAAATAAACCCACATAAGAAGAGGTGTGGTATATATACGAATTCGATACAGTATGTTCCTAGGGAACTGTACAGAAATGTAACTAACGACACTCGTGATATGTTCTTTCTTCATTCTAAATATGTACTTCAACATAGTGATTTCGAGTGTAGCATCTATGCTGTATTAAATAAATAAAGTATTCATTATTAAATATAAGCATACTAGTTTCAATTAATCATACGTATACTTACCTTATGTATTCATACTACGCGATACATAATAACTGGCGACGAGGATAAAAAAAAAAAAAGAAAAGAAATAATTTTCTATCGTTCAAAAGTGATTCGTCATCGCCATCTTGTTTTTTTACTGCGGTTGTATTTTGCACGTGTTAAAAGATGTTTTTTAATTTTGCTGCAATGGAACAACAAATGCAACCAATCTTTGCGATCGATGTATTCGATAAGAAAAATATGAAGTGGTCAAGATGGGTAGAGCGATTTGAAGGTGCTATGGAGATATTCGAGGTTAAAAACGAAGAAAAAAAAATTGCGCATGTTACCATTACATGGTGCAGGATACCTACGATATAGTTTCGGACAAATTAACACCGGAAAACCCCAAACAAAAAAATACGATGAAATTGTAAATTGTGGAAAATTTCAGATTTCACCTACGTAAACAACAAGAGGGTGAGTCGGTGGAAAATTACATCACAGTATTAAAAAAATTATCGATTGATTGTAACTTTGGAAATTACTTACAAACTGCGCTACGAAATCAATTTGTCTTCGGTCTACGCAACATGAAAATACAAAATCGACTTTTGGAAGAGTCGAAATTAAAATTGGAAAAAGCCCTAGAAATTTGACAGGCAATGGAGTTGTTAGAAAAAGGCGGTGCTGTATTACAACATCAAGCAAATAGGATGGTACATCACATCCAATCACAAGTAAATAAAAATTATAGAAAATTTACTAACAATAATTTTAAAAACAATTCTAATTTTAAAAATAATTCTAATTTTAATACTAATTCTAATTTTAAGAATGAACAAATTTTAAAATGTTTTATATGTGGGCTCGAAACACATCTAGCAAACATGTGCAAACATAAAAATTGGATTTGCGAATATTGCAAATTAAAACTGCATTTAGCAATTGTGTGTCTCCAGGCCAAATCTAAAAGTAATAATGTAAAGAAAAATGTTACGAATTTTATTGAGGAGCAAGTGAGTAAAGAATTAGATTATTTAGAAATCTATAATATCCAATCGAACAGAGACAAATGTTGTATACGTTTAGATATTAATAACAAAATAATTAATTTTGAGATAGACACAGGATCTCCGGTAACATTAATCAATAGTGCAGACAAAGAAAAATATTTTAATGAAATGCAATTACATAAAACAGATATTGAACTAGTTAGCTATTGTAATGTAAAGATCAAAGTGTTAGGATATTTGGAAGTAAAGATTCATACCGGAAACAAACATAAAATTTTAAAATTGTACGTAACGAACTCGAATAGACATCCATTGTTAGGTCGTGGGTGGATGCGAGAAATCGAATTAGATTGGAATAAAATTTTTAATAACATAGAGAAATTAAATTGTGTTGATATTTTAGATAAAAGCGAAACAGGGGAAAGCGCTGATGAATTTCAAACTGCGGAATTAATAAAAAAATATCCTACAGTGTTCGATACAGAATCCATTGGAAAAATTTCCAATACACAAGTTGAACTTATCATGCAGTTAAATTGTAATCCAGTTTTCATCAAAGCTAGACAGGTTCCTTTTTCGATGAAACCTCTAGTGGAATCTGAGCTACAGAATCCTTTGTAAATTGTAATAGAGTGAACCCGAGTTATCTGATTTTTTAATACGGATGTGTTTTCCGTCTATAGCCCCTATAGCGTTGTGAAAGTTCCATTTGATCCCAAATTCGGTAGATATTTCTTTCCACTCTGATTCGGATTGAGGAATCTATACAAAAAATATTAATACTATTAAAATTTATCACATTAATGTATAAACAATAATACAACATAAATTGTATGTTTTTAGGACGTCGAATATAACGAATGCGAAGAGATGTCGGAATGTGAGATTATGCCGTAATCTTTCGTTGCTAAAAACCCATCTAAAAAAAAAGCCAAAAGCAACGTCAATTAAACAGGTCGATAAAACAACCGAATTGTTAAGCATCGCTTGTGAATATTCAAAAAAAATAATGATAAAGAAGAAGAAGCTATATCAAAAAGTTGGAGCTTAAAATTGAAAAGAATGAAAGGCGAACAAAAGATTTGGGCCGAAAAATGTATTAATGAAATTTTAACGGAAGGAGAACTGGGAATGTTAAACCAGTATTCTTTATCAATTAATGAATATCGAACCGAATATTTGGAAGCAAACAGTCTTTATCTAGCGCCAGCAGTAAGGTAATGTTGGAATATAATAATAACTACGCTCCTCAATATTATACTGATAAAGATTGCGATAGAGATTTACAATGAATTAGGAACTTAAACTACTACATATGTATAAATAATTAGTGTGGTGATACCTGACTGAATTAATTAATATGAACAATGTGATATGAATCAAATACGTATATGAATTATTTTTAGACAATTTTATTTCTTTTACTTACCCTTATATAATATAATCTTTTGAAAATAATTGCCTAGCATGTTTCCATAACTATTTGACTTATCGTGTTTGGAGCTACAATAGCAGAATATTTGAGCCATTCAAATGACCTTCCAGTAGCTAAAAACCTGACGGTTAGCTTGTCGCATTACAGTGTCTCTTTTAAAAACGACTGGACCTACTAAACTTAGCAGCTCTTCGTAAAGAAGCACTACTCATTCGAAAATAGTTACGCACATCTTTTGGCGTAGATAACCGTATTTAACTTAACAAATTTAGATGTGAAAACTTATTTCTTTTTAATAGCCACTCCCTAGGCCATATTCTACTTTTATTGACAAAGCCAAAATAATGCCTACACAAGCTTTACTTTTGTCTGACATGGTTCAAAGTGGAGTATTAACCTGAAAATAATTTTTTTTTATTGTTTGACATTTAAGATATTGCCAATAGTATTGATCGTCTGAGACGATTGCTGTTAGTCAGTAGTTTTTTCCAACATTGACAATATTATATTGGCAATACTTATTGATCATCTGAGACCCGCATAGGAAAGTTTTATTTAAATTTGTATGTAATAAGTACTAGATAGTCGGCCGTTTTCTGTCTAATCCTTTTTATATTGTTTTGTTTTTTTTTTACATTAATTTTATAATTTTTGTCATATTTGTATTGCCGCTTGTGATCACCGTAAGTGATACAAGTAATAAATAAATAAATTTCAGTGTGGTTTAATTCGTGGTTGTGCATTGTCGCAGTATTGCTAACTAATGAAGATTTTGTAAATTCTTAAACATTTTTACAATTAAAGAAATTCGAATATTAAATTCTTCATTATTATAATTGTATAACCAGATAATTAGGAATGGAAGAACGAAACCGAAACTACGAATCAGGTTTGGAATTCACAAACAGTAAAGGTCAAGTTCGTCACAAAAAGCAAATGAAAAATTTAAAGAATTGTGTAACATCTTGTAGATTGCAATGTTCGTAACACATACTCGTAAGTGAAGCTGATCGGAAATTAATTTTTGATGATTACTGCTCACTTAGCCAAGCAGGGAAGTACAGTTTCATATCGAAAACAACCGAACGGATTGATACTTGTCGAAAACGGAAATTAGATAATCAAAATTTTTTTATTTAAAGATAAAACCGAAATTTTTCGTATTTTAATTTTTTACAGTATAGCATAAATAATATTTATTTCATCATATCTACCCTTTACACTAATAATTACAATAATAAAATATTTTCAATTAAATTATTTTTCTAATTAATAAATTTTATTGCTGAAATAATGCGATCCGATTATTAAGAACTGTTTTTAATATGCTATTTACTCGTGACGTTATATTGACAGGAGAAGGAATTTATATGATTGCAAAAATCCCGAGCCATAGTAGTGAAAATTTGTGTTTGCGCATCTTACTTTTTAATAAAACAAGATCTCCAACCTCCTTGATTTTTGTTTCTGTGTAATCAGAATATGTGTAGCTACTTTGAAAAAATTTTGCACGCGAGATTTTATTTCGAATAGATAATCGTTATAATCGCAGACTACTTTTAGAATACTTCTGGTTTACGGATTAAAGAAATTGATATAACCGGTTTATGTCCGTAGAGTAATTCATATGAGTATTGAAGGTAAAAAATGTAAAAGGTAACCATGTGACCCAATTTTGTTCGTCTGAATGTGTGTAAATTCTTAAATATTCTGACCAAGTCCGGTGAGAATAGCCTCGGTGCGCTGAGGAATTTAATTTTTTTTTTTGATTTTGCATAGCTTAAACAATCCAGTAATTAGGTCGCTTATGAAATTTGCTCATTGGTCCTACAATGTTTGTTGCAATACCCCGAAGACACAAATTAATTTCTCTGAAGAAATTTGTGTTAAGTCGTCTTGTATTGTCCAAACATACTTATTTTCTAGGAAAGACGTAGGAAGGAGACCTGCTGTATCCAAGAATATTTTTTCAATTCTTTTGATGTTGATTTTTTTGATTGTTTTGAATTGATTGCTTGGTCTGGGATTGTATCACAATATTTATATCTGATTCCAAAGGCTTGTTTGTCTCATATTTATTTCTTTTCAAGGAATATGCATTAACATTTTTGTTTTCAGGCTTATGATTGATTGTGTAATCAAAATCGTACAATCCTATAAATAAATTATAAGGTCTAAAGCAATCAAAAACGGACTATAATTTTAATGTGTGATCTTTCAGATTATGTCGTGTGACAATAATATCCGAATGGAATTCTTTTAAAATGAAAATGTCCAAGAGATGTGCTCAATGCCATCTTCTTTCTATCATAATCGTCTAAATGGATCTGATGATATCAGGTTGAGAGGTCTATTATAGTAAAGTACTTAGATTTGCTGAGATGATCCAACACATCAGATATATTCGATAACGGGAATACATCTTTAATAATGATGTTGTTTACTTTACGAAAATCTACGACAATTCGCCATTTCTTTTCTTCGTTGGTAGATATTTTTAGAACGACGAGAAGAGGAAGGTTCCAGGAATTTTGCTATATGCTTGATAGCTTTGGCCTCTAATATTTGAGAAATTTGTCTGTCAATTTCCAGTTTCGTGGACTCTGGGATTGGAATTATGTTCAGCCCTAATTTTATGCTGTATGACTACTGTTGCACTAAGTTTACTCTAATATAAAATTATATTTCTTACATTTATTAAGAATGTAATTTTTCTCTTCTAAATTAAGATGATCTAGTTTAACGGTAGTTTGAATAGTGTCTAGTCGATTAACCACGAGTTTCAGAAATTTGAATTAGTCTAAATTTTATAAAGTCAGATCTAATTTTTGTATGTATACATCAATATCGCTTGTATTGACAAGACTTATAGTTGATAAATTGTTTTGAGACCTCACATGTGAATTAGCATTATATACTTCACTCTGGATTTCTCGCGATTGACAAATGTAATCTATTAGTTTTGGAATACTATATGTAGATAAAGGAAAAATGTGTATTTCTGCATGAGCACGAATAGAAACGCAAGAATTTGTGGTTAACTTCAATAGAGTTGGCTATTTGTTATATATAATTTCAAAACTATAATAAGAAAAATCGGTTTTACATTGGTGCTTGGACAAGAAATCTTTTCCAATAATGCCAGTACATGAAACAGGAAATGAACTGGGAACGATTTGAAATGAATGTTTAATATGTCTAGAATTTGAAATTTTGATAATAGCCTCACAACTGCTAAGGTTTCGATTGTTACAGTCTTATTACCCTTTACATTATATTTTCTTTTAGGATAACACAACGTATCGTTGTTGATAAAATTTAAAGTAATAAGCTTTAGTGTACGTTTCGACAGAAAAGTTCGTTGTTATTTTTACAAAGGGAAATATTTTTTGTTTGGTTGTGTGGGTGTTTCTTTTGGATATGAATTTCCGCTTTTTGAAATTTGATATACGATTTTGAAACGATTGAAAATGAATGACAAATTTATGGACAAATATGAAGAATGTCCATCAAGGTTGTGAATTCCGAACATGTCCATCATTTATTATTTTGTTGTATTTTTGAGATGAATTTACACTTTTTGCGATGAAAATACAACTGTTGTTATTTGTTTCAAGGGGTCGAATAATGTAATTTTGTTTGTGTTGGAATATTCTATAAACTGCCTAGTTTCTGTGTTACGTCAAATGGTGAAGTTTTTGGGTCCGTAGTAGGTTTACACTTAAGTTAGGAAAGAAAATGTATTGCTCTCAGTACTAATTTAAATCAATAATTCCGAACTTGCCACTGGTGGGGACTATTACCGAAAATGTTTAATTATAGTAGCACTAAGTGCTGAAAGTAGTGCACTACTTTCAGCACTTAGTGCTAGTAAAATTTTTACTGGGTTTAGAATATTTAATTGTAATAATATTTTGGGGGTTTGATGAATTTACTTCACAACAAATTCAAGATTTATTAGATCATGTTTTTCTGTCTAGTAATAAGAATAAAAAAATTAACTTTTAGACGCCATATGTTGGTATATACGTCATTTTATAATTTTTTTGCCACACTGATAATGACCACGAAACACTTTTTCATTATTATAGATGGTCATTATGGCAAGCCTTATTTGTAAATTTCTTCAAACCTATTCATAATAAATCCGCATGTCGAATTAATCAAAACAATACTACAAATGTACTATACGTGTGAGCTGATTTGTAAAAATAACAACGAATTTTCTGTCGAAACGTACACTTAGATTTTAAAATGTCTATATTTATAGTTTGTTAAATGAATTGAGTAATGATTTAAGAAGAAGACCTCCCAAAGAAGATTGACCAGAAGCGATTGACTGATTAATAAAAATATTTGAACTATATGGAACTCTGGATTTGATTTCGAACACCCTATTTTGGAATTTTTTGAATGCGAACTGGAGTGCCCGGTTTGGTTGCTTGAACAGATTCCATATTGTTTCCCGTAGAAGAAGGCTGTTCATTTTTAAATGTTTCGGGACATAATTTACTCTTGCGAATTGACATATTGACGATTTCTGCTAGAACTTATATGATACCCTAGTATTTTACAATATGCGCAGATAACTGCCGCTTATGCAACGCGTATGTTTGGAAAAAACTTTATATTACATGAAGTATTAGAAGATTTGTTAGATAACGGTGGGGTGGTTTTATTAGCAGAATTAAAGTTTGGTACCGTATTTCGGCTAAAATAGTGTTCTGCTGAATGTCAGTTTTGTGCTTCTCACATGCTTGGTTTACAGCATCTTGAAGCTTATAAAATCTACATGCTTTACGATTGTTTTAATGGAATCATGAAGACCTTCCCGGAAAGCTTTAACAGCAGTTCTGGAATATAAATTTATGACAATTGTTGCAGAATCTGCCGCTTCGGCAACGATGAATACTTCGTTTAACTCAAACAACAACTTCTCTATTCGACCTGCGTCTTGATGACACCTTCATTTCGGTGTGGGCGAATGTTAATTAGTTGTATTTGTAGTTACTCTATTGACCAAGAATATTGAAATTTTTGTTTTAACTCAGTTTTCAAATCATCCCAAGAATCAAACTGAGTATACTTTATTGATTCATAAGCTTAACCTGATAATTTCGTTTCTACCAAATTAATTTTTTTTTTTCACTTTCTTTATTTGCTAAACTATCAACCACTACGTTACAGCATGCCATAAATATATGCAAATTATCCGAATTTCCGTGAACATCTTCCGTTTTAACATCAAAATCTAACTGATTAACAAAATTCAAGGTTACGACCGTCTTGGAATAATAATGGCACGACTGCGCAATATTAAAATCTGAATATCTTCATTAGATTTTAACATTAATTTAAAATTCATTAAGTATATATAGTTTCACGCTTTCTTACGTATGAAATGTACAATATGTTTATTAAAAATTAAGACTTAAACAGCTTGAACACTAAGCTTGTAATTTTAATTCCAGATTATTATAACGGTTGCATAACGAGGTGTATAATCCATTTTATAAAGATGACAGAATACTAGATTTTCCTTTGGGATTGGTGTTGCATTGATGAAAAAGTATTTGATGAAATGTGTTGAACAATACTTGAAATGAAAGCCCAGAGAATTGATAATATTAGTGTTTGGTCGTATTGATAACGATGAAATATTTCATGATAATGATCGTTCAATTTGTTTCTGATGAACGTTGGATAATTAATATTTATAAGCCATTGTAAAATTAAATTGTTTAGATGAAATAATTTTTTATTAATTGACCAGATCTCTAACATGTTGCCTGATGCAATGTTTTAGATAATTTTCCATTGATATTGTTCGTGGTTGTTGCGAAATTTATTCATGAACAGTTGAGTAAACGATTTGCAACATTTTGGTTGGATTTTCTGCATAACTTGCATCGACCACTTCAACTGCACTTTATAAAGACATTTTAGTACTAATTAATAATTTATCGTTTAGGCACAGAGAATTATACGAGAGTATTTATAATTTTGGTTTCAGCAAATCAAAGTTCACTAAAATAGCCTGATGTTATGTCCGTTTCTAAAAAAAAATTCAAAAATTGTCGGCCAGTGGTTTGAGTTTTTTTTTTGTGTAAATAAAACTTATAACTTTCTGGAAAATGTTACTTCCGAGTTTTGATATGCGCAATAGCGCAAGATTTAGTTTTAAGATAAATTTGAACGTATTAGACATTAATTTTTGTTTGTCCACTCAACCAAATTATTCTGAGGGGTAAAACCGAGTTAGACAACAATTTCATAAACGACTGCGATTTCATAAAACGGATTTAGTAAATTTTTCGAGTCAATGTTGAAGCATATTACTATTTTGTCTGAGATTCCATGTAAAAATGCATTGTAAATGTCCTCATTTAAAACACCCCCTTTTATAAACCTTCAATTTATAGAACCGCCTTGAAAAGTACAATTGTTGATATATATGTGCCTTTACAAATATCGAATTATGTTTTGAAGCAGCGAATGAGCACGTTAATGCCATAGGTTTGCATCAAACGCGGCACCCATCTTGCCGATAGCTTTTTCATATGCAAATGTTCATGCAAAATGTTGAACACACGTTCATATGATATGTTTTTCATTTCAACAATCTCACGCAACTTGACTCGGCGATCATTCATAACGATATCGAGGATTTTCTTGATATTTTCTTCAGTAACCACCTCTTTTGGCCTTCCTGTTGATGGTATTGTTGCAGTGCTTCTTCGGCCGCGTTTAAATTCAGCCATCCAATATTTTACCATGTAATCTGATGGAGCAGACTTACCGTAATGTTTATCGTGCTTTTCTTTTGTCTCTTTCGCCGTTTTCCCTTTCAAATAATAGTGTTTAATCACTGCACTAAATTCGTTTTTCCCCATTTTCAAGAAACACAAAAGTTGCTTACTTCAAACGACTACAACAAATAAACTAATCGATGAATTTGGGTGAAATTTTAACAGCTGACGTTTGACAGATCGCAATTTCTAAAATACAAAAAAATTTTGTGTTTGTGCTGCCATCTAGCGCTAGGTAGCTTCCGCCCTCGTATATTGACAACTTGAGCCAATAATTGAATAAGGAATATTCTTTAATCCAATTAATTACTTGTCTAACGTAAAAACACACAATTTAAACAAACCCGCTCTAAATTAAAGGTTAATGATGTGTAATTGAGTGTAACATAATTATCATAAATTTAATACAATGATCTTATTAAAGGACTTTTAAATTTGGATTCCTAAGCAAAAAGCGGTCCAAATAGCCAAAAAAACAATCGTGTGCGAATACTGCTTACTTCACATAGTTAACTGGTAGACTGACGAGTTAAAAATTTTCAAGGTTTTAGGTAAACAAGTTAAGGTAGAGGATGCATTAATATAACGTGCTCTAAGAAATATGCTCGAAAATAAAAAAGACCTATCCTTTACTCGAAACTAGATAAAATATTTTCAGAGTCAACTATGAGGCTAATGTGGATGATTATATATAAAAAGATGTTATTTTTTGAATTGGATGGAGCTAAAAATTTTCAGAAGGAGGCAACGTCTCCAGTGAAAATGTACCTGTTGGTTGAAACCAGTGACACATTATTAAAAACAAATGAGCAAGAAGATTCTATTGAGATTAAAAACAAAATAAAATTAAAACAATTGTTTACACTTTTTATGTTAACAACAAGAAATTTTGAAAAATTATTAATTAAAATATCAAAAGATTCAAAAGATACTGGAGAAGTGAAAAGTGTAGCCAGATTTGAAATTAACAAACTTATTTTACTCGATATAATAGAAATAGCAGGCAAAAAGTTATAGAAACTTTTTTGAACATAGCGATTCTATTTTTATTCACCGTTAAAACTCTAATTAATTGCAATTACAACCACTTCGATTAACAAATTTTAGTCGGATAACAATAACTTACCTACTTAAATTTATCCTCATCAAACTTCAACAAATAATTTTCCGATTTAAGATTTCATCCAATTTCTCTTTATATACATAATGTAAAAAAAACAAAAATATGTACCCTTGAAATTTCATTACCACTTTCAAGTATAATCCATATTAAGATATAAATTTCCGTATTATTAATGGGACAACAAAAAATAAATTTATAATTTTAAAATTCAAGACAACCATTCATTCGAGGCAAAATTTGAGACACCCGAAATTATTTGATAAATCAAGCACACACAGCCCAATAAATTACAAAACCAAACAAAACAAAAAAAAATTAAAAATAATTCAATAATTTATTTGCCATTTAAATTATTCTAACATCCTTTTATCGAATAATACACAATACAATAGAAATTTATTTAAACAGCGCACACACATTAAATTCAAAAAATAAAATTCAACATTTCTTAAACCAAGAAAGCAGAAATGTTATTCAAAACACAAACAAATTGAAAATTAAAAATGAATTCTTAAAACTCGCGCACTGTCCCATTTGTTTTTGTGTTTTTATTCTAAGTGAATTTTAATCAACATTTTAAATTGAATTTTAATTTAATTTGGAATATGTGGATGCTATCTGCATATTGTCGATTATAATATTTTTAGTATTCTAAACGCGCAATAAGTCAATCTTCAAGAATATTATTTTATAAATGCATATACGATAATGAAAGTGTTAAAAAATTAATTTAAAATCTAATAAAAAATTAAAATTCAATTTTGGGATATCGCTATTATGTGGCAAAATCAAACAAAGAATACTGCACAAAGTCGCTCCTACCTCTTATATGGAATCGTATTTATTTTTATTTTTTTAATTTATTTATAAGTTTTGCGCCGAGACAATTATTTCACTAATGAAGTAATTTCTTTAGAACATAACAGTCTTAATTTAATTTTATAATGAGTTTAGTTAATTTACTTGACTGCACATTGTTTAGGTTATGGTTAAAAACAAAGCTATTGTTCGAATAGAATAAATTTATGCGCAGGAAAGTGATGTAATCTATTAATGCCGGCACCTAAATTGTTCGTAATATTCACTAGACTAAAAACTTAAACCAGATTTTTTGTAAAATATAATATTTTGGAGGTCAAATATGGCTTGAAAATTTATGACATATTTGGAATAAATTAAACTATATGATTACCCTTATATTATAAACTATTATACATATTATGTATGTATCCGTAGAATTATTAGGAATAACTCTATACTCGAAACCAAGTTCAATGCACATGTACCGAGTATATAAATTGATAACCGCACAAGTATAAATAAATTGATTCAATTAAATTGTCATAAATCTCGCGCACATGAAATATATTTTTATATTATTGGATTTTTTTTTTATCTTCTCTTTATATAATTGATAACTTTACAAATAAAAGTTATGGTTTGTATTTTAATTAAAAAAAATTAAATTTCTAGAGAGAAAAAACACAAAAATCGTTCCGATACAGATAATAAAAATAATTTATTGATTCAAAAACTTTATATATTATATAAAATGAAAACATTAATTTAATTTTTTGGTATTGTCTTTGTAATTTATTTAATTTAAAAAAATTGTGAATTTTAGTATGTTTATGATGGATTTATTTACAGTTTTGAAAAAATTTAAATCCAGAAATTAATAATAATTTGGCCATGACGTGAATGATAATTCCTCCTTGCATTTTGCAAATTTAAATTTAAAATCACAATAATTGGTTTATACAGTTTAACTGTGCTGGTTTATTTATTCTAAACTAATTAATTTGTTACTTTTTTAAAGTTTTGAAATAAATGTCACATTTTTATAAGCACTCGTAACAAAATCCAAGCCAATAATTATTAAATTATACAAAAATAGGAATGCTGCTTTTATGTTTTAATGTGTCAGTGACCACGATAATAATGTATTGAATGCTCACAAAATTATATCCGTAATTTTTAACTGACTGTCACAATATTATAAATTCTTTTTATTCGAACACAAACCTAATTCTTATGGGATTATATCGACAACTGAAAATCTATATAGTTTCTGGACAATAAGAATAGTTTAAATCTTTAATAAAAAGGATACAAAAAACAATATTGTTTTAAATAATATTTCAATACCTATTAGAAAAACAAACTTGCCTCAATCCAATTTGTTTTTTTTTGTGTAAAGTCACTATATCAATTTAATGCAGAATTATAAGGATATTATGCCTTATTACGCCTTCAAGGTAATCCTTGACTTACTTATCTATGTATTTATAAATACATATATAGTATATAATACTTATTTATAAAAATATATGTATGTGTCTATATATTTCAACTTGAAGCCATAACTACCCACCGCAGAGCACTGGAGATTGTGTGTGGTAGTAGCCTGAGACTCCCATCGTACATATGGTAATTGCGTGTCGATGGCTGTGGTGGTGTGGAAGATATAGTGGTTGAAACTGGTACATCTCGGCTATTTTGATAAATTTCGAATATAGTATTCTACAAAATGTTGAGAATTTAATGTTTCATGTTTCATGTTTCATGTAAAATGTAAAATGTAAAATGTAAAATGTAAAATGTAAAATGTAAAATGTAAAATGTAAAATGTAAAATGTAAAATGTAAAATGTAAAATGTAAAATGTAAAATGTAAAATGTAAAATGTAAAATGTAAAATGTAAAATGTAAAATGTAAAATGTAAAATGTAAAATGTAAAATGTAAAATGTAAAATGTAAAATGTAAAATGTAAAATGTAAAATGTAAAATGTAAAATGTAAAATGTAAAATGTAAAATGTAAAATGTAAAATGTAAAATGTAAAATGTAAAATGTAAAATGTAAAATGTAAAATGTAAAATGTAAAATGTAAAATGTAAAATGTAAAATGTAAAATGTAAAATGTAAAATGTAAAATGTAAAATGTAAAATGTAAAATGTAAAATGTAAAATGTAAAATGTAAAATGTAAAATGTAAAATGTAAAATGTAAAATGTAAAATGTAAAATGTAAAATGTAAAATGTAAAATGTAAAATGTAAAATGTAAAATGTAAAATGTAAAATGTAAAATGTAAAATGTAAAATGTAAAATGTAAAATGTAAAATGTAAAATGTAAAATGTAAAATGTAAAATGTAAAATGTAAAATGTAAAATGTAAAATGTAAAATGTAAAATGTAAAATGTAAAATGTAAAATGTAAAATGTAAAATGTAAAATGTAAAATGTAAAATGTAAAATGTAAAATGTAAAATGTAAAATGTAAAATGTAAAATGTAAAATGTAAAATGTAAAATGTAAAATGTAAAATGTAAAATGTAAAATGTAAAATGTAAAATGTAAAATGTAAAATGTAAAATGTAAAATGTAAAATGTAAAATGTAAAATGTAAAATGTAAAATGTAAAATGTAAAATGTAAAATGTAAAATGTAAAATGTAAAATGTAAAATGTAAAATGTAAAATGTAAAATGTAAAATGTAAAATGTAAAATGTAAAATGTAAAATGTAAAATGTAAAATGTAAAATGTAAAATGTAAAATGTAAAATGTAAAATGTAAAATGTAAAATGTAAAATGTAAAATGTAAAATGTAAAATGTAAAATGTAAAATGTAAAATGTAAAATGTAAAATGTAAAATGTAAAATGTAAAATGTAAAATGTAAAATGTAAAATGTAAAATGTAAAATGTAAAATGTAAAATGTAAAATGTAAAATGTAAAATGTAAAATGTAAAATGTAAAATGTAAAATGTAAAATGTAAAATGTAAAATGTAAAATGTAAAATGTAAAATGTAAAATGTAAAATGTAAAATGTAAAATGTAAAATGTAAAATGTAAAATGTAAAATGTAAAATGTAAAATGTAAAATGTAAAATGTAAAATGTAAAATGTAAAATGTAAAATGTAAAATGTAAAATGTAAAATGTAAAATGTAAAATGTAAAATGTAAAATGTAAAATGTAAAATGTAAAATGTAAAATGTAAAATGTAAAATGTAAAATGTAAAATGTAAAATGTAAAATGTAAAATGTAAAATGTAAAATGTAAAATGTAAAATGTAAAATGTAAAATGTAAAATGTAAAATGTAAAATGTAAAATGTAAAATGTAAAATGTAAAATGTAAAATGTAAAATGTAAAATGTAAAATGTAAAATGTAAAATGTAAAATGTAAAATGTAAAATGTAAAATGTAAAATGTAAAATGTAAAATGTAAAATGTAAAATGTAAAATGTAAAATGTAAAATGTAAAATGTAAAATGTAAAATGTAAAATGTAAAATGTAAAATGTAAAATGTAAAATGTAAAATGTAAAATGTAAAATGTAAAATGTAAAATGTAAAATGTAAAATGTAAAATGTAAAATGTAAAATGTAAAATGTAAAATGTAAAATGTAAAATGTAAAATGTAAAATGTAAAATGTAAAATGTAAAATGTAAAATGTAAAATGTAAAATGTAAAATGTAAAATGTAAAATGTAAAATGTAAAATGTAAAATGTAAAATGTAAAATGTAAAATGTAAAATGTAAAATGTAAAATGTAAAATGTAAAATTTAAAATGTAAAATGTAAAATGTAAAAAGTAAAAATGTTTGTTGGTTCAAAGCCGTTGGCACCGACCACGTTGACAAATTTAATATGTTCGGTAATTTGAAGATTGAGCTGGGCGTTGAGTTTGCGTTTTAGTTGAGGGTTGAGTTGGCTTTTATTTGCTGATTGAACGGGGGTTTGATTGGAGTGAAGTTGGATTTAGATTAGGATGTAGTGAATATTTTAGTGGTTTTTTATATGTGCTGGTTTGAGGATTGAGTTGGGCGTTGAATAGTTGTTTGAGACGGATTCCTTTTGTGTGTGTTGGAGTGTAGTTGGTGTTGGGTAAATTTTTAGTAAACATTTCAGCTGGGGATTTATTTATATGGTGTAGTATTGAATTATCAAAATTTACTTAACTTACTTTCATAAATTCATGTAGTTTTGAAAGCATAAGTTGATTTTTGAGTTGAGTGTGAGGTTCGTTGTGGGTTGATTTAGCGGTTGTGTTACAGGTTGAGTTGGGATTGGGCTACAGCTGAGCTGCGGTTAAGTTGGAGTTAAATTGGGATCCTACTAAAGTAGGAGTTAACGGGTAAATTGGGAATATATTTTGGGTTCTATTGATGGTTAAGTTGGACGTTACCTTGAATTGTTTTGAGTTGAGTTCATGTACGAATGTAGTTTGATTGCTAGGATTGAGTTGGACGATGAGTTTGGGTTGATTTCAGTTGTTGATTTACTTAGAAAATTAAAATTAACAAAAATAAAACAAAATACAATAAAAATTTATAAATCATAAAAACACAAACTCTGATCAGATAGTCAACCTATTACGGTAAAACCAATTTCCCTTTGAAAAAACACAAAACTAATATAGAATTAATATCTGTCGGTAATGCGGGTATCCACCATCTTGTCCAAATAAACAGAAATCGATTGCTCAATTACCACCACACACCTTGGCACACATGTAAATATCAGGTAACCTAATTAGTACTCGCTAAAATAATTTTTAAATTAAATCTTTAACGAAAACCACGGTGCGGTACGTACTTTTTCACCTAAGAAACGGTCCAATTAAAATATGTAAAAATTGCGTACGGCACAAGCAAAGTCTATTACCTCTACTAACCGGTTAATTTTGGTCATAATAAAAACTTAAGATTTACTAGAAAATAATAGTTTTTGGGCACAAACCATTAATAAAATACATTCGAAGCATGTTGATTTGGGTATTGAATACGACGTTGAGTTTGGTGTAGAGTTAGAGGACTGAATTTGTTATCGAGTAAAGGTTGAATGGGGTTGGGTTAAGGTTGAGTTTGGGCAAATTCGGCCAAAAAGCTGGGGATTTATTTTGGGGTTGAGTTGAGATTGGATTTGAAAGTTAGTTTTTTGAGTTAGGTTCATGTACACATATAGCTTCACTTCTTTCAGGTTGGGTTAAGGGTTGAATTGTGAGTTTTGCTTTAATATTGTTTGAGTTTATATTGATTTGCCTTTAAGTGAAAGTTATGTTGGGCATTAATTTGGAATCGAATTGAGAGCTTAGTGGGAAGTTAGATTAAGTAGATAATGTGAGTTGACGTCATATACTCTTTAAAATCAGTTGGCCGTTGAATGTTAAGTTAAGTAGAGGGTTGAGATTGGGTTCGAGCTGAGTTAAGTTGAAGTTGAGCTAAGGTTGAGTTAGCTTACGTTGTAGCTAAGTAAGATGTTAGGGATTGGCGTTGAGCTAAGTTGCAAATAGATTTGGAGTTGAATAGGTGATTGAGTTCAGGATTGGCTTGTGAGGGATTAAGAGGTTCAGTCAGGGATTGATTTGGGAGTTTAGTTAATTTTCAGGACCGAGGTTCCGATCACACCGTGAGGTTACAGCCAATTACATTTTCTAAGCTATAACAATAAAAGGAGAAATTGTATTGCTTTAAAAGTATCATCAATATATATTCATTATACGAGAACTATCTTTAATTCGTGTTAATTTGTATATCTAAACTTTTTATAACTTTTAGAACTACACACCAGTAAAGTAAAGGTTAAAATAATTTTACTAAAATTGGAAATTTGTATTTGGTGTAGGTGTAAAACTTCCATCTATCGAAGTTAAAGTACCTATATTTTCGTAAAAACAATATCAAATATTAATTTGTATACTCAAGCCGCAAAGAGCTGTTGCCAATTATTTTAACGAATATCGCAGATATATTTCGAATTAAAATTTTCAAAAAGAAAATTATAATTTACTTAACTTTCAATCGTAAAGATTCAAAATTGTATTATTACTTGTTTAGTTTCTCTTAATTTAAATTATTAATTTAAATATTTAAAGATTTATTTATATTAAAATTAAATTACTTTACATATCGACAGTAGTTTTCATTCTTTTGAAAATAAACCAATTATTAGATACCTATTACAAAAGATAATTACAATATTTTATATAGAGTAGCTTGTGAAAAAATTCGTATATCAAATTAAATGCTAAGAAATTCTAAGTTTCTAACAGTATCACCAATTTATATTGTAAACGGTGTAAACGCCGTCTCGAGTCGAAACATTTCGATCACAATATTTCCGAATTACGAGAACGTTGTAGGTGGTCACAAATTTAACAACATTAAATAAATAAAATGCACTTAAAAAAACCACATTAATTTAATTAAATGCGGTGTATACGCGTTAAAATTTATTGGTGTCCGAGTTATTTATTATCGTTTTTCATTTAGACAAAATATAAACAAACTGAACCAAGTGAAACGGCCTTTCTGTTTTTTGTACACGAACTTGCGTGATTCTTTAAAATGTTATAAATAAAATTTGTGGTGTTTTTTTTTCTTTTTCAATACAATTTATAGTGTTATATATTTAAATTGTTATCGTTGATAATAATAATATGAAAACGAAATTCGTAAATAAACCGCTATATGTTTTTTTGTTTTTGTTTTTGACCTAAAGGTGTTTTAACAAACAAAAAAAATTCCGAAGTGAAACCTAATCATCTAATAATAGATTCACAAAGTCACGGATTTACATATTACATTTGAATATTATAATAAAAACATTTATGTAATATAAATAATTTATTCAAATATTGTCAAATATAAGTAACGCACACTTCATTTGGTCAGTTCTTTTGTAAATCGTTACCGTCTATGAAACGTGACTTATAATTTGTTTCCCGGATATACATATGTACATATATAAATAAAATGTGAAACTTGATTAAAACATAATTTTCTTATGACAAATCAACTCGTAACGCCATGCGTCGTATATACATATATAACTGAAACAAATTTGCATTTCTATAAATATTGTGATAGTTCGGTTATAGTTTGACAGATATCATTATCTATATATTAAACTATTACGTTTATTATTATTGTATAGTTTAACACATTTAATTTTACTGATCATAAAAGTCATCATGAAAATCACTTCAAACAAAATCAAAAATAAAAATCGAAACAGTAAAACAAAACAACTTGTATATACAGCTTAAGCTCTTTTATACATAAAAAAAGTAAAAATAACGAAAAGAAAACTAAAAGTAAACCAACCTGTTTGAACGTGGCATAATAATAATCATAATCATAATCATAATAATAATAATATAAAGAAAGAACAAAAAAAAAAAAAACTAAAGTCGATTTCAAATGTCTTGTTAATTTGCAATAAAAAATTGGTTGAAATCGAAGTTAGTTTTATGGTGGGAATTTTTTTTTTTTATGATTTTTTATTAAAAGACGAGTACTTCAAATCATTCTTTTAAAAGTCATATGTTTTCTGGTAGCTCCTCTTAATATTCCATCCGTATATATTAAAAATAGCATATCGCGCATACATTTTATATACAGCTCGTATAAAGGGTGTGGTCGTTACGTTTTATGATTATGCTCACATACCCAAAATAAATTACAGATTCTCACTACATAATATAACAAACACACAATAGATTCCATTATTATATAGCCTTCAAGCTTATATTTGATTAAAACTCATTAATACCTTTATATTAACCTATTACCAACTACTTGATTCAATCTATAGAACCACAAGAATTTGATTTACAAAACCCTTAATATTATTTGCAAACAGAATTTAAATTTTAACATATTATCTGTTCTATATAGCTGAATGTTCTGTATATGTTCTCTTTTTCCAATCGGTGTGACATATACTACACAATATATGTACGTATATAAGTATGTATGTACTAGCTATACGGTTTTATGTTCTTTAAACAAAAAACGAAGACAACGAACACAAATAAAAAATCAAGCTTCTAAAATTCAAAGCCACTCAAAAATACTAAATTGAAGAATCTAAATGAGAAGTTTTACTATTATTTTTATGTTCATGAAAATGGTCAATAAAATTTTATTGGAACTGTGTAGATGCTTCTTCTTTATTTTGTGTTTGTTTGTTCATTTTCATTGTATATATTTATATATGAGCTTGTTTTGGTATACACCAAGTTGAAAAAAAATTTCGACATGTTGAAGAAGGTATATATGAAAATAAGAAATTGGAATGGTTTAATAATGAAAAAGTTGTATTCGTATAGGAAATTTCATTTATTTGAAAAATATGTTATAAATCTAAACAACAAATTTAAATATAAATATGTAATACCATATTACTCGTCCTACCTCAAGAAACCGGTTAATGAAGATCTAAAAGAATAAATACGTTAAGACAGGAGAGCAGTTTAATCTGTAGCTGGCATTTAACTGCATAAAAAATATAAATCTCAACTAAGCTAATGTGAGATAGGGAGACTAGGTAAATGCCTAGGACCTATTGTGTAGCCGTTGTTAGTGAACTGGTTTTAATTAAAATATTATTTATCTCAATCAATGATGACACTACATATAACACAGAGAAAAACAATACAGGAAAGCACTTGTCGTGTTTGTGACTTACTCTTGGTTCTTACGAAAAGTCGATTGCAAATATTTGCAAAGGGAAATTTTTTATTTACAAAGTAAAAAGATGTATGCTTGACTACTTTTGGTTGCAAATCGCATTGTAATTTTGAATATTGTGTGAACCGACATATAATTTTTTTTATTGTTTACTATCCATGTGAACGAAAATCATATAGATTGCAAATATTTGCAATCTACTTTTGGTGAGAACCCATAGTTAAAACGAAAAACGTAAACTGAACGAAAAAAAAAAAAAAAAAAATATTGGATACATTTAGTATTAACGTTTGTTTCACTTCATAATAGACATACCACATTTTGGTAACGCAAATCGAAAAAATGAAAATTGGCGATACGTAAACCGGGGTTTTCCTGTATTAATACCCGTTGTTGCCCAAAATGATAAGTCGACCATTGTTATATTCTCTCGTTGCTTGGCGTGCAAAGTTTCCCTTTTACGGGTATGCACCGAAGAGGGAGGTTTAACCCACCACAGTATATTTTTTGCGCTAGTTTGTATACTATAAATTCGATGGTGGTGCACGGGAAAGTATATAGAAACCGTCGGAAAAAATTGTTACCTTCGAAAAAAAACCGAATGCTGACTGAAGAAAAAAGAGAGTACTGTAAGGGCTATAGATTGTAAAGGTTTATATTCACTGCTACTTAAAAGTCTAAGAAGAAAATAAAAATATGTTGCTATTTGAGACAGTAAACGATGTTCGTTGTTGCTCGATGTTTCATTCCCAAATCTAAATTAGCCATTTTATAGAGAATCCAGAAGCCTTGAAAAATATACTGTAAAAATTGCTGTACGACGACTCCTTATCGAGTTATTGAAGTTTTAGCGAAAAACGTAACCAAAAAATTGAGACACGCTTATAAGGCGTTATTTTGATTCAAGATCAAGGAGAAAACAGTTTTTGCAGTAAAAAATGTAATATTTTACCAAAGGTATTATGCAGCAAATGTCCTTTTAAACTTTTAAACAAATACGCCGTGGCATATTTCAAATATTGCGTATTTGTTGCATCGTGATTTGTTGCAATTCTTTTTGTAAAACACCTCGGGTTACTGCAAATTTGTTCGTTGCTTTGTCCGTTTTGTTACACATCGTTGTAACATATCCCAGACGTGCCCTATAAGGTTAATATCTGGACTAGGCGGAGGAAGATTTATTAAATAATTGCTGTTCTCCTGAAGAAGGCCAATCTCTGCATTTGCCGTCTGATACATACAAATTAAATCGCGGTTCATCCGATAATAGGACATACCACTTGTCCCTCCGAATCCAGCTTCTATATCGCGACGCATAATTTCTTCGTTGCCGACGATGACTATCAGTCAGATACGGAACGATGGATTCATCTCGCGCTTGACTATTCAAATAACTATGCAATAAATTAAATTAGTTTTTTCCATAATATAGCGTAAAATTTAAAGATATTTAAAATTTTATCGTACAGTGCTTAGTTTACAAGATAAAAAATGTCATTGTTAACGTTTATACGCTTTTTGATACGTTTTCTTTAGAACTTCTATAATACGACAAAGAGACGTCTTACAGAAAATTCCACAGTATTACTTTTAAGATTTTTAAATTCCCTTAAATGGCTAATTTCGATTTCAGAATGACTTATCATTAACAGTCTCAAATAGCAGCGTGTATCATTTTCTTTTAGACATTTTTTATTTTACTCAAAAAGAAAAAAATTCTAAAAAAACATGATAAAATAAAACGGATTCCGGTATCGAAAAAACGCAAAATTTCGTTCAATTGGAAATAAAATATTTTTTTTTGTTGAAATACGTCATTTCACCAAGAAACAAGCATTCAGAAAAAAGGTTCTTCTTCTTTCAGGGAAAATTAGTAATAATAATTCAATTCTGTAACAATCTGGTTTATTGGAATAAACTCCAATCCAAATTGTAGAACAAAAAAAGAGAAGCCTATAAGTTCATAGCCCCTTTAAACTGATTTTGTGCATAACTCACCCATAAAAAACACCACCCCAAACACGAAATAAAAAACAATTTTTTACAAACCAACAAAACTGGTAAATTTTCGTAACCGTGCAAATAGTTCAATAAACAAAAAACACCTCAGTAAAAGGTATCAATTGTTAATTTTGGGGATATGTTACTATTTGGGTCTTCTCCTTTGTGTGGCTTGGTGTGTTACCAATCATGTAACTTGTGAAACCGTGTTCTAGTAAAAAAGCGGGCACGAGAAAACAAACAAAAAAACATTCTGCCCCTCTAAATAATAAAAAGGGCAAAAAAACCAGAACCAAACTCAAAAGGCGGTTACAGAGTGCGAAACCGGCTCATTGAGTGAAGAAAACAAAAATTTCCGCTGGATTGAGTTTAACGTGTTGGCTTTGGCTTTTTTTTACTAACAATCATCGATCCGTTTCGCACCTACCATTCAAGACTATGGTAAGTCGAAAAAGTCGATTTTCAGAAGAACGTATTGAAAATGTATTTACGATTTTTATGATTATTAATGATCGTTTTTGTTTTTGTGAAAGTGACAACACTTTAAATAGTTTTTTTTTGGTTAATAGCATTTAAATCAAAATGTTGAAATTAACGGTTATTTTAAACATTCTTGAAATTACAGTAGTTATGCCTAGACAATTCTATTTAAGGAGGGTCCAAAATAAATGATTAAAATTCCGTGGGTGGCAATTACTTAATAAAAAACTTTTTAATTTTGTTAAAAAAGAATTCCACAAAAATTTTAGTGAAATTCTAGTCGCCTAAACAAGCAATTTGGGAATTATAATGATCAACATATTTTTAAACCCAATCATTTCAGCTGACATAAATCATGTAGTTTTATTAAACAAAAAACTAAATAACTTTTCCAAACAGATCGATTTTTAGCAAGTCAATCGTGTTCAGGAAAACCGGCACCGCTAAGAAAGCAGATCAATTTTTCACATTTTGATTTACCAATCACTTATGAGTCACATTGTTGAAACTTTAATCTGTTTTTTCAGTGAGTGGGAAAATGGATGACAGATTTTTAAATGCAAGCAAAAAATTTCATTTTGTGAGTTGTCGTGAGTTGTTTTCTTTAATACTACCGAAGTGTGAAATATTTTCAAAATGGGTTAAAATGAAGATCGGTACAAAACGATTTTTTTCCAGTTTTGCTGGCGTTAAACTTTTCTTTTGAAAGTCTTCTTCGATAGGGTTCATGATTGGTGAATATGGTGGTGGAAACAAAAAGTGGGGAAGTTTATATTGTTTAAAATTAAGCATATATTCTCAGTATGATCTTGCTCTAATTTTGAAAATAATCCCCAGTACCCTGCACATTAAGCCCTCAGCCACTGGAGGTAAAACCCGTATTTTAGTTTCACGACGGTCACGACAGTGACTTACTAAAAAAAATCGAACTAGCTGTTATAACAAATATATACAATTCTTGGTTATGGTTATCAATTTTATACAATAAACTCTTTTCAATTCTTATTTATTGTCAATTCTTTAAATTTAAACCTTTTTGTAAATACTTAAACTTTTTATATAACATGCAACTTTATTAAATTGTAAATATGTAATAATTTTTCGAAATCTTTAGAATTTTAGAAATTTTTAGAAATTTTTAAAAATTGTTTAATTATTAAATTTCCTAAAATCGTTATACCCTTGAAATTTAAAAAAAAGAATTATAAATTTAATTTTAAACTTTAAATTCTTTGAAATTATCGGATCTTTTGAAATTCTCGCTCGCTATTATTAAATTTGTAAATTTCTTAAGTTTTTAAATTCTTGAAACTTTTTAAATTTCTAAATTCTCAAGGGTTTTAAATTTAAGAAATTTCAAGAGTAAAATTTTTTACAAGCTATTCAGATCTATTACAATCATTCAATTTCTAAAATATTTTTCATTTGAAAATTTCGGGAATTTTTGAATATTTTGAAATTATTAAAAATTTTAAAAATTGTAGGTTTAATAAAATTTTTAAACTTTTTGATATTCTTTAAATTGGTATCAAATTAACTTAACTCCTCAATGTTTCCATTTTTTACAACTGTTGAATATTTAAACCTAAAAATCACTTAAAGTTTTAAATTGTTTAGGTACATTTGTAAAATTCTTTAAAATTTTTAAACTTTAACCATTTATTATAAAGTTTTAATTAGTAAATTTCTGGATAATCTTGAATATTTTAATTTTTAAATCTCAAAATTTGTAGAAATATTTAATTTTATAAAATTTCTAAAT
The DNA here is from genome assembly GCA_958295665.1 of Tipula vernalis. Classification (NCBI taxonomy): domain Eukaryota; kingdom Metazoa; phylum Arthropoda; class Insecta; order Diptera; family Tipulidae; genus Tipula; species Tipula vernalis. The sequence continues at coordinate 314,146,514 of OY282558.1, read as the reverse complement.
TTTTTTAAATTTTGTAATTCTCGAATATTTTAATATTTTTAGAATTATTTTCCTAGAACCTCCATTGAATTTTTAAAGTTCATGGAATTATTTTAATTTATAAATTCGTTGATCAAAGCCTTAATAAAATGTGTGTCTCTAAGATTGCTTGAGAAGATATTTTGTGGCCACCTAACCAATTAATTAATTTTCATAACTCAGGCAAAAACAATTTTTTCACCATTTAATGAATCAGAAGTAATTATTGTTGTATTAGCATATAGACAAGAGGCGCCTTCTCAGTGCACGTAATGCATTCAGTGCATCACGAAAAATGTGGACTACTGTAACAAATTTAAAAAATATTCCAAATACAAATATATTTGCGTATTTGCGTGCGACCTTAATCAATATATAATCAAGTTATCGCTATCTGACTTGTATATAAATTTAAGTGTACAACAAAACAAACAAATAAAATATTTATAAACTCAAAACCTGCGAGAATTCTCTTTCTAGGAAGCCTGATTCTTTTGTTAGCATACAGATATACATTTAAAAATGTCACCTGTTATGTATGTGGGCAAAACCAACACTAATGTAAATATTGGATTGGAGCTACTGAACCAAAGTAAAATGTATCAGCTTCATCTTGACGAATGTAATATGCAGAATCTTCAGGAAAAATTCAAGATAGTTCGTACACGATACATTAGTTCGTACAAAAATGTTTGTGGTCAAGTTCAATTTGTCATGGGGCCTCGAAAAAGTGACACATACAGAAGCTGTGATGCCGGGGATTCAAACTAGCAACACGAGAAAAATTACAATGAGAGAATTGAAGTTGTGCAAACTCATGAGAAGAGGGCGAAGGATTAGACCACATAGTGTATAGTACAATGGACCTACAATAAATGATATTCCTTCCAAAAATAACTACTTCAAAACTATCTATACCTTAATCAAATATGGTTTTATAACTTCGGAGTGCACATCATCTCTGCTTAGAAAAAGTCTGGTTTTGTACGTGCACAGAAGACATTTCTGCTACGATGTATTAAAGCAGAGCACCCTATATTTTATAGAGCCATAATCAAACAATGTGAGCTTTTATAAGGGAATTAGAAACGAGAAAAAAACGAAACTTTTCATAGTAAAACACACAAAACGTATGGGAAATCATTTTTTTTCCTAAGACAAATTGTTAAATGAAAACTTTACAAATTCTTAATTATGATTTCTGAAATACTTTCATAAATGTTTGAATTTCAACATATATGAATATCGTTTAAGTAAATCGTTTTCTATACTCTAGAAGGCTCTGATTAAAGTCGAAACCATCCCAGTAGAAAACCACTTATTGATCTGCTCTGACTATTGTGCAGGTGCAGGTTCAAACAAAAATGTTCATATGATCTGCTTTACCAATATCTTATCTTGAAAGGTTACTTTCATATTATTGATTATACATTTTCTGAGGTTGGCCTTAACTACAAAGATTCGGACAGAGACTTCGTTGGAATAGAGATACTAAAAAAGATAGCCAAAAGTTTTCAGCCGACATATTTCAGCCGAAACATATCTTATATAAAATAAAAAACTGTCAAAACAACCATAATTTGGTATTACTCTGTAGCGCTTTTAACGTTGGATTTAGGCTCATTTTAATCTGCCTCTACTTACCATAGCAATTATACGTTCAATATGATGACAGGAGCTCAATATAAAATGTAACAATTTATATAAATTCAGCTTTTAAGGTGTCATGTCTGAAAAGTGGTTTATTTGGATTGCCTTGCTAATAGTTATTCCAAGAATAATTTTCAGTAATGTTTCTCGTGCGGAGCCCGGGAAAATTCGATTGAATCAAAGAGCTATATAAAATTTGAAAATCTGTGTAAATTTAATCTTTAAAATGTCAGGTCTGAGAAGTGGTACAATTAGAATGCCTACACAAAGTCGGATCTCTCAATTTACTACTTTTGAGGCCATGACACTTTTAGTGTTGAAGCTTACAAATTTTTAAATATTGTATGGGTCTTTCATTTAACGAATTTTCCCAGGCTGCTGGGAACAACTTGTTCTGATAATTTTTCTACGGATAACTATTGTCTAAGGCACACTAATTGAACTACTTTCCACACACGACACTTTTAAAATTAAATTTATTCAAATTATTAAATTTTATATGGGCCTTTCAATCAATCAAGTTTCCTGGGCTCCCCACATGAAACTTAACCTGATAATGTTTCAGGAGATAGTTCTTGGAAAGTCGCTCTTATTGAACCACTTTCCAGATATGACACTTCACAGGTTGAATTTACACAAAATTTTAAATTTTATGTGTGTCTTTCATTCAAACGAAATTTCCCCTGATCGGGAATTCGATAGTTCGATTTCAATAGTTCGAATTTTTTTATTTCCCAATTCCAAAACGTGTATTCTGGCGTAATTGGGAATAATTGCCGATTAGAAAAAATACTATTTCCAATATTTAAGCGACCATTATTTAAAATTTTATTTTATAGATATAAAATAGAAACTTTATCGATATTACGGAAATACTATGGATTTATTTTTTTCCTACATTCAAAAATACCAAATCGCCAGAATACACTTTTGGAAAAAATAATTCCAAACTGCTGGAATACTGTCAAACTATTTCAATTTGCAATTCCCAGGGAATAGCCAGAATAGGGCCACTGATAGTTTTTATATGGGCACTAATTGCACCACTTTCCAAATATGACAATTTAAGCGTTAAATTTATACAAATTTTATCTGAATTTTCCACAACAAACTTGACCTGATAATATTTCTAGGGATAACTATTGGAATGCCGCTCTTGCTGAACTACTTTATAGATACAGTTGTTAAATTTTATATGGGCCTTTCATGCAAACGAATTTTCCTGGGCTAGCCACATGAAACTTAACCTTAGGCTCACTAAATGAACCACTTTCCAGACATCACACTTTACAAGTTGAATTTATACAAATTTTTAAATTTTAAATTGGGCTCTTCTACGTGTAATTTCTAACGTAAGTAGTGGCAATTCAAAATGAGCCTATATCCACCCATTTATAAATTACCTAGAAATACCAGCTTATAGGTTGTTTTGACAATTCTTGATTTTATATGGAAAATGTTACGGCTGAAATAATTCGACTGCTAGCTTTAACAGGCTATAGAATATTGAAGGTATTACGAAGACGGTGTCATGTCTAAGCTCAAGTGGTGTGGTTACACCAAACAAATGCTACAATTTTGCTTTTTAACATATCCGCTGAGATGAAAATGGGCTTTGCTGCTAAAGATGCTTTTTAGGTTGTGTTTTCTCATGCATCCAATCGGCGAATGTAAGGCGCTTAAAATGGTCTAGAGGCTTCAATGCCTCCGAAAACTGAATTTCGTAAGTGTGCTTACTCAAATATTTTGTTAAAATTTGACGTAGTGCGGTTCTTAAGAGATTTAATTGCTGCGCATGATGACAAGTTGATGTGCTTCGGCCCTCGGTCACATTTTCACGTGTATGCTGAGAGACTGATGATTTCAGTTGGTCGATTATTAAAACCCAAAAAATTACATAATGCGCGATATGCATTTCTTTTTCTTAATTGGCTTCGATAATTTTAATCTATACACAACTAAAATGGTCAATGACTGAAGATTACAGATACAGCACTTCAAACTGATTTTTCAAATGCAAATTTCCAGTAATAAAATCTGTCTACCACACCTTCAAACCATCATACCATCATATCATCATGAAACCATCGTACCATCATACAATCATATTAGCATACCAACATGTTATCATACCATTATACCATCGTACAATCATACCATCACTATAATCATACCATCGTACCATCATACCATCATATAATCTTACAATCCCGTCATACCATCGTACGTTGTATCATATATACAATCATACCATCATACAATAAAATCAACCCATCGTACTACTATATCATCATAACATCATACAATCATAAAATTGTGGCGATTCACGCATGTGCACATGCGTTCGCCGTCACACAAAAACAACGCGGCCTATCTACACCAATACAAAAAAATAACAAAACGAACTACTGTCTCTTCCATGTGAAGAGACAATACACAAGACAAAAATTAATAAATATTAAAAAATAAAAAAACAGTCTCGTCTCGGATTTCAGGCTGAGCTCACGCGCGCTCATTAGATAAGTTAATAAATACACAAAATGGTGGTGGTGAAAGAAAACAAATATATAACGTGTACAACATTTTTATATATAATTAAATAAATGTATAATAAACAATAATCAATAAAATAAATTAAATACATTTAATTAAAAATATATCTTAACATATAACCATCAGCACGATAAAATCATATATGCCATCTTACCACGACTCGATCATACCATCGTACTGTCATACCACCATACCATCATACGATCATACCATTATACCATCATTCAAGTTTACACTTCAAATTGAACCCTTAACAAATTATATGAATGGCTATTGAAGCTTGTCTATTGCTAAACCAATTATGACAAAACATGACATTTGCGATGGAAATGGAATTCTAAAATTATTTTTGTATAAAGTTCTGGTGTATGGTTAATAAGAATATAGTATAACTTAGCTATTATCCGATTATGATGAATTTTGACGTTTCCAACGAATATAAAGAAATGTGACCAACAATTATTTTTAGACGAGGTTGTGAGAAATATGTCATTAATTTTGTCTTCTATAATCTAGACTATTCAAGTTTCTATGAATCATGCAGCTTTTGAGGTTTCTTTAAAATAGCCTAAACAAACTATTTCAAACGATCAAGCTTATCTCCGTAACAATATTCAAGTTCTATTAGAAACTTTTTTTGCCAATCCTTCGCTTTAAACTTTGGGTTAAGTTTTCTGAGTATTTGCTGTCAAAGCGGTAAGTTTGGCCTTGTTTAGAAAAATAAAGTGTGTAGCGGACATCCGCCTCAGAATCAAAACTAATAACGGTAATTCAGACTTTCGGAATTAGAAATATTATTTTAAATCCTTATTCCCAATAGTAAAATTCCGTCCTACTTGCCCATTTTCCAGAAATTTATCTAAAAATGATTTTAAAATCCCGTTACCATCGCACATGTAAAATTCCATTAAATTCCGTTAAAACATGGAGAAGTTCTATCCTAACTGACCATATTCCAGAACTTAGTTGCAAAATAATGTTGAATCCCATTCAAAATTATGAATAAATAAATCATTTATTGATGAAATAAAATTTTTAAATCATTTTAAAATCCCATTTCTAATGCAAAAACCGAATTTAATCATAATTGGTTATTAAATATGCAAGTTCTATTATACTTAGCCATATCCCAGAACTTCATTCAAAAACTATCTATATAAGAATCAAATTGCCTTAAAATCAAATTACCTGTAAAATTTAATCATAATAGGTTGTGAAATAGGGAAGTTCCAATATACTTGGCCACGTGCCAGAACTTTATCCAAAAATCATTTTTAAATTCCATATCTAATACACAAGCCGAATTTCATCACAATTGATTGCGAAATAGCCAAACTTCATCATTCTCGGCCATAATAAAAACTTCATTCACAAATCATTTTAGAATCACATTTCCAACGCACTTGTAAAATTTCATCACAGTCGGTTCAGAAACAGACAAGTTCTATCGTATTTGGTCATATTCCAGAATTTCTCCTAAAAATTATTTTAAAATCACATTTCCACTGTACACGCCGAATTTCGTCATAATTGTTTGAGAAACAGGCAAGTTTCATCATACTTAACCATATTCCAGAATTTCATCCAAAACTCATTTTAGAATCCCATTGCCATCGCGGAAGTCAAATTTCTCTAAAATCTGTTAAGAAATAGATAAGTTCCATCCTAATTGGCCATTCATTTAATTTGCTAGAGGTTTAATTTGAAGTTTCAGATATTAATAGTGACCTTTCTTAAGTCTTAAACAATATTTGTGTAAGGTTTGGTTCAAATCGGTCAAGTCGTGTGGATTTGTTTAAATATCATACACATATGCCGTACATATATACAAACAATTACTTTATTTTATAGATTGCTTAACTGCTCACTAAACACTGGTCCAACACTATCTCAACCATAATTCAACCTGGAAACGGTCCCCAACTCAATCCTCAACTCAACCGCATACTCTCTTTAAACTCAATCCTCAAACCAGCATATATAAAAAATTGGTGAGCTGCTCATTATATCTTAACCCAACCCCAACTCAACTCCAACTCAACTTCAACTCAACCCGCAAATTGATCCCTAACTTAGCCTTCAACTCAACCCGAAACTCAATACACAAGTCAATATTCAAACCAGCATATATAAAAAATTGGTAATTATTTCAATAACCGCAGGTATTTTGAGTCAATTCGTATGGCAGGTACCCACCATCTTGACGCACAGGTTCCAAAAGATTTTCAAATTTTGGCTTTGACCATAGAAACAGATTGGCAAAAAAAAATTCTAAATAGAAAAAGCCGTTCTCGAGATACCATGGGTGCAGATAGACAGATATTTAGACATCAGATCCAGACATCCAGGCAGACGGACAGACATTTTTTTTTTTTTTTGCTTTTTCAGACTCAGTGACTTTAAAAACGTCGAGAAAAGTGGTTTTGGACCAACCAAATTTTTGATCATTTTTGACAGGATTTCAATACTTTGGTGTTTTTAGACCGAAGTAATACGCATGACACTCAAGTTGTATTCAGTTAGCTAGTTTGTGAAATAACAACAACTTACATATTTTAAGAAGGTAACGTACATAGGTTAAATCTACCAAATTGCTACACTTATTTCAAATCTAACTTAAATTGATATAATAAATTTCATAATAACAATCGATTCATTACAATATAAGAATTTCACATAAAATGTTATTGGCACGTGGTAAGATAGCCGCGCAGCATCCACATATTAATCTCATCGATTTCTCTAAATATGCAGTAAAAATAAATTGATAATAAAATTATAATGATAATAATAAAACAAGAACAACAACAAATATATATCGCTATAATATTGATTTTTATTGACATTTATTGACCTTTTAAAAGAAATACAATAAACAGAAAATATAAAAACCATCAAAACAAAATACACACTAAAAATTATAAAGGTGAGAATATAAAATAAGAAAACTTTTTTTTTGTTTAAGAAATAAGCCGGTATTGTATAATAACGATAACGATTATTGTTGTTAATAACATTTATGTGTTTCAATTCAACACATCGTTAAAAGATATGCTGATCCTTTCTTATAGATATACACCAATTTTGTTTTTGTTTTTTTTTTTGTAAATGGTGTACGGTTTCTTATTTTCTTTATACATACAACTATATAGTATAGTTGAGGTCTGATGATAATATTATTATTCGATAAAAACCAAACTAAACACAACAAACTTAGTGATATATTTAATGCAGCTGACGTTTATTTCGGTATACATGCAGAGAGTTTTAAAATTACTTTTACTTTTGTCATTCACTATATAGCACATAATAATGAATGGATCGTAAATTAGAATTCTTATTTTAATATTTAATATATAGAAAAGGATTTCGATAGATGTCAAAGGAAATATTATTAATTTAATAAGACACCTGCATGGATGTTTAGTGAAATTGTAACTATTTTATGTGCTACTTAACTTTTTAATTAAGGTTGGAACATGTGCAATGGAATTAATGGGCGTGAAATTTTTTCCTATAAAACATTTTTGGAGGACGACAAATACAGATCTCCCACAATTGAAAAATGGGTGACACTTTTATATATACTAAACAACCTTAACACTGCTATTGGTAAAAACCACTCTCACACAATCGACTTGAATTTACCAACTTCCCTTGAAAAAATATGTCTACCAATTTAAAAATAAATCAATTCGACATTTTCTTGATTTATTGTAGTTTTTCTATTCGTTTTTTTTCTATTTAAGACTTAAGAACTTTATAAAAAAAAAATGTTTACATTTAAAAATAACTCAGTTATTCTTTCTTTGATAAATAAGAATTCATGATGGTTGATCTTAAAAATAAAAACATTTTTTTTTTTGTTTCATTTTGATTTATAGCAAAAATTCAAACCAACATGGCCTTTTTTTTTGTACGTATAAAAAAAAAATCAAAATTAAAAAGAAAACAAGTTTTTTACTCTTTTGCTTTTTTGTTGTTGTCTATACATTTTGATCTTCGTCTTGAAGAAAAAAAATGTTTTTTCTTTAGCTTTTACTTTATATAAAATGATCATCGTGTTTCATTTTTGTTGTTGTTGTTGTTGTTGTTGTTGGGTTTCTTTATTTGTATGAGAATGTAGTTTTTATTTGTTGCGTGTTCTTTAAAGTTTATGTTTTTGTAATTTAAAAGCGAAAAACAAAAAAAAAAAAAAACTGCCTCGAGTTCACGATCAAGATATTTATCTTCAACTTCAAAGTATTAAATTTGTGAAATTAAATGATAAATTTAAATTAAAAAAAAAAATAAAATAAAAATGAATTTTGTTATATAAAAGAATTCGTTTAGTTTTTTTTTTTTATATTTGTGTCAATCAATATCAAAAAAACCTTTCCAGAATTTGAATTCACGTTCATCTTCGTAACCTTTTACCTACGAGTATATACGAGTCTGTACTTTATAAAGGTACATACACTTTTATCTGTATTAATAAACTATATTTCCCGGTTACTTAAAGGCATTTGAGTTTAACTTGACATAGCAACAACACGCTAGTCTTTACTGCAAGCATTTATTATGGATGGTCACGAGTTAAGAACTTTATTTTGATAATCTTTGAAAAGGTGCTTCAACAGGAAATATCGTACACCGAAACGCCCAAGCCTTTATATTATCAATGACTTCATTTATTTCAACCAAGAAACTTGAAAAAGTGTAAAACGTTTGTTTGAAATAATAATTTACCTTTAGGCTTTGTTTATTAGTGTATTTTGCTAAAGTGTCGTTTGCGCAACTTACAATTTAGTCTCGATGGTTTCGAAACAGATTTCTCAACTTGAAACTTTTTTAAAGGATCATCATGCTAGCTCTACATTTGATCTTCGAGGTTTTAGTTTGGTAAAAATTCTTCTTAAGTAAATTCAATCTCCCCTCTAAAAGGTTAAATTTCTTGAGATTAAGGAAGACCAACGAAAAATTTTATTGGTTTTACGCTATAAACGACCTAAATTTGACTTCTGTCAAATTTTAGAAGTGCTTCTTGCTAATAAATATGACGAAATTATTGTCACAGCTGTTTTTTGTTATGCCATGCATATGTTTTTCGTTGCTCCCATTTGAAACGCGATATTTTAAAATGCGATTTGACAAAACGCGATATTTTGAAACGCAATAGGTAAAAACCGTTATATGGTACAAAACGCGATATTTTAAAACGCGATATATCAAAACGCGATACGGCACAAAAACGTGATATGATACAAAACGCGATATTTCAAAACACGATATGTTACAAAACGCGATATGGTACAAAACGAGATAATTCAAAACGCGATATTTCACAACGCGATGTGATACAAAAAGCGATTTTCAAAACACATATAATGACAACGTACATGTTTAATTTGACTATAAACGTGAAGAAAAATTTTATTAAATGAAAATTTCTTGAAATTTTCGTTTTGTGCTATATCGCGTTTTGAAATATCGCGTTGTGAAATAGCGCGTTTTGAAATATCGCATTTTGTACCACATCGCGTTTTTAAATATTGCGTTTTGAAATATCGCGATTTGTACTTTATCTCGTTACGTCAAATCTCGTTTTCAAATATCGCTTTTTGAAATATCGAACAGATTCCGTTTCTCGGATGCTGATTTTTTTTTTTTCTTCAGTTATGATATTGGGTTTAATTATTCAGTGACATGATTATTCAGAAGTCTGAATGGTTCGTGATTTGACAAAAATTGATCTTGCTCATCTTTTAAGTTACTGTTGTGTACTACCGGTGATTTTTCATCCATCTTATAGTCCATAGACAAATTAATATTAACCACGATATTAAGAAGCACGTTTGGTTTAATAATACGATAAAAATGTCAATTAATCTAGGATACTTTGTGTTTTCACATTTCAAACGTTCTAAACTTCGTACGGCGTTTCAAGAATTCAAAAAATTAACAAATCTAGGTACTGGTGCTGTGAGAATGGAATTTTACTTATTAAAATTGCCTCAGAAATATTTGTGGAATTTGCTTTCAAATTTGGGTTTTAACAGGCAAATTAGTCTGTAATTATTCCCAATGCTGAAGAACTTAACAGGCGCTTCGGTAACGTTATATATGGTAACTAGTTATATTCGCTAGTAGTTCGTGTAACGCCATGGTTTACGACGACATCCTATACATCATGAGGTTATTATGAAATTGTACTGCACTAAATCAAATGGGATCGGCTTAGATTTGATCTCCCAAAAATTTCGCAACCTTCAACATCATTTGGTTATGGACCGATTGGCTTATTGCCAGTTATATCCAAAAATTTTAAGCCGGTCATTAAAAAACAACTTATGAAGTATTTAGAAAAAATAATCGAATCTTAGATATTAAGAATGTTTTGATTCTCATGTTGTTTGATTTTAATGAGGAGTTTCATTGCATTGCATGCATCATTAATTTTTACTTGTGTTGTGCCGCGTAGTCTACAAACTTAAAGTAATGAATCAATTGTCTACTCGTATACACAGTATATTTAGACATTTCAAAAAAAGACGTCAACAATGTAGACAGTGCGTCAGCAGCTCACAGCTATTTCATAACAATAAATTTATAAGAAATTAGCCTTTGTCGCTTTTGTAAACAATAAAATTCAGCAAAATTGTAACATTAGTAATAATGTAACAATATTTTGGAAATTTGCACATTCAAAAATATACCAAACGCAATTCCTGCTGCGGCACAACATTATACTCATTATACAAAAAATTTGAACAGTCAGCTGCGGTCACTAAGTTTAAAGATACTTTTATCAATTCGGCTATTGTCCAGTTCAACATAAGGTACCGGGTAAATTCATCAACATACCTTCAGTGACATTTAAAATATATTAAACTGCTGTTCTATACACAGTAAAAAATTTTCATTGAAAATTACGAGTTTTATCAAATGGGCAAAATTTCCAAACTGTTTCATGCAAAATCACATTTAAATTGAAAAATCAATTTCCATTGAAAATTAAGGGTTATAATCCATAAATTTGCCAACAAAATCTCGTACTACGTTAAATGAAAAAACATATAATTTTACGTGAATTTTTCAAATTTGCGAATAAGTTCTTACATTTTTTTACATTAATAAATAAGTAATTTTACATTCCTGCAGCATTCTTACAAGTGAAAGATGGTAAACTTTTACGTGAATAATGTATTAAAAGATTAGGTTATTATATAATATTCAGTTTAATTTAGGGCACCATTTATGTATTTAAATTGGAATAGTTGTTTTAATAAAACAAAAGAGTTTATGTTACCTACTTCATTATGATAACTTTATTTATAAAGTATCAGTTTATTTCAGTGTACGCAACATGCATACTTTATACATATAAAAATACTTAATTCTAATACTTATATTTAAAAACTAGTCATTCAAAACTTTTTTTAAAAAGTTGACGACTTTGGACTTAAAATTTATTTTTTGCTTTTTGGAACGAGAAAAATTTACATCTATATTAATAAATATTTTTTGCATAACCTCCAACGACTGTGATAACTCCATGGGATATTGTATATTAAAAGCAAAGTACACGGCAATCGAAAGAAATACTGCAGTCTTGATACAACTACATCTGATATCAAGTTGGTGCATCTCAACATAAAAATAAATAGTTTTATTATTGTTGGGTGGATCTGTAATAGTCAAATAATATAGTAAATATAATCATTAAATTGTAATAATATCTAATTACCGATTATAGCAAAGAATGGTGTTGACGTAGGTATTTCTATTTCGTTTACTGACGTTCCATACTTAAATAAAATCAAGAATAAATTGTTTGGTGGGTAATGTTTTAATGTAATTACTTACAGAGTATTTCTTCACCAGTGAGTCTAAATTTTCTTTAAAATGCGTAGTGATAATCTTTAATAATCTTAGGTATTCGTCCTCTTCATTTCCAAAAGCTGAATTTTTAATTCTATTTCCAAATTCAAAAATAGCATTTTTCCGAAAATTCCATCTGCTTAAAAACAAGGTTTCCTGTATATCCATCATTTCATAAAAATGGCAAATTAAAAAATTTTGTAATAATAAATGAGGCCAATATTCCTTTATCTCTGATATTGTGGGATTTTTGTTTAAAAATTTACGTTGCTGTGTAAACGTAGACTTAAAAATTTCCATAATTTCTTTGTTTAATGCATCGCTAGAAATTTCCCGACCGTAATTTTCCTTAAGCCATACTCGTTTAATGTTTCCTTCCTCATCTGATATTTGGTTGCTAGTACTAATTTTCTCAAAAAAATTTGCCACACCTTCTGACAAATTTACTTTTCTTTTTATAGATTTTGCAAGTGAGCGGTTTTGGGAAATTCTATTTAAATAATTATTGTGGTTACACATCTTAGTTGCCAAAGTTATTGGTTCTGTGCAAATAGGCTTTCCTTCTCCATCAAGTATTGCCAAACTAAGCGGATATATTTGTATTAAACGAGATGCAATTGTGCGAAACACTCTTTGAGGGATATATAATGATTTTCTTCGCATATCATTCACAACGCAATGTATAAAATCGTTATGTAAGTAATCTAAAGGTTGGCCTTGGTTAAGCAGATCCAGTATTTTATCCGAAATTTGGTTCGTAGGAAATTGATAATCGGAAAATAATTTTTCAGCTTGCTTTGTGCCAATACTCTCTGATTTTCCTGAAACATCGGAACTAATGGAAGTAACTCTACCACTTGACATTGAAATAGTTGTACTAAGAGGACTTTCAGGTGCCTCAAGTTCCGATGCAGTTGTTAAATCATTTGTGGTGATCCATGTAATTATATTATTGGAGTTTTCTGAATCATTGGGAATTTTTTCATCAGATACATAGCTTACTGAATTATTGGAAGTTGACGGCGGTGGTATCCAGTTTTCAGTTTGCTCTAAAATCTGAAAAACTTCATTTTTCTGGCCAAAATGTTCTAAAACTTCCATATCCTCAACGTCGGTTCCGTCAGATTCTAGGACTAATTTAGATCCTAATAAGCCCGCAGCGTTTGCTAGAAGTGAAATAGTGGAAGATTTAGATAAATATTATAGTAAATACGAGTAGTTCAAAATTTGATTATTGTTATTAAAAGTAAATAACTTACCTTTCTTAATAAGAGATTCTATATTTTCTGTACACAAAAAAATTTTTTTTAATAGGCGTTCTCTATCCCAAATTTTAACAAATAGTCGAGGCTGCGAAGACATAATACTGTTTATCTAAAATGAAATGTAATATAGATAAATTATAATTAGTGTACCACCACAATTCAAGTCAAACGAACATACTAGAAAAATGGTATCGCCGACTGTAATGTGACAAAAAATGTTGATCCATTTTTAAATTGAACAAAAGGAAATGGAGAGGAAAGGTTATAAAAGGAAATGAAATTTAGTGATTCGTCCATGTCAGTAACTTCAAAGAGGCCTAGCTTGTAATTGAACACCATTTTAAAAATATTTCCCAAATAAGCTACTTCAGAAACCATTTCGTCAGTTAAAATTGATTTTATTGTTAAACAAATAACATAACCATCTATATTATTGGTAATCGCCAGTGACTGACCAGCGAAATACTTTACGTTATTGTAAGTTAAACTATTTGTTTTATATACAAACGATTCTGGAACACGAATTGAAACGGTTGTAGGTTCTAACCGTATGAAATGTTTTTTTGAAATATCGTTACAAAATCGTTGCCCTACAAGTGTCGACTGCATCATTTGATGTCGTTCTGTAAACGTTTTTAACAAATTGATGTAGTTTCTCGATTTCGAAGCAATTTGCTTAAAGTATTGGTGTTTACTTTCAAATCGAAGAGTAGAAAATTTAATTAGAGGACCAAACAATTTTATCAATTCTGGATAATGTTGTAAATAATGATGTTTAGGTCTAAGTGCTACATTTGGAAAGAGCAATACCCTCAATTCTAGATATCTATTAATAAGACCATCTAAAATATGAACTTGGGCTAGGGTAACAATATGTGACGATACAATTTGCGATATTTCTACAAGATGCAATACCATTTCTAAAACATTATCATTAGTATCTTTGATCTTGTCTAGTAAAACTAAAGGTAATAATATAAGTAAATAGTAATTTTGCATGGCATGTCCAGTAAGCTTTTTATTATTATGTTTAATTTCAGGGAAACTAACATTATATTTTAAACATTTTTGTATGCGGTCTAAATTAAGATTCAGGTAATCGAATGTGAACCAATGGTTATTTACAAAATAATGAAGTGCCAAACAAATATCAAATGCTATAATACCCTCATATAAATCGTGCGCTATACACGGAGGAAGACCAGGGTTGCTTACGTGGAAATATTGCAAAGTGTTAAAACATGAATTTTGCTTAATTCCATGAGCAGACTCCTGACATTTCAATAACTTAACATCATTGGTGTAAGAAACTTTAGATCTTAACTGCCTTCTTATGCGAAAATTTGCTTTAAAATCTTTCAAACTTTAATGGCAAAATCTACAAAAATATTCTGAGGAACTAAAATTTTCCAAAAATCCTCCTATTTGGTGAGCTCCTAAATTATCTGCACAAAATGCAATGATTGAACCTTTTGTATTTCCAATCTCTTCATCAAACATAATTCCGTCCGATTCTAGCTTTTTTAAATCTAATAATAACTTTTTACAAATTTTAGTCAATCCAAATGTTTTCACGTGGGATTCTGTACACAGTAAAGCTAGCATGATATTACTAATTTTTGATTTATTATGAGTATGCAAATTTCCAACAATGAAATAAATCGCTAGCACCTTGTGTTTAGATTTAGCTGATCCTAATGGGTTGCAAACCTCGAAGGCATCTGCATAAAATATAAGCTCGATCCGTTTTTGTTTATAAAAAAAGTTACTGCTTTTATATAAAAACCCATCAGTATAATAACAAAATTTTGAAAAATTAGTTTTTTGAATTGATTTGAACTGTAATAAAATTTGTGGATCTGTAAATAATTGTTTTAAAGTGTCGTTTATAGGAATATAATAGTAAAAACACGATTTGTGATAATTATTCACACCCAAGAAAATTTTGTGAGGTTTGACGTACGACTCAGATGTGAATTTTTGTTTTCGTTTATAGCTCGATAACGAAGTGTTGGAAATTAAACTAATCTGCGGAATTATAAAAGTTAAAAGTTCACTATTTAGACCGCTTTGCGCATCATGCTTACTGAAAATATTTTCTACGGATTCAGTAATATTTGTTTCCAGTAAATTTGAGCAATGTGCTAAATTATCCGCGATTATTGTTATTATTCGCTCGGGTATATTATGATCACTCTTTAATCTAATTAGCAAATTTTCTGTTACATTTCTAATATCGACCATTTTGGATGGCCGGTCTTGGCATATAGCAGATGATGTTAGGATGTTTTCGGGTAAGCGTTTATTATTTTGGTTGGAACAAAAGTTTTGGGTTTGTAAAAGAAGATCATCTTGTTCTGCTTTCTTATTGGACTTTTTGTTGAACAACAACTTTATTTTATGGAAACTATTAATATGGTTTCTAAACGTTTTTTCATTTTTAAATATTTTTACACACGCGCCAATTGGACAATTAATTTTCGGCATTTGAGAAGTACGCATATGTTTTAATAAATGTTGCAGCATTTCTTCTATTATTAAAGATTTAAATGAGCAGTTGCTTATATGACATTCTAAGCAATTAGTATTTTGTATTAATTTTTTTCTAATTTTTCGATGGTTTCTGTAGTAGTGAGTAGAAAAACCAATAAATTTAGAGTAAACTCGATTACAATTACTAAGCATGCACCGAAACACTACATTAAACTCATTTTTATGGGATCTTAGATGGGATACATATTTTTCTTCATCAGCGCATGATGTACCACAATTGTCGCAAACATACACCATGATAGATCAAACAATCTGTAACTTAATCAAAATTAATTTTTCATTATTGACACATACAAGTTGAACTCGTTTGTTATAAAACCATTCCCCTAACATGTCTCCCATTCAGGCCAATTTTGTTCTAGACATACATTCCAAATGTTTCTCGCTACGCCAATTTTGTTCTTGGCATACATTGTACATATAATATTTAACCACGAATACTGGCGTATTAGACATACAGTAAAAAATGTATCTCACTACTAAAATATTATATTTTTTTTTCAATATTTTGCACATAGAATTACTTTATAAAATGTATATCTACAGCAACATTTGCGTTATTGAATTTACAATGTAAGGCCTACGTGTTAAAAAAAACACTTTAACCTCAAACAAATTTCACTTGGATGAAAAAATCAATTAAATAGTCCACTACCATAAGCATATCGCACATATAATATAATAGAGATACATACATACCTTTAAACTTCACCTTAATACACTTAATTAATAGTAAATATTTAATTATTTTAATTTATATAATTTATTAATTAGAATTAATCCCAAAACTCGAAACACAGCTTCACTCTTTAAAAACGTTTTGCTGAATAACACAATCACGAATGAACATGATGTTTATCCTGTTATATTCGTTTTGTTATAATTACAATATTCTCACAATTCTACGTGAAATGTCGCGTTTTTAATTTAATTGTCTAACAAATTTCAACTGGCGAGTAAAAATGTAAGCACATATATGTAATATTCCGGTATATTTCATCGAATTTTACATTTTGATCGAAAATTACAGAAAATCAGTAATTTTACTGAATATTTAATGTAGAATTGTTATTTTTATGCAAATTACAGCAAAAATGCTAAATTACAAAAAAAAGTTAATAAAATTTCCATTGAAAAATCAATTTTTTTTTTACTGTGTAATTCCAATATATAAATAAAAAAAATCTAATTAAGTTTATGGCAGAGTTACTGAAAATTCCGTGATGTACAATACGTTTATTCGCATCAACTAAACAAACATATCGGCCTCTCTCTGTAGGTACTCCTGTATACATGTGTGTTTATTCTTGATCTAGCTTGTGATCGCCAAAGATATACTAATTGTAATCTGAATCATGATTAGAAAAATTTAATAGATATCTGTAGTTTACTAAACTTAATTAGATTACTACTTTAATAATGGATGGGCGTGCAGTTGGTCATATAAGCTTCTCATTGAATTTTAAAATAATTCATGAAGATTCTATATATCTACGATCAAATATGCGTATTCAAATTTAGAAGCACCTATTCGCAACCCTATTCACATTCTATGTATTCACAGAACTTTCATTAACTCGGACATATATTTTAGTAGATTTCGATTATTTTTTAATTGGAATTATTAGAACAACTCAACTCAGAACCATGTAGAAATATTGGCAATGCTTGGTTGGTTAGATAACTATACATTACGTGAAAGAGCACTAGTTAAAGATCATGCACGAGGAACTCAACCATGATGTTTTTACCGCCGAACTCATAAATGTTGCATCGAGTAGAAAATCGAATGAATAAGATTTGAATGAAAAAATTTTAGCTATGGACGTATTTGGCAAAACCAATCAACTGCCAAATACTAGTGACTGCAATTGATTGTTCAAATTAAAATGTAAAATTATTAAATAATTGTTACAGGACTATTTTAAATTATCGGAAAATAGAATTTTGTTAAATTTTACTGTATGCATTAACATCTAATTGTGTATTTTGCGGTAAAAAAAAATTAACTTGATTTTAAAATATTTTAATTTGTTTTGTAAATTGGCTAATTTTGTTTCAAAAGGTGTTATTTGGCTTTGAAAACTTGTTAATTTGGTTTGAATATTCGTTAGTCTGTTTTGAAAAATTGTTAAATTGGTTTGAAAAATGTGGAAAAAAATTTCACAAAATTACTTGTACTACAAAAAGCGTGAAAGTTCCCAAAACGCCTGGCTTCCCTCAATATTTACTATTTCATCGCTTGTTATATTTAATTTATCGGCTGCCAAATTGAAAAAAATCTGGTATGATATTCTTTTGATTATTGAAAAAATTTGATGCAAATATTCCTCGTTATTTGTATGGCCGACCCCAAGGACTGGCCATTTGATAATTTTTACATCAAATGCATACTAGGGATATTCCAAAAAAATCTTTTCCTTTTGGATTTTATTTTTGTTGAACAAATTTCGTCAGCGGAAAATCGTGAAACATTTGATGTAAATATTGGTTGTTATTTTTACAGCCGGCCTCAGGGACCGGCCATTTGATGATTTTTAAACCTACGGGCATTCAATAAAAATCTGTTACGGGCATTCGATAAAAATCTTTTGACTTTGGGAATTTTGATTTTTGTGGAACAAATTTCGTCGGCGGATAATCGTACAACATTGGATGCAAATATTGCTTTTTATTTAATTGGTCGATCCCAAGCCAACATTCACTTTTTTACAAATAAGATGAAATAGGCGAAAAGGCTTGTTGGTAAGTTGTGTTGGTAGACATTCATTTCCAAATGCGAACCTTTCTTTTAAATGGCAATCATAATAGCAAAGTTCAATTTCTCTGCTAAAGAACGCGTAGTATAGCTAAAGTTGAAAATATGTGATAAAACATTAAAAATGCCGTTATACTGGCACAACGAAATTACTGGTGTGTAATTGTGAATGCTGGTTTAAGGTGTATGTTAAAAAAAAATGATTAAAGGTTGACCTTTGCAGTAACCGTTGTGCAAATCGAAGTTACATTTGTAGTAACTATAATTTTAGTTTGAGTAACCAAGCTTTTAAATCTTTTTGCTAATTTGTTAAAATAGTTCAATTTTTTATTTTATATATTCACGAGCAATTTACCAATTCTTTTTATTCAAAAGTTTCAATAGAAAATTATTCATTATGATTTAGTTTTACTTTATTAATTCGTTAAGTGTGAAACTAAAATTTTTATAAGCATGATTTTGTTCTACGGAACTATAGTTCCCAAGAAACGTTTTGCCTAAAAGGATCTTCAGAAAAATGAAATCAGTAATCCTGTTTTATTTTGATTTACTAACCGGAATCTTCATACACCGGTTGCTTGCGTAACGATGTGATAAACTTCATTCTTGTTAAATAATATATACTGTTTTAATCGATCAAATTTCCAATGCAAAGTTATTCTCAAGCAACTGATTACATTATCACTCGAAATAAAGTTTATCACTGCAAATAAAATGGAAATCCAACCTTTTGTCGAGGCGTAATGTTAAACATTTATTTGACCCCACATTTGAAATATGTTGTAAGTTTAAAATGAACGAGCATTTGCTTGACATGTTTTCAAGTTTCATTAAGGTTTTCCAAAGACGCTTTAGAAAATATTCTAGATCAAGATATCATCTTGATTTCCTGAAGCATTGGGTTCACTCGAGATTATTTAAAGAAATATGCGCTGATTTCAAGAGTTTTGTGATGTTGACGACTGTTTTCGACGCCTGTCGTTCAATTCGAACTTCATTTAATTTTTCGTGTAGTTGCAATGCAATGCTTTTATTCCAATTACAAACAAAAAATAGTAAGATGAAACGTCAAAATTTTGTGCCTTTACAGGGATAAACTTAAATATTTAATTACTCCATTTAAAATTTACGTGAATTTCTTTATAGTTTAGCAGGTAAGGAGGTTTTATTTTTAGTACCATTTGCCATATTTTCAAGTAAATTAAAACTTAATTTCAGTGCTTTGGTTGCAGTTTACCACAAGTTTTATCTTTATCATTGAAAAATCAAGATATTAAAAATCGAGTTTTCCAAGTGATCAGACGTTTGTTTATTTTTCTCTGATTTGAAAATTTTAAAAAATAATTTGAATTCGATTTTGTGAAATAAATATTATAATTTAATATTTAATATTATTAACTATGTACTATGTGTTGTGTAAATATTAGTGTTTGGTGAATAAGTTTTTAAACAGTGTAAATATTAATTTGACATTGCCATTTCTATTTCTTTCTCTTGTTCTGTTATTGTGTTAATATCATAATATGGAATGCGGTAAATGCAGCTTGGCGTTTACTAATAATCAAATGATTAGCTGCTCTGGATTTTGTAGTAACACTTTCCACTATGGATGCGCTGAGGTTGATCGTGTTGCATATAATCTAACTTTGAAATGCCCAAATATCATGTGGTTCTGCTGCGATTGCCGTGACCTTTTAAGAAATAAAGCATTTCTTAAATTAATTAAACATAATTTGAGTGATGATAATGCTCAGCATTCCTTCATTGAAAAGTTGCTTGATGAAGTTTCCTCGCTTAAACAAAAGATCGGCATGATTTTGGATTGTTTACCTCAGTTGAGATCAACTAATGTTATTACATCTATGCCTTTAAATTCCTCTGTAGGTGTGAATGTGAATGAAGATTTAGCTGTGGTTACATCGCCTTTAACTAATGACGACGATTAAAATCCAGGATTTTCCAGTCCTATACTAATTTCGGTGCTTCTTGTACGACATTTGCTGAAGTGGTAAAAAATCCTGTAGTTCTGCCTGTTGCAGCTTCTCACAGTAGTGCTCCGGATCAGCCAAGCAAATGTATGAATGCTAGTGAAGTTGGAGTTAAAACTCCACAGCGCGTAGTCACTAAATCTATTTGTGGTACTAAAAATGTTCCGAATAATTTTGGTATACAAACGGTTACTCCAATGTTTTGGATACATATTTCAAGATTTGCTTCTAATACTCCTGAGGACGACATCCTGGCTATGGCAAAAACTTATTTAGATACAGATAACTGTAAAATTTCTAAATTAGTCCCAAAGAATCACAATCTGAATGATTTGGAATATGTGTGCTTCAAATTGGGGTTTAAGGAAGAATTGCGTGGTAAGGCTCTGGATCCTGCTACTTGGCCAATTGGTATTTTGGTTAGAAAATTTGACAAAACAAATTTTCGGGCATCTCTAACTCCACGTGTGAAATTTCGGATACCAGCTGTAATCGACACACCACTTGTTTAGATGACAACATTTTTTTACATAATTATAATATGTATACAGGCTCAATCGATGAAGCTAATCAAGCTGTTGTAGGTGATAATTTGCAGGTACATAACAATTCTTGTTTAAAGTTTGGTCATTTGAATGTGCGCAGCTTGGTAAAACATTTTGATGACATAACTATTATTTTACAAACATATCAATTTGATATTCTTGCCTTGACTGAGACCTTGCTTAGTAGTAAGATTTCTAACAAGTCGCTTCAAATTAATAATTATAAACTGCTACGATCTGATCGAATAAATAATAATTGGGGTGGAGTTGGTCTTTATTTTTGGGCCACTTTTAAGGTTAAAAAAATATTCTCTGGTTCTTTGGGTAAAGTAGAATATCTATCATCTGAACTTACTGGGAGTTTTGGTAAAATTTTAATTTTGGTTATTTACAACCGACTTCCTGCTTGTAGTAATGATATTAACAGTTTACAAACAATTTTTGCTGAATACCTAATAAGCTATGAAAAGATTTTCTGCTGTGGTGATTTTAACTTCAATATGATGGTTAATAATCAACTAGAAGATTGTTTGAATTTGCATAATTTATGTTATTTACCTTATAGACCCACTAGGATCAACAGTCTTTTGGATCTGATAATTTTGTACGTACCTGATAGACATAATATTATTTCATTTGGCCAGGCTGCTGTTCCTGCTATTTCTGATCATGATTTGATTTTTGCATCTTATAAGTTTTCTCGTACTAGGGATCAAATTTCTTATACTGTTGTTCCTGATTATAAAGCTATCAATCACGAGCATTTTGTAAATAATTTCTTTTCGTTAGATTGGTTTAATATGTACAACTATTCCGATGTGAATGACATCCTTGATATATTTAATTCAAATTTCTTACATTTAGATTTAGCTTGTGTACCCCGGAAAAGTATCATTAATAAATGCCCTACTGCACCGTGGTTAAATTCATATATATTAAATTTAATGAAATGTAGGGATTTGGGTCATAAAAAATATAAATTGTATGGGTTGGATGCAGATTTGACAGCTTTTAAATTTTTTAGGAATAAAACTGTTAAAGGCATCAATCAAGCTAAACAAAAATTTTATTTTGAGAATGCTCATAACTCTAAGACAACGTGGAATAATTAAAAAAAACTAGGTGTTTCAAGCTCTACAGGTGATGCAGCCATTGAATTTTCTGCGGAACAAATCTTATTTGGGATTTGTAATATTTGTGATTCTACTGGGGTTTTGCCTTTACCTGATATTGATTTCTGTAGTTCTGAAAATGATGCCTTTGTATTTGATTGCGTTGATGAACTTATAGTGTTGAATGCGATTCGTGCAATTAAATCAGATTCGAAAGCTTATGATATGGTAGACTTCAAGGTACTAAAATTATTTATTGATCTGTTCCTGCCTCTTATAACATTCATTATAAATCAATGTTTGACAAAATCTGTGTTTCCTGATTTATGGAAGATAGCTTCTATCACACCACTACCTAAAAAGGATGTTATTTCTGGTATTGGTGATATACGTCCAATTAGTATTTTGTCTGCTCTATCTAAGGTCTTGGAAAAAGTTATGCAATTGCAGATCCAGGAGCACCTTAATAAATTTGATTTTCTTTGTAAATATCAATCCGGGTACAAATCCGGCTGTAGCACTACTACAGCCCTTGTACGTATTGTTGATGATCTGTCTACCTTAGACAGTAGAAATTCGATGGCTATTTTGGTGCTCTTGGATTTTTCTAAAGCATTTGATTGTGTTAATCATATCCAGTTGTTACAGAAGCTATATTTGTATTATAAGTTTTCGAATTCTGCTATTATGTTGATGCATTCGTATTTATGTAATCGTAAGCAGTTTGTGAGGTGTGGTGATGATCATTCTTGTATTGCGGGGATACTTGCTGGAGTGCCTCAGGGATCCATATTGGGTCCTTTGTTTTTTTCTATTTATATAAATGATCTATCATGGCGAATCCTAAATTGTCGGTTTCATCTGTATGCCGACGATTTGCAACTGTATATTGGTGGTAACTTTTTAGAATTGAATGAAATTGTTTTGCGACTTAATTCTGACCTTAGAAATATTTCTTTATGGGCCAAGAATAATTCACTTTCAATTAATCCAGGTAAAAGTAAAGCATTGTTTCTTTCTAGAAATACTTCTCTTAATATTAGACCTGTGCTTTATTTGGATAGTGATATCATCTCATTTGTTCCAACATTAAACAATTTAGGGCTTATACTGAACTCAAATCTTACTTGGAACGACCATGTGCGCTCCTTGTGCCAGCGTATTAATTATAGCTTGTACACGCTTAGGTTGATAAAAAAGTTTTGCCCTGTTAACTTAAGAATTTATTTAATTAAAAGCTTGGTTGTACCCATTATCAGCTATTGTGATGTAATTTATAACAAATGTGATAGTTCCTCAAGACGTATACTTGAGGTTACATTTAATAATTGTACTCGATATATTTATGATCTTAGAAAGTTTGATCATATCTCTGAGTATAAAGATATAATTCTTCGATGCGACTTGTTTCAATTTTACTGCTATAGGACTGCCGTTTTTATGTTTCGTATAGTTAAATCGGGCATGCCATTGTATTTGCATGAAAAATTAAATTTTTCCCAGTCAATGCGCACAAAGAATGTTAACTTGCCTGTTAACAGAACTAATGTTAGGAATAATTCAGCATTGATAAATGCAATTATCACCTGGAACAGCTTGCCTTTGGAGCTAAAATTCATCAGCTCTCTAGGCTTATTTAAAAAGGGTCTGTTCAAATTGATAACTGAACATCGATAATATTTGTAAATATGATTGTTATTCAAAAGCTTCGGCTTATTTAACATTTTAATAAAATATTACTATTACTATTACTACTATTATATTGAACATTTGTGCAATTTTTATCACGATGACATAACATTTAGTATAGCCAGGAACTATACTCGGAAGTTATTAGGTCGCATAAATTCTTTCTCTTAACACTTCCTGTCACATCATGTGAGACAGAAAGAAGTTTTTCAATGCTGAGACGTAAAACCATTTCTATGCTTTGCAATGTCTGGCAGGTTGAATGGAATGGCGTTGATGCACATTTAAAGGGAGGTATCCGTCGAAAATGTAACACAAGAATTGGCCAAAAACCCAGAAAAATTGACTGTATTTGTTAAATTTAGAAATTAAATATAATATGATACATACTCTAAGGTAATGAATGATACATACTCTATTATTGATATTAAAAAAAAACTTAACCTACACCTCACAAAAGTCCTTAGTACGTCATTAGTATAGGGATAGCATAGGTTTTGTCCTGGATCACATTGAAAACTTCCCGTGCATCAAATCTCACTATTGTAGGAGGAAAACTAAACAAAATTATCTAGATTAGATGTTTGATTTATATGTGCAAATATGGAACGAAATGGATGTTTTACCGGTCAAAGAAAGCCTCTATGGGAACATAATTAATACTCGGTTTGTCGTCGACCTCTATAAACTTAAATCGGATCGTTTCAGTGTTTGTTAGTTCAATAAAACTTATTCATCATTATTGAAGGAAGCCCTCCGCTTTGATATGCAAAATGTAATCACATGTCTGAAAACTAATATCCCTTTATTGTATTATCTTTTATAACTCAACACGTACAATTTGTTTGGACATTTATCAACGACGAACACTAAATACTGTACAATGTAGAACAATGAAGCGGATGTTCTCTAGCCAGGGAATATAAAACCTAAGTGTTTTATTTGAAACAACATTTTTGTGCTAAAACCGTAGGGTTTGAATCAAATGAGTATGGAGACCGATGGTCATACAAATGAAACATTCGAGTGTCTACCCAGCATCAGGAAATAATTTATTGGTTTTATAAATTAGTTCTGCACTTCCTGCGTAATTAATTTTTTCTCTAACTCATATTTAAAAGACATTCAACAACGGAATTATTAAATCAATCAGATCTTCAATGTCTACTACAAAAATAAATAACAAGGGTACTTCACCTCCGTTTTCATATGGCATTCCTAACAGCAATCAATTTCAAGGCATTTTACAAGCGGTTATGGATGATGCAGATTGTCTGATCAAAGAAATCGAATCTCAATATAAGTGTGCCAATTGCAGTGGAAATCACACAGCCTATTCAAGGTTATGCCCAAAGCGTAATGAATTTGTGCGATTTAGGGAACAAGCCAACGGAAAAGATTTACATAAATCTACGCATGAATTTCATGTTTCATCTATAACTTCCGTGCCTCGGTTGGAAAGGCTTTCATAAATTCAAACTTCGACTAGCCTTCTCATCAAAAATTCATCATAAACAGGCTGCCGGAAATGTAAGTGATAATATATTATATAGTGCTAGTGAATTTTCGTTAATTTTGGAAACTGTAATGAATGGTCTCAGGAGGTGTCAAAGCCCGTCTGAACAAGTTCGAGTAATTCTCGATTTTGTAAATAATATTCTAAAAGTTTTTATTTGGAACGCTCATAGCGTCAAACATAAAAATACGAGCTCATTTATTTTCTCGATAAATACGACATAAATGTTACGCTAATCACAGAAAACTTTAAAAAACCGATGCTCTTAATATCCCTCGATTTGAAATATATAGAAATGATCGTTCGATCAAAATTGGCTGTGTAGTCGGGATTTTCACTAAAAACTCAATCAAACACTCAGTGCTCTCTATATATTTGCATTGCAAAGTATAGAAAATTCAACCATTCTGGTTCCCACGCACCCAATTTAACAATAAAAATTAGTTGTTGTTATGTCCCGTATTCAAACCATCCAAGCTGCAGAAGCAATCTTCATTCATTTTGGAATTGCAGTAGATCTATGGAAATTGCAGTAGATATAAATTGCGTGTTACATTTCCCAGACACTTCCACATTCATGGGCCCAAAAGCACATTTGATTTTTATTTGCCTAGCCCCTCGTGCCCCGTTGGCTTCGTTTTAACAAAAAATGAGATGAACTCCGACCATCTGCGTGTTCTGTGTATTATCAATACAGACAATTTTCACTCCACCACCTTCTAAAGCAATTGATTTTGAAGAGAGTGAATTAAATACTATACGAAATTGTTAATGTCAATTGTCTATCTCTGACCTAATTATTTTCCAGCTGTTTGAAGCTTTCATATTTGTCCAATTCGTAGAAAACGGCTAAATTGGTGGCGGTGCTGAAACCTAGGCCCGAATTCCGGGTCAATGACAAATGAGAATGAGAAATTACTTTATGTTTTATTTCGCCTACTCTAAATAAAAATGCAACCGACTAGTTGAAATAAAAAATCAGGTCATTTCTCATTATCATTTGTCACCGAACCGGAATTCAGGCCCTGGAAAACCCCCGTCAGATGTCAATAGCTACCGAGCTATAAATCTACTGGATTATTAAATAAAACTTTTGAATGCGTTAAAAACAAGCTCATGACCACATCGAAACTAATAGAGTAGGTTTTCGTCGCCAGCATTCCTTAGTGCATCAGGTTGATCGTATTATTCAACTTGTATAATATGAAAGACAGTCAAACAAGTCCACAGGTATGGTGCTTCTGCATCTTGAAAAAGCTTTTGAATACCATTTTTTTAATTTTATCAACTTTGAAGATAGAAAATTCTACGTGCAGATTCTGAATTCGACTTCGTCTTTAATGCATACTTATTCGGAAGTTCCACAAGGTTTTGTGATTAGTCCCATCTTGTTTTCTATTTTTCTGAATGATACACATCAGTTTGAGGGTTGTGGAATTGGTATTTTTGCTGACGACACAGCCGTATATACCTCGGATATTTACTCTCACGATACAATTTATAGACCAATACATATTTTGATTTGCTTGCACCTTATTTCCAAAAATGGGGTCTTTAGCTTAATGCTAATAAATCTTAAGCTATTTATTTCTCGCGATGTAGATTACCTTCTAAACTTCCCCAGATAAATTTAATCATTAATGGTCAGTCGTTAAACTGGGAGAAACTGGTTAAATGTCTGGGTATTCTCTTAGATCAATAAGTCACTTTTCAAAATCATCTTAATTTTGAATTCAGTAAAATCTCAAAATTATTTTTTACATTATACCCATTGCTAAATAAAAAATATAAATTTTGATTTAATAATAAAATGCTACTTTATAAATCACTAATTCAAAAAATTACAAGTTATGCAAAATAAGTTCTTAAAACTTATACTGAATGTTCCTAAAAGATATCACTCCACAAGTTTACAATGTCAAAATGATAAAAGAACTTGAAATTGATCATTACAAGTAGTATAACAGTAAGCTTCCATTTATTGACAATACATTGATAAATAATTTACATAATCCATTAAATAATAGTAATTTTTAGTTAAGCTCTACGGCTGTGAAGTTTATCCCAAATAACAAAAATAAGCAGTTATTAGAATATACACTGTTTTAAAAGTTTCTTACTAGAATTTTGAGCGCAACTTTCAGAAACAAAAATTGTGGAAAAGATACAAAATTAATAAATTTCTTGTAGAGTTTGTCGGATAACGACCATACATACAAATGATAGCCTAATGTTTCGTGGTCAAATCGAGCCATAAGCCATTTTCAAACGGAGGGGATGAAAATGTTTAATCATTTTTTGAACGTCGTATCGATTTTAATTGTTTGAGTAGATATCAGAAATCCTAGAATTTGTCGGGTAATAACCATACATATAAATGATAGGCTAATGTTTCGTGAACCAATTGAGCCATACGCCATTTCCAAACAGAGTGGATGAAAGCGTCGTAGAGCGTAGTTTTTAAGCGGTGTAGTCGAGCGTTATTAACGATTGTATTTGTGCGAATTGCTAATTTCTGATAAATTAAAAAGGAATAAAATCAATACGACGTTCAAAAATTATTAAACATTTGCATCCCCTCCGTTTGGAAATAGCTTATGGCTCGATTGGTTCACGAAACATTAGGCTATCATTTGTATGTATGGTCAGTACCCGGCAAACTCTACGACCTAGACATCTGCTATTGAGCGATTGATATACCACTCAACAAGTAAAATCTGTGCAATTTTCAAAAAATAAACTAATATGCGGTATTCAAGCTCAATTGTTCTATGTTTTTAATGATTAATTTTATCCATTAATTAATATTTATATAAATTTTATAAAATACTCGTATGTTTGGTTTTTTGTATTATTAAATGGTATTGGCGATTGTAAAAGTAGAAAAAGTGCAATAAATGCACGAAATTGTAATATGTGATGGGATACAAAAGAAATTTGTTATATTAAGTTAAATGGAAATATTATCCTTTTAGTTTTAATTTGTTAAAATTTTAATGAATGAAATTTTTAATTAATACAATGTGCAGTTTAAAGTGTCATTTTCTTATGTTTGATTCATTTCGTAACATTTTATAATTTTAAATGCCAAAAATTTGTTGTTAAAAATATCAGAAATTTGATTTTAAGCTAGGCGTTACTAAAAACATAAATGTTTAAAAATTTTACATTTAAAACGATAAAATGGTTTCAATTGAATCAAGTAAACAAAAATTACACTTTAAACTACAAAATTATTAACAAAATATTAACTAATAAAAATAAGGATTAAATAGAAAATATATATATAATACACAAACCAAGAAAAAGCGTAGCCATAGGGCATTTCCACTCTCCTCTCATCATAATTCTATAAAATAATATATTAACCAACAGTACAAATATACTAAAAGTATAATGGAAAGAACGTTTAAATGCTCTATCGTCGCTTCATTTCCAATAAAAATAAATAAAGAGCTTCTGAGAACTGAGAATATATATCTACAAAAGTACAAAAAGAAGAGAATACAAAAAGGTATAAAAAAATAAACAAAACAAAACACAATTTATGCATGCACATTCATGATTGATGAATGATTCACACAATCTCATACAGCCAGAATAAAGTCAGTCAAGTAAGAGCGTGGTCGTCATTACCGACAGGTAATGAAAGATTTCGCTCTAATTCCTTTGCGAGCCGATAGAGGGAAGCTTTGTCCTTGATGCATTGTCAACAAAGATTCAGTTGTCGTTGATCTTTTGAAAGAGAATCACGTTAAGCGCCATGAGTGCTAAATACGCGTCGCGCTACGAGGCTGTGTTCCTTTCCACCCACCCGAAAGGTCCCAAAATGTCGCAATCAGCGGCTGCTAAATATATGAGAAAGTCGAAGGCATTTGTACATAAATGGGTACAGCGATATAAAGTGGCTAAAAATGTCGATGATTTACCAGAACGTGGCTCGATAGGAAAAGTGGACAAAAAAGATGAAAAAAGAATAGTGAATCTGTTTTCGCGGAATCCTGGTTTAACACTGCGGCAAGGACAAGCAAAATTAAAGGCAAAAGGTTTAGATATATCTTACGAAACTATCCGAACCCATCTCCGTACTCATGACCTGAAATGGCGCAACACAATGAAGAAGCCTCTGTTGTCATGTCATTTTTACTGATGAATGTTCTGTATGGGCACGTTGTGTCCTCACGCGAGCCTGGTTAACTTCCACCAATAGGCTTGTTCAGCGGACCGTAAAACACGGAATAAAGGTGCATCTTTGGGGCTGCTTCTCAAAGCAGGGATTCGGCACTTTGTACCTCTTTACCGACAACCTAAATGCCGAAAAAATGATTAAAATCTACAAAAAGGCTTTACTGCCATCTGGCAAACGTTGGTTCATCAGCAAAAATGAAGATTGGATTCTGCAAGAGGACAACGATCCTAAACACCTCAGCAAGCTCTGTACTGAGTGGAAGACTCAATCTGGCATCGTTACATTGGATTGGCCGTCGCAGTCGCCTGATGCAAACCCTATTGAAAATGTGTGGGCATATATTAAACAGAAACTTCGTAGAAGACGCACATACACTTTGAAGCAGCTATCTTGCGATCTGGAGATCGTTGCCACTAGAATACGCCGTCAAATTAGTAGAAAGCATGCCTCGGAGATGTCAGGCAAATATCAACGCCGATGGTGACTGGACACAATATTAACCGAATTGCATCATCGTTTGTAATGTGTACAATATATTTATAAATATGAAAGTTTCACCAAATACATTTTTTTATAAATTAACCCGACCACGCTCTTACTTGACTGACTGTATATTTTTTGAAGTTCTTCCAAATTGTATTCTCATTTCAATTTATGCTTTGCTTGCGTAAAGACGTATTATTTTGGATTGTGATTTTATTTCAGGCTTAAAAAAATATTTGTTTTAAAATTTATATCAAAAATATATATTTTGTGAATGATATATAATTTTGTTTTTAAAATTCAACGAATTTAATTATCATGTCACAAAATCGTGAAAGGTATAGTATAAATGAAAGACGTTATCGCGAAAATAATCGCGAACAATTACGCATGCAAGCAATGGAACGTCGCAAAAATAATCGCGAAATACTAAATCAGCGTCGAATGGATAACAGAAATGCAGTTGTTCAAAGTAATCGTAGACGGCAATCACTATTTAGGTGCGCTGTTCGTGGTAGTGATAATTTTACTGTACCAGAAACCCTTTGCTTAGGATCATTGTCTGTCCAATGTATTCACTGCGGTGCTCTTTTCTTTAGCATGCAATCTAAAAGCAATTGTTGTCATAATGCGAAATTATCACACTTACCAACAGGAAACGAAAATTTTCCCGTTGAATTAAAAAATTTATTTGTTAGAACTGATAATAAAAGTAAGAATTTTCGACAATTTATTCGTCAATTCAATAATGACAATGCATTTTCTTATATGGGTGCTAAAATACATGACATGCCAGGAAGCGTTTATTGTTTTTTGAAAATATTCCTCTTGACCTCTCCTTAAATTCAGCAAACTACTACGATCGCTGTAGAGAAATTGCTTACGCAGAGTTATTTATCTATGACTTGGATGGTAATATGGTATGGTAATATACCAGCTACACTCGACTTTGCTATACATAAAGCTGGCTCTAGAACCATGAAAAGAATAAATCCATTTTGCAAACACCTTGACCCAATGATTTATCCACTTTTTTATCCTAATGGACAATATGGCTAGACAACTAATATGTATTATTCTTCGGAAAATGCCACTACAATCTGAAACAAAATTACAGCACTACAATTTCATTCCCATAAAATTGCAGTCCGTTTCAACGTTTTTAATCCTTTGCATTATGGTGGGAAACTATTTCAGCAATAATTAGTTTATTGCTTCGCTAGAGTTGAAGCTAATAGATTAAATTTTATTCGAACCAATCAGCGATCTCTTCGTGTGGAATCTTATCAAGGTCTTTTAGATTATGTCAATAACTTAGCTCAAAATAGAAATAGGTAATTTGTATATACTGTCCTCTTCATTTACTGGCGGGCCACGGTTTATGGCAAAATTATATCAAGATAATATGGCAATGGTTCACCATAATTTGGTCGTCTTGATTTATTTATTACATTCACGTGTAATCCATCGTGGGCAGAAATTAAAGAAGAACTTAAAACTTTTCAAAATCTTCCAGACCGCCCGGATAAACTCGTAGTTACAAGAGTTTTTAATTTAAAGCTAAACGTATTTTTAGATAATATTGTTAAAAAGTAGATATTTGGAACTGTTGTTTCGTACGTTTATACAATTGAACATCACAAAAGTGGATTACCACACGCACATTGTCTATTCACACTTAAAAATGAGGATAAAGTTAGATAATTTGCGCTGAAATTCCAAATCAGAATGAACTACCACGACTTTATGAAATTATTATAAAACAAAATATTCATGGTCCATGTGGAGAATTGAACAGAAATTGTGTTTGCCTGGTTGATGGAAAATGTTCAAAACAATTCCCAAAAAGTTACTGCAGTGAGACTGACATTTCCGTAGATAATTATCCAAAATATAGGCGACGTCCTCCTACTAATTTAGAAAATCAACTCAGATCACGATCGAACATTGTAATTGATAACCGGTTTGTTGTTCCTTATAATCCTTTCCTGAGTCTTAAATATAACGCTCATACATATAAACGTTAAACTTTGATCAACAGTCAAAGCGATAAAGTATATACACAAATATGTACGTAACAAAGGGTCAAGATTGCGCAAGAATTTGAGTTGCAGTTGATTCTGCTAGAAATACAAGCAATGTTATAGATTATGATGAAATAAATCAATACCTGAATTGTCGACATGTTAGTTCGCAGGAAGCTGCTTGGCATATCCAGGAGCTTCCAATTCATGGCCAATCACATAATGTTGTTACACTATCTGTTCATTTACAAGATGGTCAATCAATATTTTTCACCGAAGGATATATTGAAAATACTTTAAGAAGAGAGTCTGTTATGGCCACAACTTTAACCGCATTTTTTGAATTAAATTCTACATTCCGTTTTGCTCATAAAATATTGTTTCAGGATATTCCGATGCATTATGTATATAAAAACAATAAATGGCAAAAACGCTCTCCAAATTCACACTTTGGGGAGAAAGCTATCGGAAGAATCATTTCAGTTTCTCCAAAAAATGTTGAGTTATATCATTCGAAGAACAATCTGGAGAAGATTTTAAGAACAATCTTCTGGAAGACTTTATTAGTCAAGGTATGACTGAAAATGAAGCTTTGGCTCATTGCGAATTTCAATTAAAAGAGCAGTGTGAGCAAGCAGGATTTGATTTATTCTTACTTTTACCAATTCCTAATGCAACAGAAATCTTAAATCAAAACATAAATTTTACTCCTATTATAACAACAAGTTAACCTAATTTATGAGTACTACTCAACAATGATCAGAATGTCGCAGCATCAACGATATTTATATCCTTACATAATCGAATTTCCCAAAAGTGTTGTTATTTAGATGGACCTGGTGGAAGCAGAAAGACATTTTTATACCGATAGTTAATCCAAAAAATCCATGCAGAAAATAAAAATGTATTATGTGTTGCATGGACAGAAATAGCAGCAACTCTTTTACCCAAAGGAATGACATGTCACTGCGTTTTCATTGCCTCTCAATATGGATGCCGTGAAATTTCCACAACTTACTCGCAAAAAACGTGACTTTTTAGTATCTGTTGATTGCATAATTTAGGATAAAGCTCCAATGGCTTCAGGCATAGCACTTGAAATTGTGGACTTAATATTTCGCGATTTAATGAAAAATGATTTACCGTTTGGTGGAAAGGATATGGTCTAAGGGGGAGATTTTCGGCAAGTGTTACCTGTTGTTTGAAGAGGAAATCGTGCGTCAATTATAAATGCGACTATTAAAAAGTCCGATTTGTGGCATTACTTTAAAGTATTAAGCTTAAGTACAAACATGAGAGCAATAAATGATCCACATTTTAGCAGTTGGCTTTTGAACGTTGGTGATGGAAAGAATTTTGATACCTCACACACTAAAAAATCACAATACTATATTCCAATACCTTCAGTTTATATTTCCGGTGATCTAATTATAGATATTTTTGGTTCATCATTTACTACAAATGATTTTGCATGTATATCAAACCGTGCAATATTGTGTCCGAAAAATGAGCATGTTCGATTAATAAATGATAATGTTCTGCAAAAACTTATTTCAAATGAAATATGTTATTGTGTAATCGATTCAGTTAAGGCCGACGACAGCTCTGATGACGAAAACATGCAAGTTAATTTTCCAGAGGAATATCTTAACTCAATAAATCCATCAGGATTACCGCCATATTGCCTTAAATTAAAAAAGGGTTGTATAATTATGTTGTTGCAAAATCTTGAATTAAAAAATGGATTAAGCAATGGAACACGGTTAGTGGTTCTTGATTTAAGCACCAACTGCTTAAAAAGAAAAATAATTACCGGATGACATTCAGGGACAATACATTTTATTCCTAGAATTACATTGGACACAGCTAATGATCCATCTTTGCCTTTCAACTTCGTTCGACATCAGTTTCCAGTTCGTCTCTCTTATGCAATCACAATAAATAAATCGCACGGTCAAACGTTCGAAAGAGTTGGATTGTATCTTCCTGAACCATGTTTTACACATGGTCAACTTTATACCGCATTTTCTAGAACTGTTACATCAGATTCTTTAAAAATGCAAGTTTTCGAAACACCACATCAGGGAATAGAAAATGACGTTACAGTAACAGACAACATAGTTTATAAAGAATGTATACAATTGAAAAAATATTTTGTGCAAATGCAAAGGGATCTATAGGGGACAAAGGGGTCTATATGGGGATTCCATATACTTATCACATATTTTATTTTTCTCCGCTAGAGCACACCATCCTTCGTCAATATATTTTGGGAAAATTTTACATTTAAATAATATAAGAATCTTATATGAACCGAATTTGACGTTTATCATATTATATCTTTTCAATATTGCATAGTTATCTCCTTACATATTAAATTTTACAGCGTAATTACTACACACATTTGGTGTTTAATATTCTTATTGGATTTGTTTACGTACATGGTATTTTTTCGGGACAAACTTCCCACCCGTTAAGCTCTTTATTTATTTTAAAATTAGATTTAGGTAAAATTAAGATTATGCTAGGCTGAGGTCACTCGTATATAAATAAATACCCACAAAGTATTCCGTAGCAAAGCTCATGTACTAAATCTCGGAAATGCATTGTAAGTTTTGTTTAAATGAAACCATAATAGAGCATATATAAAGCGTGTTTTCTTTTATTCATTCTGCATATTCCGGATATTCCGAAAGTGACGTAAATCTTTTTTTTTATTCATTCCATTCTTTCTATTCCTTTTTTAGTCCATTCTTTTATTTATTCGGAATATTCAGAATGTATTGAATCGGGCCTAATTGAATTAAATCGTATATACATATTATGAAAATGGAATTATTAATTATGATATAATTAATCGTTTAAGACGCAAAATAATAAAATTTTCGAAAATATTTTTAAAAATAGTTTTATATAGAACTTGGCGGATATGAAAAATCCTAGGTTATATCTTTTTAAGATATATTAATTAAAATATTACATTGTGTGTTTTTACGCATAAAATATTTGCAACTTCGATTAATTATAATGAAATTATTTATTTAATAAATTTAATTCGTTTCCTAATTTTAAAAATAAAAAAAATTCATGCTATATGAAATGTATTCTATTTATTCCAATCCGTTCTTTTATTACATTAGGTACGGAATATTCCGATGTCACGTGATCAATGTTGTATTCCATTCCATCTATTCTTTCTATGCAATGAATAAAAGAAAATACACAAAAATAAAAAAAATGGTTCCAAAACCAATGATTTCGTTAAACTTATATTAGGGTCCATCTCACATTTGAACTAAATGAGATGATGAACAATGAGTTCAATGAATTGAAGAATCACTTATTAAAAATGATTTTAATATGTGGAATAATTATAGCTTTCGCCATTTTATTGATGCTAAAAAAATCACAATGAATCAACAAGGATCTATAGACTTACTTTTAAGGGATCATTACTGAAATCGTTGAGAACTTCACACTGTGATTTATTATTCTCCAACTGCACTGGACGCACATTCAATTAACTAATTTTTTCACAAAGGCCATTTTTAACACTTAATTGTAAAGATTATTTTCACATTAAATACACTATAAAAATACACAATAATTTATTATATTTCGCACAATACACAAATAATTTGCATTAATCACATTGTAGAATTTATGAATAGAGAATTAATTAAATTAAAAAAAAAAATCCATAATTATATTATATTGAGTCAAAGCGCTTTGCTAATATTCTAGATCAGCGAACTTTTATATTTCCATTTGAAATGGAAAATTATCCTACGCAATCCTTTATTTCCATCGTCATTCATCACCGTGTAGCTGCATTTTATACAAAAAATGGTAAATAAATTTGAGATCTTTACGGTTTCTTTTATTTTGAGTTAGATTTATATTCCTCCTACACGATCAATGATCTTGCATATTTATCTGTACACGAGATTCGTTGCCTTGTTTTTATTTATAACAATGCACATATTTTACTGATAAAATATGATCCCCCAAGGGCATCTTTTTTTTAAAATAATATTTCGCTTCTGTTATATTTTTTAAATGAAAATTCTAATTGAATTTTTTTTCCGTTGTACGTAAGATTTATAACAAAAGTAATTTATTTGCTGATCGTATAGTTTCGATAATGCTGCGCGCGATAAACTTAATTTTTTTATAAGATGCGCGAAATTAAGCACGTTAATAACCTTTATTACTTAATTTTAGAACGTTTAATAAATTCGCATCATATTAATATGAATACACGGTGACGTTGAAAGTCAACCAAGTAAATCCACTTTAGAAGTTAAACTAATTTTGTCTAAGGCTTTCTCTTAAAACGACATTACGTAAGATGTTCATCCTGCAATAAAACATTTTAACAATAAACCAAAACAAAATCCTTGCAATAAAACGACTTTTTTTATTTTTTACTGATATATGAAGGACAAACTATCTTCAGTATCATAAATATCCAAAGAAAGTCAAAACAATGTCAATTAACTTTACATAATTTAAGCAAAAAAAAAAAAACGAATTTCACAGGAAAATTTACCCCTTACGTCTTTTCCTCAAAATATCATTTGAAACCATAAAATTATTTTTTGTCACACCGAATCAACAAAACACAAAATAATTTTGACCCTTTGTTCCATTACATAATATTTATAAAATAATATATGTGTGTGTGCTGTGTGCCGAAAACACAGAAACCTTCTAACCTTGAAATTTATGAATATTTTATGCTTAACAAAAAAATTATATCACAGGTAACCACACGTATCTCTTCAGTGCAAATCCTCGTTTTTTTTTTTTAAACATTAAATATGACACAAATATAAATTTTACAGTACAGATGACTATCAATATTTACCATCCCAAAAAAAAACGACGGATTAAAATTTTCTTGGAATATTTTCAAGGTAGAAAATTCTGAGATGCTGAAAGTTATGAAAAATTATGCAAGTCTAAATAAACATTTATACGTACATCAGAGTTATCGCCTTTTGAGCCATTAAAACATCAAGGTAAAAAACATATTTTTCAAATTATCATAATTTTTTAGTACTTGTCATAATTTTGGTTTCGTTTTTGTTTGCAAATAAATAAAATATTAATGGAACGAATTTTTTATGAAGTGGAACAATGAAACGCATTATTAGTAAGGTGCGTTTGTAGTATACAGTATAGTAGAAAGAAAGACGATTCTATTTTTATTTACATTAATGGTTTTTAGAGTCTGGGAATTATAGATAAACGTTTGTTTTTCAAATTGCCCGCATGCAAAATTTTAACGTTAGTAAATCATTTTTTTTTGTTTGTTAATTTTTTGTTCAGTTTGGCCTTGCCCATGAGATAAACTTCGATCAGGTAAGGTGTTTGTTTAGTTTACACCTCCAATTAATTATTTTTAATTTTTTTTTTTTTTTTTTTTTTTTGTAGTTTAATTTGTGTTTATCCGAACAACCGGTCCGGTACCGGTATTTGGCTCTGTTAAAAGGTCTGAGACTTAGTTACTTACCTCTAAGCTCTAAAGGTCATAAAATTGCTGCCCAGAAAATTATTCTTAGATTTGAAAGTTTTCTGAAATTTTCCAATTAAGAAAATTACTTTTGGAATTCTAGTCATAAGACGTTGTCCTACCAAGCTTATTCTTCGTCTCTTATCCTACACGCTGATATACTAGCTAAACATTTGACACAAATTTAATTACAAACAGTTTTTAATTCAATCGACACCAATGATTAAAATTATTTTTCTAGCTTTTTAGCAACGGAAATATTTCCGATTTAGCGCGCTTGGTACGAGCGAATTATAATTATTATTACTAGGCTTAGGATTCTTAAGTAAAAAAATATTTTTTTTGGAAAATCCAAACCAAAAATTTGTTGGACAGTCATTCTTTTTAAAACAAATAAAAGCGAATGCTATATGTTAACACATATTTTTAAATATTTTGGCATAATCACATATTTTTACATATTTCCACTTATTTTACGTTTTATTACATATTTTATGGTTCATTCGAAATATTTTTAATTTTTCTTCAAGAGTAACGTAATTCGACTTTCATAGCTTAAAATTTGATAAAGCAAAATATTTTATATATATTTTATTAACGGCTGGATCTTAATTATTTCCTCTAGTCTTCGGGTTTGGCAGCCAATAAAACTAATTTTTAATATTTATATGGACGTTTCGATAATTTTATTATCTTCTTCAGGTCTACAACGGTTTTAACAATACATACATACAAAGTTTAGTAAAATATATAGAAATTACCTATGCCATATCCCGACTTACCGTAAATATATATATATAAATTTGAAGAAAATTTCTTGTCATACGAACTTGTAAACAGAAAATAAAATAAATAAAATAAAACGACTACAATCAAAATATTTTTAGTAAACAAACTTTTTGAATTTGGAATTTCAAGAATCTACAAACGATTTATATTTTGGGAATTTAGATATAAAATCAATAATGCCAGCAGAAATTTGTTTAAGATCGTCAGTGTCACTCTTTTTGTTGACAATAATTTCATGATTACCAATAATGTGAGCCATTTCCAAAAATAAACGATTTTTATGCAATTTTTCACTGTCCAAAATGTTTACCTCATCAAATTTAAATATGTGTCCAATATCAGAGGAATGCTGGCATAATGTAGTAGCTTGAGAGTTTCTGATAGGTGGTTTGACGTCCGATTTTTGTTGTAAAATTCGATTTTTTAATAATTGTTTCGTGGTACCGATGTATTTCAATTGGCAATGGTTACATGGAATTAAATATACAATATTCGAACGATTTAATTTAGGTGTGATATCTTTAATTTGGCTAAAGATGTTACGAATAGAGTTAGCCACTGAAAATGTAATTATACAATTTATATTGAATTTGCGCAATGTGCTGGAAATTTGGTCACTGAGATTTTTAATGTAATAAATTGATTTATAAATTAAATTTTGTTGAACATTGTTATTGGTACCGACCGTACTAACCATTTGTCCACTGTTAGTTTGATCAAACTGATTGATTAATTTGTTGATCAAATATTTCGGGTATTTATTATTGATCAGATTATCCCTTTTAATTTGATTGGTTCAAAATCCATAAACTGAATCATCCACTTAGGCCTATTGTATGTTTTATAATTAGCCCTACATATCAAACATCGAAATATTTAGCTGAAACGTTGAAAACTTATATTGATAATCGGAGGTACAATTGTAAAAATTCGTACCAATTAGTAGATTTCGTAAAACAACAAAATATTCCAAATCACTATGTATTAATAGGCTTGGACGTAGTTTCCTTGTTCACTAATATTAAGATTGATTTGGCTGTAGAAACAATTTCAGATAGGTGGTCAATGATAGAACCACATACCAGAATACCCTAAATAAAATTTCGAGATATTCTAGAATTTTGGTTAAAATCAGGATATTTCAGCCTGTTTAACAACTACTTTAAACAAATAAATAACGTTGCAATGGTTTCGCCTCTTTCTCCAGTAGTGGCTTATGTCGTAATGGAAGTGCTACTTGACACCGTATTGAGCTCAATTGATTTTAATATTTTATTTATTAAAAAATACGTCGATGATTTATTGTTGTGTGTACCTGATGATAAAATTGGTTGTATACTTTCAAAATTTAATAGTAATTGTTTTGGTTTAGAATTTACTTTAGAAATGGAAGCGGATATTAAATTACCTTTTTTGGACACAATATTAGTTTGGAAAAATAATGGTCAAATGGATACTATTTGGTACGCGAAAAATTAATCGTCCGGTCGAATTCTTAATTTCAATAGTTTTCACCCTTTAAGTCAACGAATTAATACGGCGTTTGGTTTCGTCTACAGAATTAAAAAATTAACCACAGATGTCACAGTTGATACCAATCAAATTATAAGGGATTATCTGATCAATAAAAAATACACGAAATACTTGATCAACAAATTAATCAATCAGTTTGATCAAACTAACAGTGGATAAATGGTTAGTGTGGTCGGTACCAATAACAATGTTCAACAAAATTTAATTTATAAATCAATTTATTACATTAAAAATCTCAGTGACCAAATTTCCAGCACATTGCGCAAATTCAATATAAATTGTATAATTACATTTTCAGTGGCTAACTCTATTCGTAACATCTTTAGCCAAATTAAAGATATCACACCTAAATTAAATCGTTCGAATATTGTATATTTAATTCCATGTAACCATTGCCAATTGAAATACATCGGTACCACGAAACAATTATTAAAAAATCGAATTTTACAACAAAAATCGGACGTCAAACCACCTATCAGAAACTCTCAAGCTACTACATTATGCCAGCATTCCTCTGATACTGGGCACATATTTAAATTTGATGAGGTAAAAATTTTGGACAGTGAAAAATTTGCATAAAAATCGTTTATTTTTGGAAATGGGTCACATTATTGGTAATAATGAAATTATTGTCAACAAAAAGAGTGATACTGACGATCTTAACCAAATTTATTCTGGCATCATTGATTTTATATCTAAATTCCCAAAATATAAATCGTTTGTAGATTCTTGAAATTCCAAATTCAAAAAGTATGTTTACTAAAAATATTTTGATTGTAGTCGTCCAATTTGAATCAATTTTGTCGTTTTCTTCAAATTTATATATTTATTTACGAAGTCGGGATATGGCATAGTAATTTCTATATATTTTAATAAACTTTGTATGTATGTATTGTTAAAACCGTTGTAGACCTGAAGAAGATAATAAAATTATCGAAACGTTGATATAAATATTAAAAATTAGTTTTATTGGCTGCCAAACCCGAAGACTAAAGGAAAAAAAATGTTTTATAAGCCAAATTTTAAATTTAGGCCAACAACTATTTTTTTTAGAAGTTAAAAATGTTTTACTTTGGGCTAAAATCTACTAAGTTAGATCAATAAATTAAGAACAAAATAAGAGTCAAATTAAAATATATATCTCAATAGTTTACTGCACATTATTTGACAATCCGGAGATCTTTTAGAATAGCAGATTTTCTGATTGTTGTATTTATTCGTTAACATATTTGTCAGAATTCACATGAATTTTAATAATATATTTAATGCTATTTACGTGAGAAACGTCAACATACTGTTTGTCAACATAGGTATGTGAATTTCAACATATTGACTATAAAATCAGAATTTCGAGCAAAAATCTGAATGAGAATTGGAATTTCTAAATGTAATTGAATAAATTCTTGAGTAGGAACTTAAATTGGATTCAAAAATTTAAAAATTGAATTAGAATTACAAACTATATTTAAACAACGATGATCGCTAAATCCATTAACTCAGTCATCCTGCCAACTGCACAAGTCCTTATGAAGGATAAGTTTGGAGAATGGAAAAAAAACACAGTATTACTTGATCCTGTGTTCACCGATTGGGTTTACATAGAATCAATGCTCGCATTTCCATTAGGGGCTTAAATGATATGAATTCAGGAGTATCCAGAGGTCTAACTACAATAAAGGTTAAATCAATGATTGATGAGTCCTATGAAATCGAAACGGAAATCCTGATAGTGCAAAAAGTCACCTCATATCAAATTAATTCTAATTTTAATCTAACAAATTTACAAAAATTTAGAAATTTGCAGTTAGCGGATCCAAGGTTTTACCAGTCGGGAATAATCGATATTTTATTAGGCAGTGATCATCTCTTTGAGGTTATTTTTGATGGAAGAAAAAGAATGTTAAACAGTCGTTTAATAGCGCAAAATACAAAGTTTGGTTGGATAATTGCTGGGACACCAATTCAAAGGCAACGTGGTTACGAAGCCCGAAGATTTTTTGAAATAGAAGAAATGGGAAAGGCCTCACCAGTATCTGAAGAGGAGCAAATGTGCCTAAACCACTATCAGGAAACGGTTGGAAGAGCAGAGGACGGTAGATACATAGTGCGCTTACCGTTCAGGAGGACTAACTCCAATATTAGCAGCTCAAAGGCTATGGTGATAAAACGATTTTATAATTTGGAAAATCGTTTTAATAGAGATGCGTCATTCCACGAATCCTATAAGGAATTCATGAAGGAATACAAAGAATTAAGACATATGGAACTGGGCAGCTTCGCAAATATTGATGGATATTATTTTCCTCACCATGGAGTAGTGAAGATGGGTAGCAGTACTACAAAGTTGCGAGTCGTCTTCGACGCCTCTGCTAAGACTATACTAATGGCGTATCATTGAATGACGAGTTGGCTGTGGGTCCAACTCTCCAACCGACTGTGTTTGAAATTTTATTAAGATTTCGCAGACACATAATTATATTTATTGCGGTGCACGACTTTTACAGGTCCGAACATTAGTACAACTTGCTTCAGCTTACGAGAAGGAGTATCCGAGGGCGTCAGAAATCATCAGGAGAAATTTTTACATGGACGACTTAATTTCAGGTGCCAGTTCCGATGAAGAAGCAAAGAAAGTTGTATTAGACGTGATCACGGTTTTAAATAAAGGCGGATTTAAACGGAGCAAATGGAATTTACATGAAGTGTTGGAAACGATTCCAGAATTCAATTGGCAATTCTCAGTCATTAGCTTCGAAAAAGAATCTCAACCTGTGTCTGTACGTGGTTTACGATATGGTCCAAATAAAGACACATTCTGTTTTAAAGTGAAACTCAACGATTGTTAAATGACAAAAAAAGCATGTTGGGGCAGCTTCCAGAAGCGCGAGTAATATTCGAAAGAGCCTTCTTAAATACAGGAGTGGATTATGCGGGACCAATCACCATCGGAGTGTCCAAGCTTCGAGTTACCAAACGTATAAAATCTTGCATTGCTCTATTTACTTGTATGGCCACGAAGGCGTTACATTTGGAATTGATGTCCGATATGTCAACTGTAGCTTTCATAGCAGCATTGAAACGCTTTTAGGCAAGACGAGGCATATGCGCTAATATTTATAGTGACAATGGTTCTAATTTTATTAGAGCTAACAATGAGCTCTAGAGAGTATGGAAAAGTATTTTCAATGATGACAGATTAATGACGTATGCAAACGACTCTAACATTAAATGGCATTTTAACCCACCAAGAGGCAGTCATTTTAGAGGATTGTAGGAGGCCAGCGTGAAATCAACCGTTTCACTTGAAAAGAGTAATCGGCGAATCATTATTAACTTTTGAAGAAATGACTACCATATTAACTCAAATTGAGGGATTTTTAAACTTTCAGCCTTTATGTAAGATAACCAAAGACCAGATAGATCCTCTTACACTAAGCCATTTCCTAATTACGTTAATGCCCGAAGAAAATTTGATGTAGGTACCTGAAGACAAATAAATTATCACGGTGGCAACATATTCAGCAGATGATGCAGCACTTTTGGCAAAGATGGCACAATAAATATTTACTTACAATGCAACAAGGCTAGAAGTGGACAATTCCAATCAGCAACTGTAATGTTAACGATCTAGTTATGGTTGGGAATGGCTATTAGGTAGAATTTTAAAATTATATCCTGGACGAGACGGGATGGTTCGAGTAGTCGATGTCAAAACCAAACAAGGCACCATTAAACGACCGATCAACAAGTTTTGCAGATTACCATCTGGTTCAGTTGAGCCAACGGGCACTTTAAATTTAATATTAATTAGATTTAAATATTAAAATTTAGAATTAAAAATAACCTTAACTTTTGGGTGTATCCTGTGAGATGCACACCTTCATAAACATTGTAATTTTTCTATTGGATTTACGTAAATTACTTATCTATTGTAAATATTAAATGACAGTCGATAATGATTCATTCAATTTGACATTAACGTGGTCATGTAACAATCTGTATTATCGACTTTTATTTTTGTATTATTATTTTATTATTATTATTAATAATTTTGTATAAAGTATAACACTTAATTTTACCGCAATCTATTGTTTAATATATGAGCAACTTTGCTCAGCGTTTATCACGAGTAATGTGAGTAATTTTTCTTTTGACTTCCTCTTTAAACTACATTATCCGCCATTATTTCGTTTCGTCACGTGCTTTAAAACCAATATAGAGCGAATAGACTCATTGCTTCCGTATTCATAAGGTCGTTCATAGTTTAAATTGGTTCACATATTCCAAATTGAGAATCTAAAAAGGAAAAGAGATTATGTTAAAGCTCAAATAGATAAGCAGTTTAAGTTTGCACAAGAAGTCGATGCTTCTGTTGAATACGACAAAATAAAATTGCGCTTAGATAGAGTCAATGAGCTATATAAGGAATTTATTGAAATCGAAAATAAAATGTTAAAAAATGTTGCTGTAATTGAAAGCGACCTAGATGCAGTAGACAGCAATATTATTTTATACTGCCAAAATTACAAGGTCTACTCCGATCTAAGGCTAACAATTTTCGTGCTGT
This sequence comes from Tipula vernalis, assembly GCA_958295665.1. Taxonomy (NCBI): domain Eukaryota; kingdom Metazoa; phylum Arthropoda; class Insecta; order Diptera; family Tipulidae; genus Tipula; species Tipula vernalis. The sequence continues at coordinate 314,101,904 of OY282558.1, read as the reverse complement.
TAATTTGGATCAAACGCTTAACAACACGCAAGCATGCGGTTCGGAAGTTAAGGTACCACGCACTATTATTCCGCCATTTGATGGAGATTACCATGAATGGCAATCATTCCATGACCTATAATGACTATACATGAGAACACTACATTATCCGCGGGGCAGGAGTTCAAGTATATCTGACGGGACTTCTTAAAGGATAAGCGTATGCATTCTTAGGCATTTCCTAATATCTCATTCGAATTACTTGGAGGCATTTCAAAGGTTATGTAAGCGGTATGATAAGAAACGTTACATAGTGAACTCATTCATACAAACTTATTTAGATCAGCCTAATTTCAATAAAGCAAATTCTACCAATCCAGCTCGTTTACACGATACCTGTGATGTTGTCATAAGAGGGTTAAAGGCATTAGGGACCCGCGCAAAGGGCCAAGGGTGGACGAAGAAACAAGGCATAGTTGGTTGTTACAAACCACCGATGAGGACTTTCCATCTTTTCAGAAGTTTTTGGATTGTTTGGCCAAGGGGTGGATACTCTATAAGGAATGAAGGTAGAAGTTAAACGTTCACCTCAAGAAAAATTATTTTCATTGCAAACGAAAGTGATGCATGCTGCAGCAGAAAACTGCTCATTTTATAAGAAAGAATATCATAATTTAATGGAATGCAAGGGTTTCTTAGAGGCAAATGTACTAGCACGTAGAGATTTCGTAAAAAAATAGTCATACATGCTTTAATTGTCTTAGCCCAATGCATGCAGTTTACCAATGCAAGTCAAAGAGACGGTATAACAAAAGCCAGATGAAACATCATGTTTTCTACACCAGGACGAAGCCAAATCTCTACCATCAACGACAGGGCAAGCCCTCATAGAGACTACGACTTTCAATATTTTGAGTTAAAATTAAACTACATTTTGCATGGGATAAAACTAGTACAAATTGTTGTTGCTTGGCTTAAAAATTGATTAGTACATTCTACTTGGTTTTGAGCAAAAATTTGAGTGCAAATTTGGTGTTCTAAACTACATTTAAACATAATTTTAATTGCAATTAGGTAACAATTAGATTCCAATACGAGATTTGATCTCAAACAAGCAACAAAATTTCCTTAGAATTTATTTTAGAAATTTGTATTGACAATTTTGAGTGAAATTTGAATTACGAATTTAAATTCACAAAAATGGTTTTGGCATTCCAAACTTAATAAAATCTTTGGCGAAATTATACCATTTCATAAAATTTTGAGAGAAATATAAGTTTACAATGCACAATAGTTTTACTGAGTGAATTTTCAATTAGAAAACAAAAAAATCAGAGCAAATTAGATGGAGCTAAGAATAGATATGTCAAGGGAACACCGAAATACATATTTTAAAACTAGTTTAAATTGGAACAAAAATTAAACTGAAAAAAAAATTGGTCTTATGGATTCGAATGAAACCTTGGATGCATCCAGAATAAAATAAGATTACAATTCCATCTGGATTTGAATCAACTTTCAGTGACATTTTAATCTGAAATTGAGTTAAACTTCCAAATTATACTTGAATGCTAAATGTAATTTTTATGATGCTTATTGAATTAAATTAAAATGAAAACTAGAGTGAAATTAAGTTTTAACAAATAATTAGGTATTCTGCTAATTTATTATTGTAATTTTCCTTTTAATATATGAACGGTATTCGCTCTAGTAACTTAGTTTAAAATCAAAATGGATTCAAATGAAAATGGAATAATTAAAAATTATTTAAAAAATGGAGGTGTGGCCAACACACGACTTTCTTTTACGAACAGAGAATTTTGAGAATTTTTATTTGTTTTTAATTTTTGGAAACATTTTGTATTAAGCAGTTTTTTGTTAACCTTATACTTTTTAAGATATTTGCAAAATAAATTTTCTGGACCAAGGGAGTGGCCACTTCCGGTTAGCCGATTTGGAAAAAAATTCACTGGGACCTCCCAATTTATCAAAAAAGCTTATATCTGAAGTTTCAGTTCGATTGGTTAAACCATCTGGGCTGTAGAGAGGACACAGACAAACTGACAGACTGACAGATTGACAGACTGACAGATTGACAGACTGACAGACAGAATGACAGACAGACAGACAGACAGACAGACACCATTTCGAAACCCACTTTTTCGGACTCAGGGGACCTCAAAACAAATAAATCTCTAAAAATCGCAAGGTCTAAAATTTTCATGATTACTATACTTTATTTTACTAGAGTAAAAGAAAGTAAAAATGAGTTTGAAATTCAAATTTAAGTAACCCAAAATTATGGTTGCAATTAAGCTAGAAATTTTGTGATATTTTGTTTACAAATTAAGTAAGAATTCCAACCTTAAGAAATTTATTGAGAATTAATTTGAGTATTATTAGAAACGCCTAGTTAAAGTCGAATTTAAAACTCTAGCTTGGATCAAAAGGCCTGTTAAATTTGTATCAGAATTTTGACCAGAAATCTGATTAGGTTTCAAAGCATTTGAATTTCAAGCCGTAATTGAAAAAAATGTTGAGTAGAAATTGAATTTGAAAAGTAATTTGTACTTGAGCTAAAACATAACTGTAACTAAGTTTATAGTTTAAAAGTTGAGTTTGTACTTCGAATTGGACTGGCAAGAGAAAAATTTAAGATTAAGTTACAATTATGACATAGATTTGAGCATAATTTTATGCTTAGTGAGAGCAAAATTCTGAGAAAAAATTGTTTTGAATTCCAAAATTTTGGTTGCAGTTAAATATAAATTTTGTGATATTTTGAATACAAGTAGGCCAAGTTCCAAACACGATTTGACAAAATTTAGGTAGGAAATGAGTTTTAATATTGAGTGAAATTTAAAATACAAATTTGCAGATCAATTTCAGCTTTCATTTTAAAATGATTTGAGAAGTGTAAGTTTAATATTCCATGCTTGCAACAAAACAATAAAATTATTTAATATCAGCACGATGTATAAAGGAATAAGAATTCTCAACTGTAATTGAATATAATTTTGATGGCAACTTCAATTAAAAATTCAGTTTAAATTACAATTTGATTTAAGCAAAAATCTAAGCCCAATTTAGGTTTTCTTAGTTTAAAACTTGCTTTAGTACCGTGAATTGTTTAGTCTCAACCGTTACGGTATTCTTTTTAAGTAAGTATTGTTTATCAGTCCAAATTTTTAAGTGTGAACCATTTTTTGACTACTTTCCCAGCACTTTGTAGCCCAGGAGAGATAGTTTATTCAACTTTCTAGCAAAAATTGAATACTTAATTTTAATATTTAATTGAATTAATTAAAATTATTTACAATAAACTTTAAAAATTTAATTTCTTATTGTTATTCTATGTCTATATCAATAGGTATCTGATTGTTCGGAGATAAAAAAACAAAAAAAAAATGGATCGAACCGCGAAAAAAACACGAAAATGCTTTTTTTTAAAACTCTCTGATCCCTCCGATGTAATAAAAATAATATACAGGGCTGAAACTTTATGAGGTAGACAGAACTTCGGTCTTGATTAATTTTACTCCTAAATCAATCCCGAAATGAATCTCTTAAGTCAATCTCTAGCTTAACCACCAACTCAATATACAAATCAACCTCCATCTCAATCGCAACATAATTCTAAATGCAATCACCAAACTAACTGCCAACCAAACCTTTATATTAATCGCCAAATCAACCCCAAATAAACTTTCAAATCAACCGTTAACCTAACTCCATATCAACTCTTAAATAATTTCCCAACTGAACAACTCACTTAACCCCAATACACCCTAACTAAATCCTAACTCCCTTAGCTCGTAAAAAATCTCTGTTCAACTCATACCATATTACCATCATACCATCGTACCATCATCATCATCATCATACCATTATCACCATTACCTCCACCATCATACATCAAAAATCAACTCAATTTTTGAAACTTTAGAAATTCCACTGTGCTAAATTTCGACCTGATTATCATCTCTCAGGAAGGAGATCATTGTTTGAGATATTTACAGTGACCTTCCTTAAGCCTTAAACAATATTTCTGAAAAGTTTGGTTCAAATCGTTCAATGCGTGTACATTTGTTTAAATATCACATACACATACATATATAAACACTACTTTCAAATACAGTGAAAACTCATTTTAACGGACACTCAACTTAGCGAAATCCTCACTTTAACGGACAAACTTTTAAGACCCATGTAACTGAAAATTTTAATGTAAACTGACACTTTATTAGAGCGGACACGGACAGGTATTTCTACGATGATATAGGTTTTAAGAGTATACTCCATATTGAATCCTTTACACTTCAATTTGTTTCGTTTACACTTAAAATTGAAAATTTTACATTTCAAATTGAAGTTTTTACATTTAAAATTGAACCTTTAGCATTATTTGTATGTCTGGCCAATGAGGATGGAACTTGCCTATTTCTTAGCCGGTTTTAGTAAAATTTGACATACGTGATTGAAATGCGATTCTTAAACGATTTTTGAATAAAATTCTGGAATATGGGCAAAATAAATAAATAAATGAAATTTGCATTTGCGTTGCAAACGGACTTCTAAAATGATTTTTAGATGAAGTTATGAAAAGTGTCAACAAATTTATCTAAAACTCATTTTAGAACACCATTTCCACTTATCCACATTCCAGAACTTTATCTAAAATTCATTATAGAATTCCATTTCCAACGCATATGTCAAATTTCATCATAATCGGTTACGGAATAGCCAAGTTCAATCCTACTCGTACTTGGCCAAATTTCAGAACTTTATCTAAAAATCATTTTAGAATCCTATTTTCATCACCCACATCCAATTTCATCATAATCAGTTAAGAAATATTCAAGCTCCGTCCTCATTGGCCATATTCCAGAGCTTTATCTAAAAATAATTTTTGAATCCCTTTTCCAACGCTCATGTTAAATTTCATCATAATCGGTTAAGGAATAGTCAAGTTCCATCCTACTTGGCCATATTCCAGAATTGTATATAAAAATCATTTAGAATAATTGTTCGAGAAATAGGCAAGTTCCATTATACTTTTCCATATTCCAGAACTTCATCCAAAAATCATTTTAGAATCCCATTTCCATCGCGGAAGTCAAATTTCACTAAAGTCAGTTAAGAAATAGATAAGTTCCATCTTAATTGGCCATTAATTTAATTTGCTAAAGGTTTTTTTTATATACCAAATATTTATTATGGCACTGGCTCGAAAAAAAGCCTTCTGACCGGATTTCAAAATTTACAATTTTAATTGTCGTATGGATTTGTTTAATTATCATATATGCTGTACATGCATACAAGCACTCACTTTATTTTATAGATTGCTCAACTGCTCACTAAACACTGATCCAACACCATCCCAATTCAATCTACAAACGGCCCCCAACTCAATCCTCAACAAATCCAACCGCAAACTCTCTTTCAACTCAATCCTTAAACCAGCGTATATAAAAAATTGTTGAACTGGTCGACCTTGTTGACGCATGGGTTCAAAAATCTTTTCAAATCTCGGCCTTGACCATAGAAACAGATTGGCAAAAAAAAAAATCTAAATCGAATGCCGTTCTCGAGATACCATGGGATACAGACATCCAGACATCAAGACAGATGGACGGACATTTTTTTTTTATTTGCTTTTTTCGACTGAAGAACTTTCAAAACGTCGAGAAAACTGGTTTTGGAGCAACCAAATTTTTGTCCATTTTTGACAGGATTTCAATACTTTGGTCTTTTTAGACCGAAGTAACATGCCAATTGATGTTAAAAGAAAAGTATCTTCGATTACAATAAGTATTTAAAAAAACAAAAATATCATAGTGAAATTCTGGGGGCAAAATAACCGCATGCCAAGAAAAGTTTTTTTCGTAGGGAAAATTGATTGTTCGGGAAACAATTTCTGAATGAAGAAACTTTCCAAACATTAAATAAAATAATTTTCCAATATTACTATGGAAATTGAAAACTTACTAAAATGAAAGTAACCCTCAAAATACCGCAATAATTATTTTTAAAACTTGCGATTAGTGAATATAAATTTTCTGTAAAATTCTGATTTAATTTTAATATGCCGAAGAAAATAGAGATTTCCATTGTAGTTTTAAAATTAAATTTTCATTTTCCGTTGCAAAAATACTTTTGCTGAAAAAGGAAAATTTAGTTATAAATATTATGGCAAATCTGGAGTTAGTTTTAAAAATGGAATGGATATCTCCCTTTCCAGAAATTTTTCAAAATTCAAGTTTAATTTCCATGGTTGTGACGTTTATCCTATAGGATTATACTGTTTCCCTTCAAGATATTTTCCCTGATAATATATTAACAAAAATGACAAATCTCTCTTTATTACGAATTTGGAAGTAAAATAATTATTCTGCATTATACAGCCAGTTATATGTAGGTAAATTTAAATCCAGCATAATTTAAATTTACAAAACTAATTTTCTTCTAAAAATATACCAACGAACACAAACCTAGACAATAAGTGACTTAGAATAGGTGAATTGCATTCAAATCCGTAAATGTGTCAATCTGGCCAAAAGATCTTGCTTAAGTAGATAAGTATTTAGTCCTATTTCGAAAATACAATATCCTCCAAAAATCAAGATCTTAAACAACACTGCTTCAAAATACAGAATGCGTCAATATCCTCAAAAAAGACAAAAGCCGGTTATGATCAAAGGATCAAAATATTAAAATTGTGCTCTATTAATTATGGTTACTTTTAAGAGCAAAGAAAGCGTGTAAATATTTTTAATATTCAGGCATTCCTTAATATGAGAGAATAAAAGCGATAAGAAAATCCACTGGCGTAATACCTCGGTGTGACAAATGCCAAGGATTTAATCAATCACAGGAATATTGCAAACGGGATTGTGTGAAATGTTCGGGGAGGCATCTCACACATGCTTGTAATTTGACAAAAAATACGCCTCCAAATCAAATTTAGCGAATACCTAGCCTGCCTTTGTGGCCAAAAGGACACTAATAATTTATCTGGACTTAAACGTCCCAATCCTAAGCCTATCTTGAAGACACATTTCAACCACTTCCAAGGCAAACAGCTAGAGAAAATATAATTCCAGTAAATTAATTAGGTAGCCAAAACAAAAGATCTGTAACATCTCAAGAGCTAAAAGATGAAATAAATACTACAAACTAAAGCACTACTAGTGCAAGGATTACAAAAATTACTGCAAGTAATCAACGTACATTTCATATTAAAATACGTTCCAAACCAGTGTAAGGTGGCAGAGGTTGGCTCACTCATTCATTCTCTGCTACAATGTGTCAACTACATATGTGTACATTGGCGTTTGAGTTCACCCAATCACTACTAGACTGTTTACACGCTGCTCAACGTTGCCATCGCTTCACATACACTATACATAATAAATTGCTCAGATGCATTGGGTCGATTTCCCCATCCGTGCTGAATCATAGCTTGACGAACATACGAATGACAAACAAACACAAAACAAAATAAATAATTTGAATTAGTCTAGCCTCCCCTCGGGTATCAAAGCGGCACTACGTCGCTCTTCAACACGTCGCTGTTTGTGTTGGCCGTCTGCCATATATTTATATTACGCGTGATGGTGGTTAAAAATTCCAAAATGAAATGTTAACTCAATTATTTAAATAAATATAAATTTTGATAAAAGAATAAAATATGATAAATTAAATTCTACTTAACTCTAATTAAATTAATTATTTACAATAAATTAATGACAAATTAAAATCGGGCATGTATAATAAAAAGATACTAAAACCTAACTAGTCTTAAGCAGTTTTACCTGGTTTTAAAGTCATATCTAGCTGATCGACACTTTCTTGTGAAGGAGGAATACATTGAACTAAAGAAAATATCGGCTGGAGCTTATCAACGAAATTCATGATACCGGTATTTGTGGATATTTCACTTTAAGTCAATAAAAACCAAATAATATAATTTTTAAAATATTTATTTTTTTTATATATTTGTTTATTAATAATTAGTTATTGTAAAATAAAATATTTTTTCGCTCCAATATCGCGATTTCGATGTTATAGCATCATCAACAGTTGGTTTACTTATTCAATTATTCCGTATTATTCAACGCTTTATTTACTAAAAGTTTTTGGAATTTCAATGTTTGCGTTGTAAAATTTTTTGATTCAAGAACTATTTTCTGGGTACCGTTAATTGCATGTTGTGTTAAATCGTATATTTAATTATTGACGTACGGTTTTCTATATTTTTATATATTTGGAATTCCTGGGTTCGACTTAGCACATCCTCTCTCTTCATTCTGTGAATTACTTGTAAATTGATTTCGAAATTTGTGTAATTGTGTTATGAAGAATTTATATGTTGAGCGAATTTTAACTCAGGGTAGATTTTGCCGATTGATTTAACATGCTCCGTAAATCGTTCTTTGAATGATTAACCAGTTTGTCCTAAATAAAATGCTTGACAATACGAACATGTTAATTTGTGAACCCCAGTGTCCAATATTGCGTTATTTCTGTTCTTAATTAATTTTTTTAATTTATTATTGGTTTTGTGAGCTAGATTATAACCATAATATTGAAGTACTTTTTGAATTCGATATTCCATTTTCATTTTGTAACCAAATCCGATATTCCATTTTCATTTTATAACCATTATTCATTCTCTCTATTGGTGCAGTTTGGTCCCCATTTTTGTAAGCGGTGTATTTAATGTCCTCCAGCTATACTTCAGCTATAAGTAGTTTTCAACCGACATTGGAATACTGTTTAGCCTATGGACAAGCCTGTGGTATGCTGGTATCTTAAGTGCATACGGGTGATGCGACTTTTGCTGGATCGTTTGTTACGTTTGTATAGGCTTTCTGAAAATTGGGAAATTATTTTTCTGATTTAAATTCTTCATTGTTAGGTCCAAAAAATTTATAGTTTTTTCATTTTCAATTTCAAATGTGAATTTTAATTTTTAGGTGGATTCCATTTAAGTAATTAGGAAGCTGGTCCAGCTGTCTTCTAGTCCCAGTAAACATTATCAATATGTCGTCCACATATGTATGCCAATATTGGTTTTTTACGAAAAATCGACTTCTATCGTTTAAAATATACGTGTTTTCAATGTGATTCAAAAATATGATGGCTAAAGTTCCGGATAACGGACTTCCCATAGGTAGAACATTTTTTTGAATATAGAATTTCTCTTTGTGCTTATAATAATATTGACCTGTGATTCCTTCCAATAACGCGATAACCTCGTTTACGATATATGCATCTATCCGTTTTTCGACTATGAGTTGGTGAGGACACTAACCGTTGGACTAAAGAACAGAAGGGCCATAAAAAATTGGCCTCTGGCCACCATTGTCTACTTCGCGGAAATCTAGGAGACGACGAAGGTGATTGCCAAATATTTTTTACATTTAAAACCCACCTTCGAGGGGAGAAACCTGCAGATTTTGGCAGTCGATACAACGGTGTTCTGCACAAACAGCAACGGGTTTCAATATACCAATAAAACTATCTAAACTCTCTCGCTGAGTACTACGAAAGGTGAAAAATAAAAATTAATACCACAAAAACTCAGATGGTGCTATTCTATCCTAAAAAAGGATATGAGAACAAATGGAAACCTGCAGATGAGGTACTACTAATAAACCAGCAAAGTCAACGCCACAAAATCCGTAGAGTATCTAGGGATCCACCTAGAAAATGGATTAGATTTCTCCACCCATTTGTAGAACATCCAAAAGCAGTGCTTCTGCAGTATTAAGTTAGATTACAGTCCATAGAGCGTAATTTCATATTAGTTACAACATGGTCCATAAACAAAGTTAGAAATTTAAAAATTTCAGTTGGTCAAATTTTTTTTAAAAATTCTATTGCTCTTTATGTATTAAAACTTTTAAAAAATTGTTATATTTGATAACAATCGAGCAAGCTCCGCCATATTCCAGAACTTTATACAAAAACGATTTTAGAATCCAATTTCCAACACACATGTCAAATTGTATTGTGTAATAATCGGTTGAGAAATAGAAAAGTTTCACCATCCATAACTTTATCTAAAAATCATTTTAAAATCCCATTTCCAACGCACAAGCCGAATTTTGTCATAATTGTTTGAGAAATAGGCCAGTTCATCATATTTGACCATATTCCAGAAATTCATCCAAAAATCATTTTAGAATCCCATTTCAAACGGACATGTCAAATTTCATCATAATCGATTGAGAAATCGGCCAGTTTCATCATACTTGGCCATATTCCAGAACTTCTTCCAAAAATCATTTTAAAATCCCATTTCCAATGCACAAGCTGAATTTCGTCATAATTGGTTGAGAAATAGGCAAGTTCCATCATACTTGGCCATATTCCAGAACTTCTTCCAAAAAAAAATTTTAGAATCGCATTTCCAAAGCGGATGTCAAATTTGACTTAAATCTATTAAAAAATAGATAACTTACATCTTAATTGGCCATTATAACTAGCCAAAGGTTCAATTTGAAATGTAAAAGGTTCAAATTGAGGCTTGAGATATTAACAGTGACCTTTCTTAAGTCATAAACAATAATTGTCTATATATAACACAGATGTGATGTACATAAATACAAACACTCCCCTATACAGATTGCTCAACTGCTCACTAAACACGAATCCAACCCCAACTCAACCCGCAAACGGCCCCAAGATCAACCCTCAAACCAAACGCAAACACTCCTTCAATTCAATTTTTAAAACCAGCATATATCAAACATTAACCAACTGCTCACTATATCTTAATCCAACCCCAATTCAAATCCAACTAAACTTCAACTCAACCCGCAAATTGATACCTGACTCAACCTTCAACTCAACCCCAAACTCAATGCACAACTCAATATTCAAACCAGCATACATAGCAAATTTGTAAATATTTCTGTAACCAGGTGTTTTGGGTCAATTAGTATGACAGGCACGCGAATCCCTTGACGTACAGTTTCCAAAAGCTTTTCAAGTCTCCGCCTTGACCATAGAAGCAGATTGGATGGACGGACATTTTTTTGTAATTTTTTAGACTCAGGGACTTTCAAAACCTCGAGTAATGTGGCAGTCGATTATATTTGAAATCTGAATTTCGACCCAGTCACTCAGCAATCCATCAAGCTCACCGAATCATTTATCATATCTTAAACAACTAAAGAACCAAAAAATATGCGGGAATGATATTACTTGCTTTAAAAAAGCGTTAACTGATGTACGGATAGACGGACTTCTCTGTAAACTATACACGCTTTATTTCTAAACTAAATACAACAAAGAATCAATTTGTGGTACCAAATATGTTGAAGTCGGTTACCCCAGGATGCGATACTAAGTCCATATTTATTTATTATTTTTATAAATAATATTCCCAAAGTTCATAATTCTGGAATATCCTTAAATGTCGTTGATGTCACAATTTTTAGTTTTGATGATTTCAGTACAAAAATAATCACGAATTTGGAATATTACCTTCAAATCCTTTCTGAATATTTCACTAAATGGAATCTGAGTGTATTATATGCTAAAACTGAAGAAATTTATTTCAATACATGTGGTAGATGTGAAGCATCTCTGTATAAACTCTACTTTGGAACGCTGCAGAAAACAAGACTTATCGCTACGGACTAACTCTCTGTCACAGCATGTTAGAGCTAATATCAATAACTTGGTGTAGAGGTGATATTGCAGTAGAGTGGAATACGGCTCTTATCTGTCTACGTCATAAAATGGGAGATCGATGGAACTGGTAAGACTTCCTTGTACACAGCCTATTCACAGACTTCGAAAAGGCCTACAACAGTATTAAGAGGAATACTTTATGGAACGTATTGTCCTAGCTGGACATACCGTCATAAGAATTTTTCTTTTTTATATAAAAAATTTTACAAAGTAACAAAAGCACACAAAATAGTGAAAAAATGGAAATCCATTCACACAATAACGTCATAATTGGTTTAAAATGTGCCAGTTTTTAATGGATTGCTCAATATGTATGGTGATAATAGAAGGCAAAATTTTCCAGAATCACTGAACAAAGCTCTGTTTCTGCGGCCATTTCATCGAGGATCGCAGCAGGCCACCGAGCATTTTGCTGAGTAATGCCGAGCATTTTTAGATTATAAAAATATTTCTCGGTTGCCTGTCTCGGAAGTCGACATTATCGGATTCATAAAATCGTCAAGGCTCAGATGGCTTGGGCACGCGCTTCGTTCACAAAATCGGACCACTAAGCAGACCACTTACCCGACGAATAGACGACGTTGGAAGAGACCTAAATACACTCGGTCACCGTGTCTGGCGTTCTATTGTGGCGGATCGAACTATTTGGTAGAACATCGTTGAGGCGGCCAAATTCCTTCATAGGATGGAGCGCTATAAAAAGAAGAAGAAACTTAACTTTAAAACTCTCATTGATCATATATCCGAACGGTGTAATACATTTTGAGATCACTATGTCCAATTCTTAACAGAAAAAGCAAATTAAACTTTTCTAATAAGCTTCTGCTTTACAAAGTTATTGTGCAAAGATTATTTTGTATGTAGGCTCCTTTATGGGGTAGAACAGCATCTTTCTGTCTCCAAAAATTACAGATAACCCAAAGCAAATTTTTGAAAATTGGTCATCGAGTTAGCAGAACTTTCTCATCAAATCGTCTGTAAAGGTTAACTGAGTTGGACTTTATCACCCAATTTGTTTGAGAGTTTACGTTTAAAATATAAATATAAACTTCAGTTCATACAAAATAATATTTTAAGGAATTTAAATTTAATACCTCATTAATTTTTAATAGCTATATTCACAATTCTAAATCTTTAAATTATAATGTAAATGTACAACAAAAAGAATTGGAGTAAATTAAATTCTTTGTTTTAGTTTAAAGGTTCTAGTTTTAAGTAAAAATATATTTTTTGGCTAATGCAATTTATACATCAACTAACAAATTTGTTTTTAATGAATAAATCGACTTACCTAATTATTATTATTTACCTTTTTCTGTAGAATAGCTTTCTTTATAAAGCTAATCTTGGAAAAGATACCTTAGCAAAATTATTCGGGATGTTCTAATCGGAATCACCGAGAAAATAAAACCGTTAATCAAATAACATCGCATACAGTTATTAATTTGTCAGTTATGCGCGACTATTAATCTGTCAATTATAAGAAACCTGCAACAAACATTAGACAACGTATTATGATATCGGGCTGAAAAAGAATGATGTTTAACAGGGCCAAAACAATATTATAACGAAAATTGATTGTCAAAATGATTTAATTGCAGATTCCTGATTTAATATGCCAGGTATGCACTTGGATATATTCGGACAAAAATTATTAGTAGAATGTCGGGATGACTAAATTGATCCGTTTTTATATACTGGTTTTAACAATTAGAATGCGTTGTTACCTATCGTTATTTTGAGATTAACAATAAAATAATGACTGATCTTTATTCAACAATACAAAACTCAGAATTGAAGTATATATTTGGAAATCTATGGAAATTGTAAAAAATGTCGTCCTATTTTATAGCGTCGATATTTTTCACTTTATAAACACTAATTTAGAATTAATCATTCTGAATTTTTACTTCCTGCGACGATTCAAGTTGCCTCAACTAAATGATGAGCCCACGCATCCATCCTACATAACGTCCAAAAAGAATTATAAGCAATTTTTTACATATAGTAAAACCATTTTGAATTATATTCTGTTCTAATAACTAAATATTTTTTTATTAATCAGAAAGTTAATCTATTTTCTCGTATTTTCTCGTAAGTCCAAATCAAAGTTTATTCAAATGCTTATAACAAGAAATATGTCTTTCTAGTTTTTGTCTTTTATAAAAATCTCATATTTCATTTAAATGAGTATAACTGTTTTAATATATTATCACCTAATAATAAAAGGTGTGGTGATTTCGATAAATTTACTTTTTACTTTTTTTAACTAAACGTATTTTATTCTTTAGCTTTGATGATTTATTGGTTAAAAAATTTCCGTATATTTTTGATATTTTGTAACCGCAATACTTTAATGATGCAAGTTATCTGCATCATAAAACAAAATTAAATCGTATATGTATAATGTTTATAAACAGGAATTTTTAAAATCCATAAAATCAATCAAATAATAAAGGCATTATCCTTATAACATAGATTTGTGAGAATTTGTTTATAGATTAACATGAACATAAATCTCAATGTTTTGGGGATTACTTCATGTTAGGTGTACTAACATTTCCTATCATGAAGAAAAGGTGAAAATAATTCTGGGAAATAAATTACATGAGATTAGGTATATGGCAAATGTAGCTTTGCATGAATATTAAATACATAATTTTAGTTTAGCACTATATTTCAATTAAAACATTTTTGTTTTCAAAGATTTTCAAAAGATTAATAAAATTTATGATGGCAATGAAAAGTAACTGTTTATGTATGAGAAAGTCAAACGGTATTAGCGCCTATATACAAGGGAACTGGTTGATTGGCGTAATGGTGACAAATAAAGTGAATGACCGGTAGCTATCTTATACTGGTTTAACTTCTTTTAAAATTAAATTATTTGCATAAGTCTGATCTAAACAATTTTTAACAGATTTGAAAAAATAAATAATATTTATGATTATAGCCATACATACCATTCACAAAATCATAACAAATAGTTCAAAATATTTTATCGAACTGAATTAATTATTGTAAAACCAAAATTAATTTTGGTAAGTTATGTAGTAATGGTAACCAAGGACTATGATATTCCTTCTTACGAACATCCACTTGTGTGGGCGGCTAATAAAACAATAAATTAATTCGAAACAATTTGAATTATACAAACTTGTCGTTGAGCCATGTAATAATAGCCGCCGCAACCCAATTTTTATTATAATTCCTATTAAAATAATTGTTTGCAATTAAATAAATTATATAAATTTTTTTTTGCATTACTGACCGATTACATCACAAATGTAGGTCAAATTAGATGAGTAATAGTTATGTTTCTTTATATAAACATAATATACTGCATATAAACAAAAAAATTAAGACTTCATAAAATTAACTAATGACTATAATTAAAATAAAATTGTGACCGTGTATTATAAATTAATACATACTTAAAATTAAATTAGAGTCGCTTTTATGTATACACATTCTAATTGGACTAACTTGAATTTATTATAAATATAACGCGCGTAAATAAAAATTAATATTTGTAAAAATAATTTTTAATAATATTAGCAAAAAGGTTTGAAATTAATAGATCAGTGTTGTTTTTGTTGTTGTTGTGTATAAAAAAGACAAATTATTATGCGGAATAATTCTTGTTTTTATGAATAATTTATAGGTATTTGCGGATAAAAAAGTTTATCGATCGTTTATTGAGAAAGCGTGCCAAATTGAATATTTTGAAAGTTATTTGTGAAAAGATCAAAGTTTTTATTACTTTAGACATGTCTACGTGCAGCCATAAATTGAAATTACCTGTACAATAAAGGCGATATGCTTTACCAATTTAAATTTATTAAGAATAAACAAATTAGCCAAGAAATGTTCTGTACAATTTTTCATGTGCTACATTAGGATATTTGTGTGGTGCATTTCAGCTTTGTAGTAATAATTTGGCTGAAAAAAAAAACTGTAAGTAACTAGCTTTGATGGATGAATTTATTACGCAATTGTTGTCAGTTCCAAACTGGAATTGTAATAAATGTGGTAGCCCGTAGCATCTAGCGTCTAAAGTTTGATTTAAACATATCAAACAGTTATTGGTTTCCGATCAAAACGTGACTGCCGGCAATATCAGCCTCAGCACAGGAGTCCGAATGACAATTCTTTTAAGTGTTCTTTATAAGCAAAGGGCGTAAAATACCATCCCCTTCGTTAACCTGGGCGCGGTTGAACATATTAGTCAGGTATGAGTCAACTTTAAAGGAGTAGAGTCGAAAGGCCGAATGTCGAAAGGCCGAATGTCGAAAGGCCAAATGTGTCGAAAGATCGAATGTGTCGAAAGGCCGAATAGGTCGTAAGGCAGACTTTCGAAAGGCCGAATAGGTCGAAAGGCCGAATGCGATTATGTCGAAAGGCCGAATGTCAAAAGGCAGTTTGTGTCGAAATTGATTTTAATTTTTCATCTTTTAATGAATGAAAATTTTAAAAATTTATCAAAGTTCTTGTATAAAATTGTTTAATAATAATTCGCCTTAAATCTTAAAATCTTCTTACGATTTTTTTTGTCATATAATTAAAAATTAATTAATTATAATAAAAAAATAAAAGTAATAAATAATTTGATCACATTAGTATGCTAAATACACAGGATTTATTAGCATGTATTTTCAATTTATTTAAATCATTTTACATTAAGAAATAAATTTATTGGTTTTAAATATTTAATGGTTATAATATAAACATTCATTCGGCCTTTAGGCATTCGGCCTTTCGACTCAATCGGCCATTAGACATTCAGCCTTTCGACAGATTCAGCCATATGACATTCGGCGTTCCGACTAGTCAGTGGAACAATCATTGCTGTTAATGAAGTTTCCTCTTCTCGTTTTGGTGTATAGAATAAAGCGTATAGGGTTTCTTCGTTCAGAGCTATTTTTGTTACCACATATTGTAGTGCTTGCGAAATCACCTTGTTGCTTGCCAGGCCGATTTTTGTGCTGACGATAACATCCTGGAAGTCTGCTAGTATAGTATTTATGCTATCTATAATAATGATGGCTGCTATCATTTCTATCTCGCTGAATATTATTTTGTTAGCTGTGTTAGTGTTTGTCACAGCTTTGTTTATCGTATCTCTGATTCTTTGTATTCTTTTATCAATCTGGTTATTTATTTGAATTTGTTTTCTCGATCTGTCCATTGAATACTGATGACGACGCGTAATCTATTTGTATGTTTAGACTATTTAGAAATTCTTTAAATTGGGTAGATTGAAAAGTAGTTTCGTGGTCATATATGATAGATATACTGTTCGGTATCTCGAAAAAAATTAAATATTTATTAAGAGCGTTTGTTACA
This sequence comes from Tipula vernalis, assembly GCA_958295665.1. Lineage (NCBI taxonomy): Eukaryota > Metazoa > Arthropoda > Insecta > Diptera > Tipulidae > Tipula > Tipula vernalis. The sequence goes on along the minus strand of OY282558.1, from coordinate 314,084,873 downwards.
TGTGTTATATTTTTTGTTCCCATTGGCATCATCTGTAGAGGTTAGGAAAATGAGTCAATAATTGAAAGAAAATTGTTTCTGTTTATATTGAAAATGTCAATATGTAACCTCTCTAGCGGCTTCTTTGTGAATGGCCGTGGGCTTATTTTAATGTTGTAAGGCTTGTGGTCATATTTATGAACATTGCAGATGTTACATGTATTAATGTGGCTTCTGATTTTGTTTCCCATTATAGGGAAGAAGTATGTTCGCCTTAGTTGACTTTCGACGCAAGACATGCCCCTGCGTTCACGTTCGTGTTCTTTCGTTATGATTATACTCTGGCTGTCTTCGATCGTAACATCTTTGACCATCTTTGTGACTATCACAAAATTACAATTTTGACAAAAGCTTCATCTAAATGAGGTTTGGATTTTGTCGTTTAAACATTCGGGGCCATTATGGCTGATTGTTATCCATTATGGTTATCCTTTAAAAGCTGTGTAGCGTCATTTTCTTCGAAGTATTTTTTTGAAATAATGGTTCTTTTAAAGTTCTGGAATATATCTTGTAGTAATTAATTTATCTGCTAACGAAGTGGATAAAGTAATCATCCGATATGTTCGCTGAGTGAATTGTTTCTATTTCATCACAATTATCATTTGGGGAGTTTTCTAGGATTTCTTCGGATTTACGTGGAGTGTTATATGTTCCTCATTGAGATGTAGTTCGTTATTTGAAGTAGGCGTTCTGCTAAGTGCGTCTGCCACTACATTTGTTCTGCCTTCTTTGTAAACTACATCGTAGTTTAGTTTTCTAATTCGAGTCTCTATTTTAAGATTTTCGAATTTGTCTCCGAGAGTTTTATGGATGTTAGGGGCTCATGGTCGGTTGCCAACGTGAATTTGCTACCTTACAGGAATGGTTGGTATTTTTTAATGGCCCATATGTTTGCCAATGCCTCCACATTATCCTGAATTTAAGAGAGGACTGCTCCTAGCGCGAAATCTGATGCATTCGTTGTCAGAACAAATGGTTTCGCCAAGTCTGAATACGCGAAGATTTGATCGGTTGATAAAATCTAATTTTGGGTTTCGAAGACTTTCTTATATTCGTGATCTTTTATATCTAATGTTTTATCGGTTTTAGGATATTTGGTCATAGGTGTACTAATTTTTGAGTAGTGCTTTATGAACCTTCGATAATAGCCATAAAGTCCTAAAAATTGCTTAACCCTTTTTGGTTTACGGGCAAAGGCTATTCTAAAATTTTTTGTATTTTTTATTTTGTTGGGTTTCACTCCCTCTTCTGTGATGATGTGTCCCAAAAATTCCGTCTCTTTCTTTTAAGATTGAATTCTGAGAGTCGTTTAAAGACTGTGTCTAGGTTCTGTAAGTTGTTTGTAGGATTTTCTCCCACAATAACAATATCGTCTAAGTAGACGTAGAAAAAATTTCCTAGTAGCCCTTGTAACACGTGGTTCACGGCACACTGAAATGTGGCTGGGCTGTTTTTCAGGCCAATTACCATTCTACAGAATTCAAAATACCCTTTTTCTGTTGAAAAGGCTGTTTTGGGTTGTGTTTTTTCGTCCATCGGTATTTGATGGAAACCAGAGTTTAGATCTAACGTTGTAAAATAGGTTGATTATCCTATAAGTTATCTAGAATCCATTCAATTTGGGGCATGGGGAGTTTGTCACCGATTGTCTTTTTATTTAATTTGCGTTAACTAATGACTACCCTGTCTTTAAGTGTACCTGAAGCTCTATTTTTGGAACAACCCAAATTTACTGAATACGAACTTCTCGAATGGCGTATAAAACCACTATTTGTCATGTCCTGTATCTGTTCTTTTACGTCTTTTTTGAAATAGTGAGGATTCCGGTATGTTTTTGTATACAAGGGTGTTTCGTCCCGTGTATGAATTTTGTGTTTGTCGTTTTATTTTTATAGATTTTATCAATGATAGCACTTTTTTCGTTTTCATTGAGATGATCTGTTCTTATTATTTTTATACCTCCTTTACTAATTATCTCGTGTCTAAAAATAGGGACCGGTTTTAACGTTTCGAAATTGTTACCTTTCAGTTTCAACTTTGGTAAAATCTTTGGTGGTTGTGGTTCGTTTGTGAGAATATTTACTGTCGTATTACCTTTATTGGCTTTATATACGCCAGGTTAAATTATTATATTCTTACTTCTAACTTGGTACGAACCAGTCATAATCGTTGATTGCTTGAAATATTACTGTGTGGTTATAAACGTTCCCCATGGGATAATAACGGAGACATTTTAATTTACAATTATTTAATATTATCTCATTGGTTCTGTAATCAATTTTAGCGTTCAATATTGCCATTGATTGTGAACCTAGAAGTAGTAAGTTTGTCCCGGGAAACCTTGACCCAGGAAATTAATTTTTCCTTTCGTATTTTATTTACTATGTGAGTTCCTAGAATATTTTTTACAGAAACTTCTTGTGTTTTTAATAAATTTTTTGGAATGCTATCGGGTTTTATGATATTCTTATTTGCTCCGGCATCTATTATTAATTTTATATTTTTATTATTTTGTCTGTCCTTGCATAAAAGATAATGGAGCAAATTTAATCTTCTTGTATTCTCCCTCTGGTCCTCCTGAAAATTTGTCGGAAGGTTTTCCGGAGTTACATATTCAATTCCTTGTTCTTCATTTTTTGAATTATTTCGAGAATATATACTATTTTTTTATTAAACATGTTCCTGGTTCGCATAGAAACATCAACCTCCATAGGAATATTTGTTCCCTAAAGGAACTTATGGTTTCTTATACTCATTCCATTCTTTAGGTTTTTGGTACGGGTTAATAACTTTATGTTAAGTGGGTGGAACCAGATTAGTCGCTCTACGAGAATTTCCTGAGATTACCTCGTTGGACCTAAATCAACCTTCTTGGGCGTAACCGAAAAATGGCTTTTGTAGCTCATATAAATGCCGCCAAGGCATCTTATACGCAGTTTAATTAAACAGTACGACAAATTATGTCTTCGTTTAAAAAGGATGAATCTTGATGTACTTTGAATTTTTGAGTCGTGGTTGCATGATGGTGTTTCTGATACGATGATTGATATTTCGGGATATAATGTCTTGAGGTTTGATCGACCTGCTGATCATTGGTGTTCGTGTGTTTATACTACTGACCTTTAAAGTATAGTCAGGTAATATCGCAATAATAGGAAGAGTTCCCTGCAGGACAAGGAAAGAGATTTCCGAGAATGTAAGTCCTTGAAGGAAATGCGAACAGATGTAGGACTGCGGATGACCTATTGACGCAGCTGGTTTAGATAGTGGTCGTTAGCGAGCAATATCGAGACAGGAACCCCTGACCTAGTGTTAAAATCGGCTGGCACTGCGGCAATATGGGTGGATAACGTCCGCATTATTCTCAATTGATGGTCGACAACCATGGTGCGGGCAACGGATATATTTGGGTTAGAAGTCGGGTCACCACGGTCTTTAGTGTAAAGCTCTTACCGAATGATGCAATCGCGGAGTTTCTTCATATATTTGGGTTAGAAGTCGGGTCACCACGGTCTTTAGTGTAAACCTCTTACCGAATGATGCTGACTTTCTTCAGCGGGGGAGTTGATCGAAGACGGCGACATCAATGTGCGCGCACTGGAATGTTGTATTCCATAGCAGGATAGCTGGTAATGCAGATGGCATCGAGATTTCTCCTGACCGTGTTGAACAGGAGCATCGTCCCGACATATCGAAGACCTAGCTTTGAAATTCCATTCCCGACACATCATTGGTGTCGTCACGACTGACATCCAATGTAGTGGACTGGAGGGTGACGGAGGACTAGTCGGGTAGTGATCTTAATCACATCACCTTTATGGTGATCGATGATGTAACGACGCAGCGAATGAGAATCCAAGACTCACGTGGCTGGAATATCACTAGGTTGGAGGGAAGCACTGATTGCGTTTTGGGAGCCAAACCTTCGCTGGGGTTGATGAAATCGTGCAGCTTATCCAGTGAGCCTGCGACGCAGCAATGCCTCTGAGAAAACAATGGAGCGGAAGACAGCAGGCCTACTGGTGGACCGATGAAATAGCGGAACTTAGGAGGAATGCCCTAAAACTCAGGCGAAAGGCTCAACGAGCACAAAACAGAAGTCACCCAGTATACAAATCAGTCTAGAAAAAAGTGGCAAAGAAAGAATTCGGTATAGACATACGGGTTAGTAAGGCTCGATGTTGGCAGGATAACTGGCTACAAGTTAGTCACTCGCGGACTGGGTACCATGAACTTATGCCACTCAATGGATGCCATTGTGAGGTGAAATATCGCAAATAATCTGTTCCCAAAACATGTTTAGAGGACAGAGGAGGATACTCGAGACTGGTACGGTGACATCCTTAAAAACAAGAAAGCCCCCGGACCCGATGGCATTCCCGGGGGTATTGAATGTTGTGATCGGTGGTTGCCAACAGCTATTGCTCACAATATATAGTAATTGCCTGGTAGTGGGAGTATTCCCTACACGCTGGAACGTTCCACACTCGCGTTGATTGAGAAAGGTAAGGGAGGGAATCCCGACTCTCTGTATGCTTGACACGATAGGAAAACTGTTGAATTCAGCCATAAAAGCTGCGGGTGGTCTTCTCTAGATTTTATATTAATTAGTTGGTTGCATTATATAGAGATATGTATATCGGAACAAAGTTTCTTGTATTTTCACCCTCTTAGAATAAAGGGTCTGCCAATTTCAAAGTGATAGGTCGAAAGTCTCCCGTACAAAGTTTCTGAAAAGTTTTTTATAATTTATGTGATCATTTTTATAGTTTTTTGGCTTCGATGATAACACTTTGAATTGTGCTGAGAACGCTTTGTAATTTTCAAAGTGATCAAACCGGGATCAAACGGTTTCCATACAAATAGTTTCAAAATGTTTTTTGATTTTATATGAAAATGGCTACAATTAAATAATTGGTTACGAAGCAGAAAAAAATAATTTGGAAAGTTGGAAACATTTTTGAATGGAGGTTTCCACGGGATCTTTTGTCTGAAAATTTTCTCTTGCTACGTTTTTTATGGTGCTTGAGACTATTATCTCAAAAAAGGTTAGGTTTATTTATAGCTAAACTTCTTCGTAACAGTAGGTTTGACATGGCGATGTCCAATATATGGAACTGACATTCTAAGTTTGAAAGATTATTTCGGAAGTGATGTCGGTCGATATGTAATACAACCAATAGTATAGTGTGATTTAAGACGAACTCAGGCTTTGGCCTCTTAGAAAGGAGCATGTTGCAAATGGTTGCTTTGCTGTTTTTATTTTTTTAATTACGATTACAAGATACCAACGTTAATACAGCTGCTGTGAATTTGGCTAAGAAATATTTTTACCAGGATAAAAATTTGTTAAGTCGTGCCATGCCGTACTTAAAAAGTGTAAAATTGGAACAAATTGATCATACAGGGGTGATTGGGAATAATGACATCATTTTCCTCTTTTACGAAATTTGTTAAGCAAACCGCAGTGATAATTAGCATTCATTTGATATTTATTCTGTACAATTTAGTACGCTTAACAAAATTAAAATTTATTTAAAAAACAAATTTGTTAATCTATACTTTTAATATTCTTATGCGGAATATACACGTTCGTAAGCCTCCGCTGAACTCATGTCATGAAAATATTTGTAGAGGAAATAAGCCCCAAATTAAATCTGTGCGAAAGAAAATTAAAGATTGAGGAGATGTTAGAATCCGAACCTGGTCAAGGGCAGGCAGGTGAATCTTAGATACGCCACCCCGTGGGCAAAAAATAACTTTTTGTTAACATAAACCTCCTTCACATCAATTTTTTAGGGATCGGAATAATTTTTTGTAGATCACTCAGGAAAGGGTAGAAACGCGTCGCTGCCTCAAAAAGCTAACCTCAAAAAAGGAAAGGATTACTCTATGGAAATTATTAATGATAGAAATTTAAATAAAAGCATAGATTTTTGTTCTTTATTTCAAAGATCTATTCGAAATATTAAGGCATTTGATAATATATCGAAAAATTATTAAGAAAGATAACTTTGATCTTATTCTCGAAGCCAAAAACTTATTTATATCGGCTTAAGGCATAACTCAATTTGGAAGTTCTTTCGTTTTAATAGTGGTAAGTAACTTTCAACGTACCTTTGTGTACTGAAGCCGAATCTAAGTACGAAATTTCTCCATCGACAGTCTTTTTTTCTCATGTAATATCTTAATATACTAAACATGTAATGTGATTTTCATTAAAATATTTGATTTCCGCATTTTTAAGATTGCTTATTTGTATTTCGAATAGATCTTTAGAATAACAAGCAAAAATCTATGTTTTTATTTACATATCTATTTTTAATAATTTCCTTATAGGTTACTTGTTGTAGCCTAACTTTTCCAGATTGATTTAAAAAAGAAATTATTCAGATCCATTAAAAATTGAAGTGGAGGAAGATTTTTGTTCACAAAATGTTATGTTTTGTCCACTGTGCGCCAGCCCAAAGATTTAAATTATTTTCCAGTTCTGTATGATACGCTTATGTTTTATAAACCTGTAAAAGTTACGATGAATGAAAATAAAATTTGCATCGTCATAAGTAACTAAGATACCTGGCACCCACGCTCATTTATTTTATTGGCCAAACAACACATTGACAGTGGAGACACAAATTCTAAGACATAGAGCACATTTGTTGTTCGTGCCGGTGAAAATGCACGACTGACGCTAGTTTGTGTTGCATTTAACCATGTTTGTTTCACCACATATGAGAATTGGAACGAAATCGTGCTCAAGCCAAGGATTTAAAGCAAATCTCTTTGCGAGAAAGTTGTTTAACCATGAAATAGAACATTAATAAAAGCAGAAACAAGTGTGTGGATGGGTCGAATGCCTGTGAGACACTAGCGTTCAATCACTTGAATTCTGCTGTAAAAATTAAGCTCTTAACCAAAGCAACCAGCATACTATGGAAAATCTAATTGCTCTCATCTTGGAGAGTAAACTCTTTTGCCAAGCTGATGGAGATTTGATCATTGTTTCTGGCTCTTTTGCGCAAAGGCTGAATATCCAGATAGAACAAAGAAAACTAATATCCATAGATCGGTGGAACTGAGTACATAAAGGTCTGTTGAAATATTTGTAACAGTTTTTAAGAGCAATTGGGTGAATATCGTCAAGGCTAGTTGATTTGTTGGCATCAATGTCTACAAGAACTTTAGCAACTACTTTAGATCTGAATCTTATGCTTATAATACTAGAAATGTCAAAGAAAATGTAGTTTCAATGTTTATTAACGAAAGTAATCAGTTTTATTTGTACATAGAATTTTTTCAGAATTACTATCGGATTTTCAAAATTATTTAAGGATTTTTGAAGATTAACATATTGCTTTGGTTTCCAGAATTTCAAAAGGTTTTGACGTTACCAGATTGTTTAAATCTTATCCAGATTTGTAAGGTTTCGGATTTTACTTTTAGGTATGACGCTGTGGAGTTGTAGATCTTTATTTGGCTTCCATGTGGTTCCAGATTTTTGAATTGATTTGTATGCTTTACGTTACATATTATATAGATCTACTTCACACAAAAAGCCCCAACTACTTTAAGTGTGACTTTGTTTGGAATTCAATATTCTAGAGTATGTAGAATATGATCTCTTCAACATGGCGGTTTTCAAAACGGCATATTTAATAATGCTATATCAAAATATGACACAAGGTACACTATGACATATTTCAAAACGACATAAAATGCTATAGTGTACCATATGCTGCGGCATATGGTACACTATAGCATATTTCAAACGGCCTATTTCAATACGGCATTTGGTACATTACGGCATAAGGTACACTACGGCATATTTCAAGACGGCATATTTCAATACGCCATTTGGTACATTATGGCACACTATGGCATATTTCAAAACCGCATATTTTAGTACGGCATATGGTACACTATGGCATAAGGCACACATCGGCATATTTCAAAATGGCACATAATACAATTGGCATTATGATGAAATTTGAAAAGTGCAATAAAAATGGAATTCTTAAATTAGTTTTAGTTGAAGTTCTAGAGTATGGCCAATTTTGATAGAACTTGACTGTTTCTCAACATATTATGAAGAAATTCGACAAATACAATGGAAATACATATATACACATATATACATACTTTGGCTGGCATACATACTTTGTTGATATTTTAAAAGTAAATTACGAACATAAAACTATTTAGTATGTTTGTTCAGCTTCAAAAAAGGCCTACAAAGATATTGGACAAAACGACCCAAGAAATACTAAACGAAATACTATTTGTGATAAAACCCGCCTAACAAAACTTTTGACGAGAATATACAATAGTTTAAGTTTAAAATTACTTCAAACAAAAATACCTCTACGGTTGTGAAATAGTTTTATTCATCACTTGTCGCATGTGACAAGATTAAAACTGTAAATGAAATATTTAGTTTCTTCTTAATATAAATACACGAGCCGTACAAATGGTACGTTGTACCATTATATGGGACATTATGAGATTTTGCGTTCATTAGCATGACATCTTATAAAAATAATAACACATTCCGAACGCTATATTGTTGCTGTTTACGATTTCAAAGTCCCAAATGTATAAATAATCAATTTAAATAAATAATCGGTAATAAATGTCGAAACTGTTGGATTGTCAACACATATTGCTTTTATCTTTATTTAAATTGTTTTTCTATTTATATTTTAATCTCTCCGGCATATCGTTTCAAATTCCTCAGATCACTTTCAATTAAGTAATTTTGATTCAAAATTTCATTTATATTCAAATCAAATATTTACTGTATATTATACATAAAACCATAATAAAACTATAATCGAGATTTTTGTATTATGTTACATTTGATTCAAATGATTGGTGTATAATAGGTCAAAATTTAAGGAGAACTATATGGAAGGAAGAGGTAAAGAGATCTATAAATGCATTACATAGATCTATACGCAGCCATTAGGCGCATGCAATGCAAAGTAACAAACAACAACGAAATATAATAATTTAAATAAATTGACTACACATAAATTTTCGTTTTAAATATTCATGCCGATTATACAACTCCCCGGATTTACTGCTGCGGCAGAATATCCGACTTCGCAATTTCACCACCAGCTATCAAATTTTCCACATTGAATAAAATGTTTATTTAATAACCTAAAATATTTTCGTGAATTCTGAGGCAAAATGAGGCAAGGTTATATTTGTACGCACATTAAAATCATTAAGTCGTCAGGTGATAATGCTCACCTTTTTTAAAGTCGTAAAGGGTTTTTTTAGTTTGAATACCATGATAGTAAGAACTTAGTGGCATATTTTTCCTTATTTTTTATAGATTCCTTTTTTCTTCGATGAAACCTACAGTGCCTTGTATATTTTTTTTTGGTTTGGGTTTCCTTCCTCGAATTTTTCATTTTGCGTTTTGGTAAACTCTTTAATATCGTTGTACATTTTTTTCTGAATATGTATTGATTTTTCTAAAAGCTTTAATTATTTGGCCCGTTTAATTTGAACAACTTCTGTAGGTGTTTCCACACCAAGGCTGTCATATATTTAGATTTATATCATTAATTATTACTGTTAGTAAATTATTTTCAGATATAGTAATTTGGCATTTGGCATCGTCGGAGTTAAAAGGTCGCTTGCGAGCAACCCTGAACTTATTGGCTTTTGCCACACCTTCTATACAATCTCCAAGGAATACTAGTTCAATCACTTCTTCCTCCAAAGAGCTGAATAATATTTGTGAATAATCCCCGCCTCCAGTACCTAAAATCTCACGTTTATTGTGGGATCATTTTCCTTTAAGGAACATTTAAATTCTCTCCAAACCTACAATTAGAAATTAAAACTACTATTTGACATGAGCAAATCTCCTAACCTTTTTCCAGTCCACAATTTTTTTCATCGGTGGTCCCAGCGAATTTAATTCATCGCGAATGTTGTGCTTAAACTTGGTTCTTTGGTACGGATGCGTCTTCATCATTCAAACCATTTCCTTAAATTGAACTCGGTTCATTATGCGTTTGCATGGCAAAAAAATCTCACCAAAATCTTTGACATCCGCAATAAATTTAAGCGTATTTGCAATGAAATTTTTTGTAAGGAGTGCGATTCACGCACGAATTAAATAATACCAATTTTTCGCACTGCGTTACCGTCATTCAATCATGCGTATTCAATAATACGTCAAACGTCAAATCCGAATAAAATTTCCTTTGCGGTCAATGTGGCGTGTTGTATAATCGGCATGATTATAAAGCTGGATTAGTATGTACTTAGGTAAAAAAAAAAAGGTAATCAATACCAACAACATTTTTATTTACTTTTCTCTTTGTCTTCAGAATAAATTCTTTCTGGTTTTTATGTGCATATTTGTAAATATAAGAAAAGCTCATTTAATATGTAAATATTTGAAGCGTTAAAAATTACATGTTAACAATAGATTAAGTAATTTAGTTGCAATTTTTATTAATTTTATTAGTTGTAATCACGGGATTAGTTTACAACAATTAAACTTTAAGATTTTTGGTTTTTTTTCCTCCATTACGATTGCTCTCTTATACAAATTTACTGAATGGTAAATATCTATAGTGTTCTATATTTTAGGTTAATTGGATTAAACCAACCTCTTCAAATTATATGTATCGTAGTTTTGTATCTAGAAATTTAACAATAGACGTATATCTCTGTTCTATGTAAATATATTTTGTATGTTGTGCGGAAGCGAAATATCAAATAACAGTAGCATTTAATTAACTGATTGTTAAATTTTTTCAAATCGTCCATTTAGTACGTGGGAGAAGTAATAAACCGAGTGCGATGATCTTTGCTAAATTTTCTTTACCCGGGTTTTACACCAAATATACTTTTCATTTGATAAATATTTAATTTTTTTATCAAAAAGCCGTTGTTAAGCAATTAATAATATACAGTTATAGTATTTTTTTTTGAAACTTGCTTCTAAATAAAATCACATAAAATGAATACAAATTAAAGGCGACAAATATATTCTATAGGCGACAAAATGAGATTTCGGGTTTCTATTAAGCTGTGTTGTAGGATTTTGTACGAAATATTTGTTTCATATTTGTACTATGGGTCAACATTCTGACCCTTGATTCCTTAATTATTGGTTAATTTTTAATTATTTTATGTTAATATATTTTGATATGTTTTGATAAGGCAGATTTACCATTTAGCATTTAAATTATACTGAAAAAAAAGTACCAGATTTTTTTCGAAGATCAATAAAACAATAAAGATTGATTATATACACATTTTGTAAAGAAATTTACGAAATAAGAAGTTTTTTTGACAATTATATTTCTTTTTAATTTCTGTAAAAGCATAATAAAATAGGCCTTAAACTATATACGGCGAAACTTCCACAGACGACCACCCCTCGAGAAAGGCCACCTCTTAAAACTATCAATTTATTAAAAAACAACTTCTCTATATAGAAAAATCCTGTCTCTTAAAAGACCACCTCGTCGACCTGACCGCGACCATTATTACTTCAGGCTTTAGAGAAGAAATACTGCCCTCTAACATGAAATTGCGATCGGGAATTATTTTCGAGAATTCTTGAGACTTTACGAATTTTTAAATCTCGTTTCTCGAGAGATTTTATTTCATTACTTTCGGGAATTCTTGTTTCTCGAGAAATAATGTTTTTTAAACGATAATTTTAAAACATTTTCTGGAAAAAGATGTAATTCAAGCTTTACACAGTGTCCGATGTGCATCACTAACACTACTACATTGAAGGAGGTTAATAGAGGGCAATGTATTTATAAAAAACCGTTATCGTTATGTATAACTAGAGCATCCCCGAAATTAAGTCGCTGGAATTAAACTCGTAAATAAAATGGAATTAAAGTTGCAAAATTTGTTTGGGGTTGGATTAACTTTAATTTGCAGGAAAAGTGAAAACCGGTAAAAAAAGTTAGTTTCTGAGTTTAATTCCGTAATTTTCCGAACTTATTTCCATTTTTTTGGGTTAATAAACTAGGAAACATATTATGCTCTCCTGACTTAAATGTTCACGCTTGTATGTAATTCTGGAAAATGGAAATTTATTGTTGAATGAAAAGCAAAGCAAATAAACCGCAGAATAAATGCGGAGCCACAAAATCTGATCGCGGAGTCAACCGCGGAACCCCAAAATCCGAATTTTCTACTTTAATTCCAATTTTTCTCCCGGATTTAGATCTACATTTTTTGAAATGAAACTAGAAAATCGAGTTAAATTTCAATTTTTCCCCGACTCTAATTCCAATTTTTTATAATATTTATTTCTGCGACCTTATTTCGCTGCGCCTAACTAGACGATACAAATTCGATTAAGGTAACCCGATTAATTAGTGTTACACGATTGTTTCAAAAAATATCGGCTTACATTGCGCTTTTTATAGTGAAAAGAAAATACGATGTGAAACCCAGATTTACTTTTGCTCGAAATCTTATCTCAGCGATGGTTGGTTGCTTCTTAGCACTTTGGTAAATCTAAGGTATTCATCGCCATTCATTGCCCTCGTCCATATTCTTTTTAAACTTTGATATTCTCTATTGTTAGTTTGTCTCCAGTTTTGTTTTGGGGCTTTGTTTGTTTGACTTCAACAATTTTGATAAGCTTTCACGGCCAGACAGGTATTTAATTTATTTCATCGAAATATGCTTTAACACTTTACTTTAAAGTAACACCGGTTACAGTAACAAAATCTCATTTTATTTTGTACCAACATCTAAAAAATAAAAGTTCGATGAAACCGTAACCTAACATCATTGGATTAAGAAATCAATTTTCTTTTAAGTTCATGTTTATTCGATAATAAATTAAAAGTAAACACTTAAAATTATTCAAATCAAAGTCGAATTAATGAAAAAATGGAACCAAAATTTCACTAACCCTATAGAGACGATAGGGCTGGCAATCTTAATCAAGTGGCCCGGATGCAAATTTTATATTTTTTTTGCTAAAAAGCGGTGAAAGGCTACTTTATACAGGTCTGCCATCAATAACAACAAACAGACATTTTCTGTACTACCTGAGCAAAATTCATTTCAGCGAATCATTTCATTTCATTATATTGCTGAATAGATCCTGATGTCGATTTTTTTTATGTATTATGTTTTAAATTTGTATAGCTGTAAATACTTGTGCAAGCCACGGTTTTTTTTAGCTTCTAAAATAACTCGAGGCCCCATCAGTCAGTGACACGGAAGCCTCACATCTGCCGAACCCCCTTATGACGGACCCTGAGAGTGAATAGAGAGGGCTTTGGATCATAATTTTGTAAATTTTGTGAATTTTAAAATAAATATTGTGAATCAACGTCATCGCAACAAAATTGTTCTGTTTACTCTTTGGCCTGTACTTCAACTAAAAATTAATGATGATAAAACTTCCCGTTATTTCCCGAGATTACTAAAAATTTCAAAACTTTCAAATTCTCGAGAAATGAAATTAATCGGGAAATAAAATTCTGGGCTTTTTGGGAAATGACAACATATATACAGCATGTGCTATACACATTCATTTCTTATTTTTGAATTAATAAACGGTATAATGCACATTTGATTTGTATACCACACAGTGGGTATTTTTTCGAATGTTTAAGTGAACATCTGATTTGTAAGTTTAGTGTCCAATAATCATTTAAACTAAAAAGATTGTGAATTCATTTTCGGTTAGCATATTTCACTTTTAGCAAAAAGTGGTAAAAATGGAATTTTTAAAGTTAGGAGATAGAATAAAGGTAATCGAAGATGCCGCAAAGAAAATTGGTTGAGATATATGGTTGTGGTAAAACACAGATTGTCAATATTTTAAACAACAAATATGTGGATTAAGGGCGATATGGTATGCGAAAATACAAAGCTGCACTCATATCAAACGATTAAAGAAATAACAGATTAAACTTTGGTGTGGTGAGAGGGCACACGAGCAAAAAGTTGCCTGTTAGTGGGCCAATACTAAAAGAAAAAGTAATTTCATTTACGAAAATTTTAAAAAAAAAAAAAAAAGGTAATAACGGTTGGCTCAATACATTTTGCAGTAAACTTCAAGATTATATCTAATTGGATTGCGCGATTGCTTTCACCGATTGAAGGTTATGAACCAAAAGACATCTGTTATCTCGATGAAACCAAGATATTTTATAGAGAGCTGCCTACTAAATCATTTGTAGCTAAAGCAACAAATGCACAAGGTTCCAAAAAATGTAAGCAGCAAAACACCGTAATGATATGGGTGTCAATGTCATTGGACAAAAATAGAAACCCCTTGTAATTAACTCGTCAAACGGCCAATATGTTGTAACCTGACAGCATTGATGACCAGTTCCATTTATGAAGAATGGCTAAAAAAGTGGTAGAAAATTTTTCAAACAGAAATGGAAAATTATTTTATGTCGGCTAATGCAGCAAATCATTTTTAATTTATTATTTGTACCGGCCACCATTTCTCAATCGCTTGATCAAGGTATCATCCAATATTTTAAATTGCATTATAGACGACGAATGCTTACGATAATAATCATGAAAATGGAGACTGCTGAGTGCCAAATTAGTTTGGCTGATGTGCTTGATTATGTAAAGGAAAACGTCAGCGAAAAAAGTTGAAATATGTTTCACTTAATAGAACTACAAAATGATGTAATCTCTATCGGTAATTGCGGAAATTTAGAATTCGATTTTGGAATCGACGTCGAGTTAGATCTTGAATGTCCACTCTGGAAGCACTAACTTGTCTTAAACAATTGGCCCTTAATTTAGGGAATGGAAAGTAATTAAACCAGTTTTTATGAATGTGAACGAATTCTACCAATAGAAATCATAAAGCATAAAGTCAGTTCATCAAGGCAAACGACTTTTTCAGAGCCGAACGGATAGAATTTCACGTACATTTTTAATACATACCTAAAACGTTTTCTTATATATTTAAGCATTTTTCATTGTTTTTCTCTAAGGCGAACACCTCTTGGAAAGACCATTTCTCTCTGGTACTCAAGGTGGCTAAGGAAGTTTCACTGTATACGTTTTTTTTTGTTTTTTTTTTGATAAATTTTATTTTCTGAAAATTTAAAAAACCGAAAAATATTTGGATAAATTAATATCAAATCAGAGCCTACTGTATAAATGAGAGCTTCCAGTTTCGACTGTATTTTTCACTAAGCTTAAAATAAGGTACATACAATTTTTCCTTTACTATGAAACTATATGGGAAAACGATTATTCTCATTTATTAAAATTGTTGTTTATTAGAATTATGAACTTTTGTTTTGTTTCAGACAATTTTCAGACTCCTTTCAAAAATGTTCCCGCCGTTCCAAATTGTGTTTTTCTGCCGTGTAACCAACTATTTTATTTTAGCCATTTTAAAATAAAAACCAAAAATCATTTTGAAAATATTTGTGTGGAAACTTATTGATAATTTTGAAAATTACAAAGTGTTCCCATCACAATACAAAGTTTTATCATCGAAGCCAAGAAATAATATAAATCATCACATAAAGTGTAATAAACATTTCAAAAACTTTGTGCGGGAGCTTCTCGAGCGATCACTTTGAAATTGGAAGGCTCTTTATTCTTATCGGGTGAAAACACTAGAAACGTTGTTCCGATAAACATATCTCTATATAACGCAGCAAACTAATTAAAAGAAAATCGAAAATATAATTCTTGAAGACTGAACCACCAATCCTTTAATAGTAACTCGTACGATTCTTTCCCTCATTTGATTTCTTATTGCCAATTATTACATATTGTGGATGGTGTCTTTTAGTAAACTTAATGCCTACTTTTAGTAAAACTTGAACCAATTAATTTGAATAAAAATCAAAATGTAAATAAACTTTTTAGTGATTTATGATGACATCATAATAACTCACCAGCAACGTTTCTAGATTATTCTTCATGCTCCATCCTATCATAAATAAAAAAGTAAGCTTTTCAGCGGTTGTCTGTTATGGTAGAGTGCCGCAAATATATAGAAAAAAAAATTTAATTTATTAAAAACAGATATTGATCGCTACACTCAAGAACAAAAATTGATTTGATAAACAATCAAGTTTCCCAATATCACACAAGATATAATAATAAATTACAATTTGTGGAAAACATGCTTATTCCACGCCTTCAGTGTTAAAGGCCAATTTTTATATAATTTTAGTTCATTTTAAAATAATTAATTTAAGTATTAATTTGCTGGATCGTCCAAAAAACAATTAAAAACGGCAACTGTAACTCACCGTCAATTCAGCCTAGCCTTTCTTTGCTAGAATGTTCTCAATTGTCAAGATCATTTTCATCATTTTCATCAAATAAAACTAAGTTCAAATTATTTGTTATACTTCAGAATATTAGAAGTTTACGAAAAAATGTTGATTGGTTTTTAGCTAATGTGGCTGTTCTTGATGGGTTGAAGCAAATCATTTTTTTAACCGAGGTTTGGATTAATGACTTCGAGATGGATATGGATTCAACATTAATGGTAATTGTAACTCAACATACAGAGCCGGTGGAGTAGTTGTGTGTTTAAATGGGGGTATTTAGTTTGATAACATTTATAATATTAGTATTGCTAGTACTGATATTGTTCAGTTTAACGTTAATTTTAGTGGTGATTTGTTCTCAATTCTTTGTGCCTATAAGTTTCACTCTGTGACAACGTCATTTTTTATTGAAGATTTTAATAAGGTTCTATAACTAAAAATCTGATCATTCTTGGTTAAAGTCTCTGATAAGTAAGGCCACTCGTGTAACAAATAATTCTTCTACATCTTGAGATCATGTTTTCCTAAGACGTGGCGCTAGATTTAATTTTGTTTATGAGTCTGATGTTATTATGCCTAATTCTAGTCACCCAAATGTTGCTTCTTTAAATAACCCAAAGTTTAGCAAGGTGAATTTCTTAAAATTATTCTTTGACTTGGATAATGAGAAACGGTTCTCAGTTTATTCGCAATCTAATGCTTCTGATGCTTATAATTGTTTTATCCATTTACTAAAATATAACATTGATAAAAATACATTTTTCGATAGTCGGAAAATCAAAGAAAGCATAATCAAACCGCAGATTTCTGTTGAGCTAGTTATGTAGCTTATGATTTGGTTGCTTTTGCTTATGATCTAGTTTTTGAATGCAATGAACAAAACAGGATTAAAACAATTGAACAAATCCAACTTGATTTGCGTCTGTTAGGGAAATGGTGTATTACATTCAATGATATAAAGCTCAAAAACCAAACTTATGTTTTTTAGTCTAAATGAAGTTTCTATACTTTAAATTCCTAGGGCTCACGATTAATCACTGCTTGAACTGGAACTATCACATTGATGTTGTTCGTAATTATCTGGTATCGATGATTTGCAAAATGCATTTTGAAAAATGTTTATTTCGCTCTGGTTGATTCTAAACTGTCATATGGTTAACCCTTATGTCTATGCATCTTTTTACTTACGTTAATCAACTAAGGGTTGCCCAGGTAACCTTATCAGATTTATTCGAATTGCTATTACTATGTTACTAACTTATGCCTAAGTCTCTCTAGCTAACAACATTATCAAACTCAAATAGTCTAAATTAAACTCAAACTTAACTACATTTATATTCCGAAGCAAACTTAATTATGTATACTAATACTCGGAGATCTAAAAATTATTACTTCTTTTTATGAAAACTTATGTCTAGGCTTAGGATTTTTAGGTTCTAAAAAATTAAAAATATGTAATTAAATTGCAAAGTATGTGGTAAAATATGTGATTAAATTTTTGAAAAGAAAACCAAAACTATACCTTATCATAAGAGGATTTCAATTTATTCGTAAATAAAATCGGTATCACGTTCTTGGCTATAAAGTTGGATAAATTAACTTTCCTAGGTTACAAAATGGTGGAGAAGTAGCCAAAAATGCTTCCACCATTCAACCATACACTTAAAAATTTGGACTGGTAAGCGATACTTACTTCAAAAGAATACCGTAACGGTTGAGACTAGAATATTCACGCTAATAAAGCAAGTTTTAAAATAAGGAAAACTAAATTACGCTCATATTTTTGCTCAACTCAAATTGTAATTCAAACTCAATTTTTAATTTAAGTTGCTATCAAGATTTCAATTACAGTTTGCAATTCATATTCTTTCGTACATCGTCCTGATACCAAATAATTTTCTTGTTTTATTGCAATCATGTTTCGTATTGCAACTTTTACTAATATTTTTGTTTGGAATATCAAACTTACACTTCTCAAATCAAGTCAAATCGAGTTTGGAATTTAGCCTATTTGTTTATCACAAAGTTTCAAAATTTTGGTATTCAAAAACAACTTTTTCCAGAATTTGGCCCACACTAAACATAAAATTTTGCTCAAACATATTTTATAATTGTAACTTAATCTTTCATTTTTCTCTTGCCAGTTCAATTCGAAATACAAACTCAACTTTTAAACTAAAACTTCATTACAGTTATGTTTTTGCTATAAAGTCAAAATTACTATACTTCGATACTTACTCAGATTTCTGCTCAACATTTTGATACAAATTTAACAAACCTTTTGACGAAAACTATAGAATTTTAAATTCTACTCTAACGCAACATTTCTTATAATACTCGAATTTTAAATGCGCTTACAACCAAACCTGAAGTTGTACTGTAGATTGGAATTTTTACTTAATTTGTAAACAAAATATCACAAAATTTCTAGCTTAATTGCAACCAGAATTTTGTACTAATTAAATTTGGAATTTAAACTCAATTTTTAAATATTTTTTTTATTAAATTACATCCAACTTCTTGCTCAAAATCCCGATTGGATTGAAATTGAATTTTTAGTTCTAACTTTGTTCAAATCTTGTTTTACTCCGTCTTAAACAAAAATTTTGCTCGAATAATTTTAACTAAATTTTTAAAATTGTTATTAAAGACTCAAATTGTTATTAAAGACAGTCCGGAAGTTCCAAACTCAGGTCTTAAGCTAATTTAAGCTTATGCTTTTGCTTAAATTAAATTTTAATTTAAACTCTATGGCTAATGTAAGTTCCTACTAAAGATTTTATTCAATTACGGTTTAAAATTGAAATGCTTCTACTATAAAACAAAAATCATTCAGATTTTTGCTCGATTCTTGATTTTCTAGTTGAACTAAAAAATTTGTTTAATCGTGTTTAGAATTT
Source organism: Tipula vernalis (assembly GCA_958295665.1). NCBI lineage: Eukaryota > Metazoa > Arthropoda > Insecta > Diptera > Tipulidae > Tipula > Tipula vernalis. The sequence continues at coordinate 314,065,651 of OY282558.1, read as the reverse complement.
AAACTCAATCACATAAAGTGCATTAAATATTTTGCTAAAAATTGTTTCAAAATGTGCTTCTCAAATGAAATATAAAGAAGATAATTTCTACTTAAAATTTCACTCAAACTCATTATATCGAGTTTAAAATTCAAGCCAATATTCCCTATTTAAAATTTCTTTATCTTAATTAATTTCTTCTTTGTTGAATGCAGTTGACCAATTATGGCTAGATCTATGTTCAAAACTACATTTATCATTTTGTTTAACTTCGAAAACATCTTGGAACTAAATTTCTGACTAAAAATCCTAATTTTTTTCGAATCAAGTTAAATATCCAACTTCGTTACTAGTCTCAACAACAATACATTATTTATAAGGAATCGTTACAAAAAAATTAATATTGATTCCCATTTGCACAAATAAGATCGCCCTCTTTCTCTCAACCAAGGCTGTTCAAATGGAGAAATGAAACAAGATTATAAAATAAAAAGGTGTGTTTCCAAAATTCCGCAAATAATTTAAGCTTCTGCTTTAGAATATTAAATTCACAATCTGCATCACTCGCTCATATATTATTGCCTACCACCTCAGCCATACCTGAAATAACCCTTAAAAATAATCAACTAAACGCAAATGTGAATGAGGGTGTTATATTTTTACCATAATAAACATAATTTTTATATCCATTAAAATGGTTTTCGTCGTACACGTATATTATTATGTTGATAAAGCATATTATTTGTAAGGAATATCACATAAATGTTAAATGAAAATCAGATAAATATTCTTCTTGCTCTGATAAATCCACACCTTTTCTACACATATTAGAATATTTTTGTAATTTTTTTGTCATCAGATGGTATATATCATGAGTATTACAGTTTTTTTTTTTGGCTTAAGCGCGGTGGATTATACGTCCCGTATATACCCATTTTAAAGCGTAATATTCTAATAGATATGTATTTAATATTTATATGCATGTTAAAAATACTTGTTAATGATCCTATTAATATTCAACATTTTTGTATCAACCCATTTTCGTCGAGAGATAAAATAGAGGATTTTTTTTTTTTGTCGACAATTAACAATAATTTATAGTTCTCCCTTTTATTTAATATAATATGTACATATCGTATTTATAAAAAAAATTTGAAATATAATCTTAATATAATCACGATAAATTTAAGAAGATTCATAAATAATATCTCAAAATAATTTTAAGAATTATTTTTAGTTTAGTTTCTACGACAAGTAATTTATTAACACGCCTCTTAATATTTTACAAGAATTTTTTGTCTTTAGCGGGTATTTTATTGATTTAATATACATTTAAATAAGAAATTATAAACAAAAATATTTATTAAACGTCAAACACATAAATTTGGAAGGTGGCATATAAAATATAATATATTCGACGTGTCATATGGCTCTCGCTTTAAGTTTAATTTTTTTTTTTAAATCTCCAACACTATCCATTGATAAAATAATTTCAGTAGTATGCCGTTGATCAATAAACTTTATTTATCTTTATTTTTATCGATATTTTATGGTGCTATTTATTAATAAGTATGTCCTAAATAAAGAAATTGCTTATATATAATTTATAATGTATATAAAATATATAAAAATGTCAAAAATTATTACATAAAGCTGTATACACATGCTTTTATGTACATATAAAAATGTATCTCTCTAAAATATTTATAAATATTCAAGTTCAAACAATAAATACATGAATTTAGATTGAAAAATTATAAAGAAGTTTGTTTTCTTTTATACTGATCGTGTCATGATATTGTAAGACTATTGGGGATTATATGGCATCATCATCATATTGATTAAATTTTTTTCAATTTACTTAATAAAGTTCTGCAAACAACAATTTGGTTTTTTGTGTTTTTTGGTTGGTTGTTGTTTTGTGGTTTGGTTTTTGGTCAGCGTATAATTCAAAAATATTTCAATTGTATTTCAAGCATCTTCTTATTCAAATCCTTATATACATAACTATAACATAAGAAGAAGAAATTTAGAAGTATTTCCGTTAACTTATTTTTGTGTTTACTTTAGAAAAATAAAAACGACATGCTTTGGGATGGTACACAAAATGAAAATAGAACATTAGATAAAAAGTCATTGTAGACGAGATCTTAGATAGGTGGAATTTATTACAAATGTTTAATAATCTTCCTCATGTTTATTTTTTTGCTGTGTGCTCCGAAAAGATGACGTTTGGGAATTTTGAGAAGCACAAAAATGTTTATATACATATGTATGTTATAGCCAAGTTTGAAAATCAACGAGCAAACAAAAAAAAAAAGAAATATTTCGATAAAAACATTTTTTCATTCTCAGCGAAAAAAATATGTCACAAAATTATTTCTTTAGATAAATTTTTGTCATTTTCTTTGTTGGCATTATCATCAACATGGGAGTGTTCCTTACAAAAAATGTAACATCTTCAAAAATTAGTTTATTTCTATTTTTAAAAAAAACGACAATATGTACAAAACATTTTGAACTTCATTAAAATCGTGGCACAGAAGCATAAATGTAACGTTATAGACGATTAAAATCTTTATTGTTTCTGATTTAAATTAAATTTTTAACTTCCTGCAATTTTATTTAACCTTTAATCCCGTATTGGGTTTCAATAAAAAATTATTTTCGCTGCTTATGAATTTTAATGATGTATCGATTTAATATAAAATTCATTAAAACAACAGCAATCCGACATAAAAATACAATGCGAATTTTTATGGTATTTGTGCAGAAATACCCAAAAAAAAAAAAAAAAATTAAAGCAACAATTTACAAGAAAACTGGCTCCACGGTCTCTTTCATATTTTTCGTTCTTGATTTGTTTTGAATGCCGCGCGTCTTTTTAACAAACAAAGTTTCGCCTTACAAAATAAAATTTTTTTTGTGGTTCATCGTCAATTTTTTGTGTGTGCAAAAAATTGCTTTTATATTATATAATATGGGTTCGATACATTTTCTTTTTATTATATATTTGGTACAAGAATACAGTTTCCTTATTTGGATGGACAAGAATGCGTGATGGAGTTAATTTTAAAATTTGATTTTAAACAATTTTTGTCTCGCTTGATACTTTGCTTTAATTTTATATAAATAAATGAATTTGCTTTTTTTTTTGCTAAGAATTCCTGTCTTCGGAACTGTTATTTTTGGTGGCCCACAAAATCAAAGTTTTATTCCAATAAACCATCCAAATATTGAACTATGTCAATTATTAATTCCACTTTAATTGTATTAGCGCAGTTTTAGATAATTGAAGCTTGTAGAATTTTAATAAAGAGATGTCATCTCGAGTACAATATTTCGGCGATAGAAAAATAGGAACCAATCCATAAAAATATAAAGGGCTCAAACCTAATGAGGTGATCAGAAATTCAGTCTTTATTATTTCTACTCCCAAATCAATCCCGAAATGAACCTCTTAAGTCAGTCTTCAGCTTAACCTCCAACTCAATTTACAAACTCAACCTATATCTCAATCGCAATACAATCCTAAACGCAATCACCAAATTGGCGGCCAATCCATCTATCAATGAAATTACCAAATCAACCCTTAATCAACTTTCAAACCAATCCTTATCCTAACTCCAAATCAACCCAATAGCAAGATGCAAATTGCTCGACTCAAATCTCAACCCTCTGCTCAACTTAACACTTATTTCCAACCCAATCACAAAATTAACTCGATTCGAAAGCTACATGCGTGTATGAACTTAACTCAATTTAACTTCCCAGTAAACCCTAAACTCGACCTCAAATTTTTCCATAACCGAATTTCTCTCTCAAATTAAACTCAAATTCTATCATACCATGATAGCAACGTACAATCATACCGGTATACGTCCCGTCGTATCATCATAACCTTAAACAATCATTCCATTATACTATTATTCCATTAAATTCGATTTTCTAAAAATCATTAGAAAATTTGTATAAAATCAGCCTCTCTAGAGTGTTACGTCTGGAGACGGATTGCATAGATGTGACTTGTCAATAGCTATTGCAGGAAAAAAATTCAGTTCAAGGTTCCCGTGGGAAATCTCCTAAAATCCGACTTTCCAAAAACCATTAGAAAATTTGTATGAAATCAGCCTTTAGAGTGTTATGTCTGGAGATGAATTATATTGATGTAACTTGTCAATAGCTATCGCGGAAAAAAAATTCAGTTTAAGTTTCCCGTGGGAAATATCGGGAAATTCGATTTTCTAAAAATCATAAAAAAATGTGAATAAACTCAGCCTCTCAAGTGTTATGTCTGAATATGGATTGCGATGTCACTTGTCAATAGCCACACAGTTGAAAAAATAACTTTAATTTTTAATGCAAGCCTTTCATTACGACTTATGTAATGCAAGTTATTATTAAATTGTAAAGAATTATTGCTTTAAAATGAATTTTAATTATCTTACAAAACACCTTGCTAGGCTGGGTCGTAGTGGGCAAAACCGCAAATTATTGCTCATCACCACAAAACTACCATGTATGCAACACGCTATCAATAGAAGAAACTCTAAATGAGCAACTCCGAAATTTTTTTGAAATTGAACATCTCAACGCCGCATGTCCTGCGATGTCCAAGCAAGAACAGTATGTGGAGGATCATTTTAAGAAACACTATGGACGCACGGCCGCAGGTAAATTTATTGTGAAACTTCCAATTTCTCAACCACCCTCGGTTTTAGGTAACTCGCAAGATATGGCTCGTCGAAGGTTTAACAGCCTGGAACATCGGCTAACCAGGAATGATAATCTGAGAAAGGTCTATCAAGAAACCATTGAAGAATATTTAGAGTTAGGCCATATGAGGCAAGTCACAGCAGAAGAGGTCTCCGCAACAAATTTCTTCTGACCGCATCATTGCGTGTTAAAACCGGATAGCTCCACGACCAAGATGAGGATAGTTTTTGACGCCTCGGCAAAATCTGATTCCGGAAAGGCTTTAAACGACATTCTTATGGTGGGCCTGTATTGCAACAAGACGTGTTCTCTATTTTGGCCTGGTTCAGAACCTACGAGTACGTATTCAGTGCAGATATCTGTAAAATGTATCGTCAGATAATGGTTACTGACGATGATGCTCAGCTACAACATATATTCTGGAGAAAAACACCATCAGAATCTCTAAAAATGTTTAAACTGCTCACCTTAACCTTCGGTACAGCCAGTGCTTCGTATATCTAGCAACAAAATGTGTTCAGAGGTTAGCGGAAATTCATCAGGAACAGTATCCCTTGGCATCACAAGTCATAAAGCGCGACGTATACGTAGATGATGTACTGACCGGCACCAATAATTTGGAGGAGGCTAAGACTATAAAAACTCAAATCTCGAAAATTCTAAGCACGGCGGGAATGGAACTCCGAAAATGGTGCGCCAACTCGCAAGACATTTTGGAGGGCACACCTCAGGAACATCGCGAGAAACTGCTTCAGCTCGAAAATGGCGATTTCATCAAGACACTTGGGATGTATTGGCAGCCATCATCGGACGTTTTCTGTTTTAATGTCCAGGTTAAAGACAATGGAGGACGAGTTACGAAAAGAACAGTTTTGTCGGACATAGCTCGTATATTCGATCCACTCGGGCTTACCTCGCCAGTCATTACACGAGCAAAAATTTATTTACAAAAAATATGGATGCTTAAGAATGATTGGGATCAGTCGCTTCCACAAGATCTGTTTACTGTTTGGCAAGATTTTCGAAATCAGCTCACACTTTTAAACGATCTTCAAGTTAGTCGGCGGATCACATTAACATCAATGGGCGTGGTTTACGAGCTTCACGGGTTTGCAGACGCTAGCGAAAAGGCATTTGGAGCAGCTATATATCTGAGGAGTCAAGGAATGTGCTCCGTTAACGTTCAAATAATCTGCGCAAAGTCTCGTGTGGCGCCTCTCAGTAAAACAACCATACCACGTCTTGAACTTTGTGCGGCTCTGCTGTTAGTTGAACTGGTAAGAAAGGTTATTCCAGTCTTAAATATCACCATTCATGAAACCTACTACTGGTCAGATTCAGCAGTCGCATTATCGTGGATCTCTTCGGAATCAACCACATTTACAACATTTGTCGGGAATCGAGTAGCAAAAATTCAGAGACTGACAGCAACATCTAATTGGCGCCATATCAGCACTAAATTCAACTCGGCGGATCTATTGTCGAGAGGATGTTCGCCACTAGAACTGATACGGCACTCATCGTGGTTTACAGGGCCATCATTTTTGAAAGCCTCGCCTGACCAATGGCCTACGTCACGCATACCAGTAATAGATGAAGTTCCGGAACGTCGGCAAACTAAAGCCGCCTTGGCATGTTCATCTGCGCTGGAGGAGGTGGACCTTCTGCAGAGATTCCAATCACGAAATTTTCTCTCTTTGCAAAGAATTATGGCTTATGTTCATCGCTTTATTCACAACTATCTGTCAAGGGAAGAAAGTGATAGGATATATAGTGACATCCAGGCATGTGATCTTCAGAATGGTCTAAATTTAATAATAAAGATAATACAGTCTACTGGTTTTAAAGACCAGATGGGGTCATTAAGGGCCAAAACACCACTCAGTCCCAAGGACCCATTAATTCCTTTGTCTCCTTTCCTAGATAGTAGCGGAATCCTTCGAGTGGGGGGTCGACTAAAACATTCATCCCTCTCATATTCAACGAAATATCCGATTTTATTGCCATCCACACATCCAATTACCTTGTCAATCCTGTCTTATTTTCATAAAAAACTTCTTCACGCAGGTCCACAGGCATTACTGGCAGCTGTGCGGCAAGAATACCGGCCAATTAATGGACGAAGGTTAGCAAAAAGGGTGTGCCACAATTGCATCCTCTGTTTCCGATTTCGAGCAAAAACGAGTCAGCAGAAGATGGGGGATTTTCCAACCGAACGTGTTACATGTGCGCCACCATTTTACAATGTTGGAGTCGACTTCGCAGGTCCTTTCTTTATACACCACAAAATACGAGGCAAGGGGCCAACAAAAGGATATTTAGCCATATTCGTATGTCTGGCGATAAAAGCAGTTCATTTGGAACTGGTGTCAGACCTGTCTTCAGATGCGTTTGTTGGAGCTCTGAAGAGATTTATTTCAACAAGAGGTATGTGCAAAAACATATTTTGTGATAATGGTACGAATTTTGTAGGAGCAAATTCTTCCTTACACGAGTTGTACCAGTTATTCAAAACTCAACATTGTAACGACGGGATTTTGCGCATATGTCAAGACGGTATGATAAATTGGCGTTTTGCTCCACCATTGGCCCCACACTTCGGTGGGATCTACGAAGCTGCCGTAAAATCCGCGAAGCACCATTTACGTCGGATAATGGGGGACTCATCCTTAACGTATGAAGAGATGAATACAGCATTTAAGCAAGTGGATGCTGTATTAAATTCACGGCCATTGACCCCACTATCATCAGACCCGAACGATCTGGAGGCAATTAATCCCGGGCATTTTCTAGTCGGACGACCTCTCACGGCAATTATGGAGCCGAATATCGAAAATGAAAAGGTGCCGTATTTAAAACGGTGGCGCCATGTTCAGCAATTACATCAGCACTTCTGGTCGCGTTGGACTAATGAGTACCTCCTAGGGATGCAGCATCGCAGAAAATGGTCAACATCATCGCGGAACATTGATGTCGGAGAACTCGTTCTCGTAAAGGAAGAGAATCTGCCACCTCTGAGGTGGAAAATGGGTCGTGTGTTGGAGGTTCATCCGGGAAGCGATAAATTGGTTAGGGTGGTCGCTCTAAAAACTCAAGGGGGCATTATAAAAAGGCCAGTTACCAAAATCTGTCCTTTTCCATCGATGGGTACGGAATCGATGTTGAAAGCTGGAAGCATTCAAGGCGGGGATGATGAATAATCTTCGTAATTTAATTTTTATTATACCTTATTATTCTCTAATTTCAAAATCATTCATTTTTATTTTTATTAATTCATATTGCATTTAAAACTTTTTGGTCACCCTCATTTAACATCCGTACACACATAATTATCATATTTTTGTTTATATAACGTTCAAACCATTAAATCTGCTGATTTGGGTTTGCGTTATATCCATGACGTAATTAATTGTTAATTTCTAGTTTGTTAACGTAAAATAAAATCAATTGCATATCGAATATTGGAGAAGTAACATCCAATAAATTATTGTGCTTAATATCATAAATTGAATAAAATAAATTAGTCGCCACGCTGAAATAAAGTGCTTGGCAAAGTTTTTTTTGATTTAATCATCTTCGACGAAATTAGCTGGAATCTTGGAAAGGCCCAAGATTATACAAATGTTTTAAGTTAAAATTATGAGATGCTCTTCCGCAAAGATAAATTCCAAAGCAAACGTCTTCCACGTTTTCGTCTCATTCGAAGCACACCCCGTTTATTTTTGTACGATGGCGAATCGGTCTTTTGTTAGGAACCCCCCAATTGCGAGAAACTATCCGAATTCAGGTGTGCGAACGTGCCGATTAATGCATCGAAAGCCAGTCGTTACAAAATGGCGCCGAAACAGGGACTTGAAGGTTTCTAAAGATTTATAGTTGGATAATTGAATTTGTTTTTGTTACCACTTTCACAATAATTAGTTTTCAGTTTAAACATCAATTTTTTTTTTGCTTGATGGATAGTACACCTATGAGTTTGCGATAGAGTTACTTGATATGGTTTTCTCGCAAACACAGAGGTGGACTGCTCAAGTAACCGTTAGATAACAGTGATGATTGAAGAATATTATGGTGCTGACGATAGAGGTTTGCCGTTAAATCAAATTACTTATTAGACCATACTTTCTACTCATCTATTCAAAATCTTGTGTTATTTTTGCAAATAATTTAAATCCGATAGATTTTATATTTTTTTTTAAATTTTTTTTTTTTTGGTGAAACGAGCCCGCGTATTTAAAATTTGGAAGAATATACGCGTGTGGGGATAATAATATGACTAAAGTGGAATTTATTGAGCGGTGGAAATTAATCTCAGTTGTTTATTATTTAAATATTTTGTTTGAAAATTAATATTGATATTGTGTTTTTTTTGTAAAGTTAATGGTGCTTTCTTGTTATTTATTTAAATTTAATTACAAATTATATAATTTATTTAATTAGTGATATTTTCTTTCTCAATTATTTTTTTTGTTGAGTTTATTTCACCAAGCTTAAATTATATAACATACGGTTTAAAGAAATTTTTTTTGGCCACAACTTGTGTGCAGTTATTTGTGTCTTTGTTACGATATAGTTAACATTATAAAATCGATTTATTTGGATACGTTTTTATTTTCCAAGTGTTAAGATGACACTCTTGCGGTCGAAGTGTCTTTTGAACAAGACGAGTTTAGCGTAGATTGTCAAGTACGTTCTATAGACCCTACTGATGAAGAAGCCGCGATAAAACTGAACGATCTGTTTACACGCGAAAGAAACCAATTGGTCTTGAGGCCAACCGTCTCTCATGTTCCTAAGGAACAGAAAGATATAGAAATAAAATTATGCATCGAACGATGTAAAGAATTGTTAAAGGAGGGCCAGAATTATATTGAAAATACCCCAAATCCTATTTTGTTCACGGCATTAACTAGAGTATGGCATTGGAAGGATCGAATTTTCCGTGTTAAAAAGTCATTTAAAAATCCGTCAGAAGTAGAACCTACGCTTGTCCACTTAAGACGATATATTCAGTAGTTAGAAAGATTTATGGAGGCCGAGGAGGACGATACTGACACTGACGGCGAGAAATCTAACAACTTGAAAGAAAATGCAACTGATCCGAAGGCCGAGTTAGCGAAAGTTGTTACTACTAACACGATAGAGATAATTGCACCTTCTACTACAGTTTATTTACCTCAAGTTGACACATTAGCTTCGAAACTAGCATTAACTAATCTCACGGGGAGCAAAAGAGAGCAGAATCCAACGCCGATGCCTAGTAGTATAGCGTTTAGTAACCCAATGGAACAAAAACCTTCGGGTTATGACACGATTTGGAATCATTCAAGAATGACGAGCGTACCATCCTCGGTTGCTGCTAACGGATATTCGAATTTCGGTGGCGATCGCGATTTTCTAATTCATTCAATTTATCTCCAAATACAGCGATTAAACAAGAACATAAATTTTTCGATGCCCGACCGGTCTAATTCCTGTTTCGAGGACAGTAACATCAAAGGAAGAACCCAAGCGCATAAAGTTTCCCCCGATATGTTTATAAAACACGCCAGGTGGAATGTTCCGAAATTTACGGATTTCACGCCACCTAGTCGATCGGGCAGAGGCTTGAATATTCGCGACTTTATCTTTCAAATCGAAAATATGGCAATGATTAATTGTTTTCCAGTCGAGGAACTCCACCGGGTCATTTTTAATTATGTCGAAGGCGCAGCCCAAAAGTGGCTTTTGATATTTTTGCGTAAGTTTCCGGGCGCGAACTGGTCCAATACACGACCAGAATTTATATCACGTTTCTCTGATCCGGGTGGAGACGAGGAAGAAAGATTACTTCTTCAACAAAAACAGCAAGGCACGTTATCCATAGATGAATTTGTTTTGGAAATTGAATCAATGAATTACCGACTCCAGGTACCCTTCAGCGAGTATCAACTACTACGAATTATAAAAACTAACTTGAATCCGGCTATTAAAACCCAAGTGCTAGGATACACGTTCCCAAATATTGAAAGTATGAGAAAACATTGTAAGAGTCTCGAGATGTTGTGGACGCAATCAGGGTATGATCCACGAAAATTCGTCGATCTTAATAGGCGTCGCTATACCAACCCGCAGATCAGTGAGTTAGCAGTGTCAGGTCAAGATTATGAAATTTTACCGGCAACGGAGAGTTGTACTTCAGTACCAGAATTGGGGAAAACATAGCGTCTATGGAAAGGATGTCAATTTCGAAGCCAAGCGGGATTTCAATATGTTGGAACTGTCGAGACATAGGACACCTATTTAAGGATTGTAATCGCCCCGTGGATGGATTATTTTGTTTTGGATGTGGCAAGGATGGAGTCATAAAACCTGCGTGTATTACGTGTAAAGGCAGGAATCAGTCGTTAAACCAACGTCCGAGTGTGCCAGTTCCTGGGATGTCGCACTCAGGAGTGAAGGAGGTACCCAGAATAATGTCGAGAAATAACCTTCGCTAACCAAACCCACCTGCACTCCGACTTCTATGAAGCAATATTTTGTAGCGAAGCCCGTTCCTCAGTACTTAATATCAGCCAGTCAATTCGGTAATAGTATGACTATAGTTCCCAAAGCTAACCGTTTGGTCCGAATTCTACAGTATTGGAAAATGAAACGTCATATAAAAAGGGAGTGCTCAGCCGTCACGTTACCGGAAATAGAGAATGAAGAGGACGACCCCCGACCTTATATCACCATTAAAATAAAAGAGGTTCGGGTTAGAGGACTAATGAATAGTGGAGCGACGATCAGTGTGCTAGGTTGTAACGCAGAACGATTAATTCACGAAATCATAGCTAAATTGCATAAAATAGATTCAATCATTAGAACAGCAGATGGAACACCAAACCCTATAATTGGCTACATTAATGTACCAGTGAGCTTAAGGGACAAAACAGCAATGATCCGATTTTACATTGTTCCCACACTACGTGCTCAAATATATTTAGGAATCAACTTCTGGAAAGTTTTCGGAATTTCTCCAGCTGTATTAGAAACTATCGACACTACTAATATGGAAATGCCCGAGCATGATTTGACGCACTTTCAATCAATACAGCTAGAACATGTTATGAAAAGCTTCCTAACGTTTGAAGAAAAAGGGTTGGGAAGAATCCATTTATTTACCCATAAAATTGACGTGGGAGCAAACGGCCTATCAAACAAAGGCATTATCCAGTGTCACCAGCGGTACACTCGGAAATGGACAGTATAATAGAAGATATGTTAAAAAAAGATGTAATAAAAGAAAGTGTAAGCGCATGGAGCTCACCAGTGGTACATGTCAAGAAACCCAATGGAAAATCACGCCTCTGTATCGATTCCAGGAAACTTAATCAGGTTACGAAAAAGGATGCCTATCCGGCGCCTAATATAGAAGGACTTCTAGGAAGGCTCGGCGATACGAAAATTATATCGAGCATCGATTTAAAGGACGCTAACTGGCAGGTACCGTTGGCAGAGGAATCAAAGGATAAAACTGCATTTTCCATCCCTGGAAGGAAGCTGTACCATTTTAAGGTCATGCCTTTTGGCCTATGTAATGCAGCTGCATCAATGTGCCGTCTTATGGACATCGTCATTCCTCATGAGTTTAGAGAGAAAATCTTCATTTACCTTGACGATTTGCTGGTGGTATCACCGACGTTTAGTGAACACCTGAAACGGTTAGGTTTAGTCGCTCAAAAACTTACCGAAGCCGGACTAACAATTAATAAGGTAAAAAGTAAGTTTTCTTTGAGAAAAATTAAATATCTGGGATATATCGTATAGGTGAAGAGGGATTAACCGCCGATCCTACTAAAGTCAATGCTATTTGTGATTACCCCCAGCCAACGACCGTGAAACAAGTACGAAGATTTTTTGGGATGGCTGGGTGGTACGCAAGGTTCGTGTCAAATTTTTCTGAGATTCCAGCCCCTATTACTGCATTGCTTATGAAAAATAGGAGGTTTAACTGGACTGATGAGTACCAAGAAGCGTTTAGCAAAATTAAGCAATTGTTAACGAGTGCACCTGTGTTGGTAAACCCCGACTACACTAAACTATTTTTGATAAGGTGCGATGTCAGTACCGAAGGATTAGGTGGCGTTCTGTATCAGGAGTTAGAAAAAAAAATTCACGGTTTCGGAGTTAGAGTGTCTCGCTGTTCTTAAAGCAGTTGGTAAATTTAGACCATATATAGAAGGCTTCAAGTTCAGAGTTATTACAGATCATGCTGCATTACGATGGTTGATGACCCAAAAAGATCTGACAGGTAGGCTAGCCCGCTGGAGCTTAAAACTCCAGCAATATGATTTTGAGATAGTACACTAAAAAGATAAATTTTATAAGTTAGGACTACAAAGGCGTCTAATAAACTAGCCAGACCATTAATGGGGTATACGAGAATATCAGAGAGGCCATGGCAGCGGGTGTATGTGGATCTTTTAGGACCGTATCCAAGGTCAAGTTTAGGAAAAACTTACATATTCATTGTTCTAGACCAGTTGACTAAGTTTGTGTTACTCAAAACCCTACCAAAAGCAAGTACTCAAGCTCCATTCATCGGTCAACGACATACTCGCCACACTACCTTATGTTTGGATATCACAGAATTTGGCATGCGGAACAGTACAAACTGTTGAAAGACGCTAACTGTCTACTGGATTCAGAACCCGATATTTTACCAAACCACTACAAAATGCCGATCATTCATACTCAAATACGTCAACATCTCCGAGAGGCATACGATAATTATGCTAGGCGGTACAACTTACGTGCTCGTGATAAACAATTTATAGTAGGCCAAACTGTTTATGTAAAATCCTATCGGCAAAGTGATGCAAGCAAGCAATTCTGCGCTAAATTCGCCCCTGTTAGAGTAAAAGGAAAAGTGGTTAAGCGCGAAGGAAATGTTAACTATGTAGTGGCAAATGACAAGGGAAAAATATTAGGCACTTACCATGCCAAAGACCTAACCGAATGATTTCGAAACTGATAATGCGTACGTTATATGATTGCAATATTACGACGGTTAACGAGATTTTTGTTTTGCAGTTTAAATGTGAAATTTCGAGTGGAATTTTCAATATAATCTGTGTTGTAACATGAAAATCTCGCGCACCGTAAATCTCTATAGGGATACTAAATGTATAGATGATCGATACTATAGTATATAGAATTTAGGTATTATATTGTTTTTTGTACCTATCTGTATGGTAATGATAATAAATATGTTAAAATTTATATAAAGAACAACGAGATATATACTTATATAATTAAGCCGTTAGTATATAAGGTTTTTTTTGGATAGAAAAAAATAATGACGCTGTGGTGTATATAAGTACATAACAAAAAACTGTAGTACATAACAAAAAAATAAATATTTTTGGCTTCCGATTTGTTGGGAGGAAAAAAAACGAGGACAGAAAAGTTTGGATCGATGATCAAGAAAGGTGTTTTAAAAAAAATAAATAAATAACACAAAATAATAATAATTAGATATTGAATATATAGACGATAATTTTGTGATAACACAGAAGAAGAATTATTAAAAATAATCTACCGGTCTAACGTAAAAGGTCTATAATATTGTAATACAACATATAAATACAAAAAAATTAAATAAAACAATAATTCCAACACGGTTTTAAAACAGTAGCGTGGTTGGAAAATGAAAAACAGTAAGCTCGGAACGACCGATAATTTTTTGTGAGAGTGAGGATTCATAATAAAATGAAACAATAATCCTACATCAAAAAAATAGTTCCAGCATTCCGCAGTGGTATTTTTTTCCCCGTGTTCGAGAAACCAGAACAAATGAATTAAACGACAAATCGCAAGTCCAACCTAACGGATTATACGTATTTATTCTACAGTTCAAAGAACAGTTCAAAGGTACCTATAGGTTTAGAATTATTTATTGTAGTGATAATTATAGTTTTTTTTTGTAATATTTAGTTTTACGATAATTTAAGGAATCAATTTTTTTTGTGAATAAAAGTTTATTAAAAATAAATATCGGGAAATATCGGGAAATTCGATTTTCCAAAAATCATTAGAAAATGTGTATAAAATCAGCCTCTCAAGTGTATGTCTGAATATGGATTGCATTGATGTGACTTGTCAATACACTGCAAAATTTTTGTGCATTTTATTTACGAATGGTGTTCGTAACCACAATTCGTACTATTAAAGTAAAAATTACTCTATTTACGAAACAAACCTAATTTTTGAAAAAAATTCATAAACATTTGTGCGTTAATATTACGAATCATAGTTCATAAACAAAAAAATTATTTAGTTTTTTGTGCTATAAATATAATACATTTATATGTTGTTTGCGTATTAGTGCAACTTGCATGATTTTATTTAAAAAAACTACATTTATGAATAATTCATAATATTTATGAATAAGACGAGTGCGAAAATATTTATTAAATGCTTATTTTTCGTTATATTAACGAATGTGGCACTACAATTTAAGAATATTATAATTCGAATTTTAAATGTATGTGTTGATGGCTGCGTATGTTTGAAGAAATCCAACTTTTATGACATCTATAAGATAAGAATTTCCTTTTGTCATTTCCACGTCCGGAACAGAAAGTGCTTCAGAAGTGAAATGCGTAGTGATTTTTCATTTTCCAAGTAAAAGAAATCGAACAAAAAAATCTAGTAGACATAATACAATTAAATTGTAAATTTAACATTTTTTTAACGTAATATTGATAAACTCCTTCATTAAATTAATAACAAAAACCAATTCATATGTTGTACATAAGAGCTCCACTGCTTTTCTAATTGCGCGAAAAAATCAAGTTTCATCATAACGTAATGTACATGAATTTGTTCGTACTTTGGACGAATCTATTCGTAGCATCTATGAAAATAAAGTAAAGTGGAATCATATTCAGAACAACGAAATTAAATAAATTGCTTTCGCTTCTTTATTAACAGTTGCGTAACAGATGAAACAGATTTTTGTATGCTGAAAAACAGGTTAATATGATATTTTTTGCCACTGTTGTATAAGTGTTTTCATTTGGCACGTGTTCTTATTAAAATAGAGCTCATTTTCATTTGGTGAAATTAAAATAAGAACAATTTTCTGTGAAAAAAATTAATTTCTTTTAGTCTATAAATAATGAGTAAATAAATAAATTATGTAATCTACAGGGCTAAATTTTAATATGTTAACAATACTGCAGCATTATTATACATAGTTAATCATGGTTGACGATTCGGAATTCGATCCACCTTATACCGTATCAACTATTCCAAATTTTGCTGCTCCTGTAAATCCAAATGTATCAGCAGCACAAGGAGGCCATAGATTAAAATCGTTTTTGCAGTAGTGGGATCAAACGAATTTATTGAATGTTTTAAAAGGTAACAAAACAATGTTTTTTTATTCGCTCCATATAGCTGCTATCGAGAGCCGTCATATAAAAAGTGGCTCCCGATAACGCTCTGTATAAATAGGCAGATCCAAATATTTTTTATATCAAGTTTTTGCTAAACAATTGAGTTAAAAATGATAGTTTGATGTTAAATAAGTTTAGTTTACCAATAAATAGCGCGTCAAATTTAAATTTAGGCATAGGAAAATAACGGCTCTCGATAGCAGCTATCCGGAGCGAATAAAAAACGCGGCTAAAATATGCAATTAAAAGTACTGTGTAGTTATAATTTAAGTTATTTAATTTACAGAAAGGCAATTAAATGAACCATGGCGCATTGCACACATTTTGGAATAAATTACCTATTATCAAATTTGTTTTTAAAATTTTATCAATTTAATCTTGTAAAAATAAACTAACATTTAAAAATAAATATAATTACTGATTAAAAAAATTAATAGGATTAGTGTAAGCGCCATGTTGACTTATAAAATAAATAAATAATAAAATTACAAAATTTTAAGTTTTTATTTCTCTACAATTGGCTGTATAGATTTTATGAATTTATTCATCAATCGACCCAAAAATTTACATTCTTGTTATGAACCATACATAAATGTTATGTAGTTTTGTGAATCAATTATCGTTCCTACACATTATGAATTATTTTCAGTATATTTATGAAAATAATCATCATATTTGTGAATTATTCATAACTGCTTAATATTCTATTTTCCCTATACACGAATAATTTCGTAGATACAATTAATGAATTTCTAAACTTGTATGTATGAATTTATTCGTTAATGTGATTTAACATTTCATTAGTATTATGAAAAATTTTATTGTTTCTTTATTCCTTACGTTAATAATAAGAATTTGTTCATTCAAAAATACTTTCAACTACTTTAAAATAATAACATTTTTCGTATCTGTTATGAATCAACTCATATATACTACAACGTAAGTAGTTAAAATTAAAATAAAAAAATGTTTGTGTTTCACTGTATTAACGTATGATTTTCTAACTATTAACGAAGGGTCGTATTGGCTCAGTTTTAGCGAATTATTCTTACTATTAATGCAGTTTTTTTCTATGTTGATGTAGGATTTTTTTCAGTGTAGCTATCGCAGGAAAAAAACTCAGTTCACGTTTCCCGTGGGAAATCTCTGAAAATTCTTTCATCAAAATTCGATTTTCCAAAGATCGTTAGGCAATTTATATAAAATTAGCCTGTATGGTGTTATATCTGGAGATGGATTGCATTGATGGCACTTGTCCATAGCCATCGCAGGGAAATTTCAGTTAAAGCTTCCCGTAGGAAATCTCGAAAAATCCGATTTTCCAAAAATCATTAGAAAATTTGTATAAAATTAGTCTCTAAAGTGTTATATCTGAATTTAGATTGGATTGACGTGACTTGTTAATACCTATCGCAGAAAAAAGCGAAACCTCGTAAAATCCGAATTTCCGAATATCGTTAGAAAATTTGTATAAAATCAACTTCTAGAGTGTTTATCTGGAGATGGATTACATTAATGTGACTTGTCAATAGCTATCGCGGAAAGAAAATTCAATTGAACTTTCACGTGGGAAATATCGGAAAACTCTATTTTCCAAAAATCATTAGAAAATGTGTATAAAATCAGCCTCTAAAGTGTTATGTCTGAATATGGATTGCATTGATATGACTTGTCAATAGCTATCGCAGGAAAGAAACTCAGTTCAGGTTTCCCGGGGGAAATCTCTGAAAATTCTTTCATCAAAATTCGATTTTCCAAACATCATTAGGAAATTTATATAAAATTAGCCTGTAGGGTGTTATGTCTGGGGATATATTGCATTGATGTCACTTGTCAATAGCCATCGCATGAAAAAAATTCAGTTAAAATTTCCCGTACGAAATCTCGGAAAATTCGATTTTCCAAAAATCATTAGAAAATTTATAACATCAGTCTTTTGAGTGTTAGGTCTTGAGATGGATTGCATTGATGTGTCTTGTCAATAGCTATCTCGAATTTTCTAAGATTTCCCACGGGAAACTTAAACTGAATTTTTTTCCAGCGAATTATTATCCTGCACTAGCTATTGACAAGTCAAATCAATGCCATCCAACTCCAGACATAATACTCTAGAGGCTGATTTTATACATCCATTTCTTACTTTTGACTGGACATTTTTTAAAATTTTCCGTGATTTCCCACTGAAAACTTGAACAGAATTGTTTCTTTTAATAGCTATTGACAAATCACATAAAAACGATTCAACTTCAGATATACACTCTAAAGTCTGATTTTATTCTAAATTTTTTGGATTGTTCTGATTTTCCGATATTTTCCACAACTAGGTTAAACAAAGTTTTCCACGTA
Organism: Tipula vernalis; assembly: GCA_958295665.1. NCBI lineage: Eukaryota > Metazoa > Arthropoda > Insecta > Diptera > Tipulidae > Tipula > Tipula vernalis. Next base: position 314,047,184 of record OY282558.1, on the reverse strand, counting down.
AGATCATTTACAAAAGTTGTTAGTGCAATCCATATATCCTATTTACTTTTGGCTGTTAACCACCAAATTGTTTATTTTTGGCCGGAATGTTAATAACATAATCTGCATTATCGACGTGGTACTTTCGGCTGGAAACTTTCGTCTAACTTTAACAGGGTGGTGTGGCCAACAATTTTGAGAAACTTATTACGCAAATGTCTTACAATTTTATTTGTTTGTATTTCTCACAGTTTGCCTGTGTCCTCTCTACAGCCCGAATGGTTTACCCAATCGAACTAAAACTTCATGTTCAATATTTTTTGTTAAATTTTGAGGTTCCAGCTCGTAGCTTCTGTGAACCAGAAAATTTATTTTGCAAATATTTCAAAAATATACAATTTACAGAAAACATAAAGAAAATAAAAATTTAAAAAAATATTAATTTTGTAAGAAATTGTGTTAATAAGTTTCACAAATGTCGCTGTTTGTAAAAGAAAGTCTTTTGTTGGCCACGCCTCAGTTTTTTTTACAGGCATAAATTACATTTAATTAGTTTACAACAAAATTATTCAAATGTACATAAATCGCCCCGATGGCACAGTGGTTATCATGCTTGCTTTAAGCTCCGAGGTCCCAGGTTCGATTTCCGGCCGATGATGAAAAAATCACGGCTGGTTAATTGACAAACAAGAAAATACCTTAAGAGCAAATATTTTAAATAAAACACATTTTAAAAGGTTATTTTAGTTCGTTGTATACCTGAGGGGATGGAGGAGGCTGCCCCAAACCTCCGCTTTAACGATTTATTAAAATTCCACTATTAATAGGAATTACAACGTTTTTCAAAAACTTGTGTTTTATCAGAAAGCTACTAAGCATTGGTTCTCTCTGCGCTGTTGTGTGTGCATTCAGATGTGCAAGGTATTGGCAACAAAAATCCAATAGGGTCTTCTTGTACTTTACTTTGTGTTTTTCTCGACTTAAGCTGTTGATAATTGGAGGTGCTCTCCTTCGGGAGCTCCTCGATTTCTCAAAAATTTAAATCCCTAAAAATATCTAGAAAAACCAAAAGTAAAGCGGTACCGTTGTATTTTCGAAGATAAAAATTTCCCCCAAAAAATCCGCAGACAGTAGTTTACTAAAACTTATCGCTCACCCTTTATTGACAAAACAGAAGTAGAGGACGAAGTACCTAAAATGCTCATTCAAAGAATAATAATAAAATTGTATTCTCCTGGGAGTAGCCCCGTTTGGATAGTACCAAAAAAGATAGACGTCTCAGGGAAAATAAAATGATGATGACAAATACCCCACAGATATTCTCGTTAAACTAGGCAAATGGCAACATTTTACGAAATTAGATCTCGCATCAGGATTTCACCAAATTGAATCTCAAAGAATAAAAAAAAAAGCATTTTCAGTTGAATTCGGTTATTACGGATTTATACGAATGCCCATTGGTCTTAAAAACGCTCCTAGTACCTTTCAACGGGTTATGGATAATGTTTTAGGCAAACTACATACAAGAGAAAACATATTTTTGTTATATGAATGATATATTCATATTCTCTACAAGCCTATAAGAACATATTGAAAGCCTTGGTAAAGTTTTTAAAAACTAGAAAGAGCTAACCTTAAAATTCAGTTAGATAAAACAGAATTTTTACATAGGTAAGTAGCCGTTATAGAACATGTAATTAGACCTGAATTAGTTAAACCAAACCCCGATAAAATTGAAGCAATAAATAAATTTTCATTACTTCAAACCGAATAACAAATTTAAAGTTTTTAAGAGCAATACCCAGATTTAACACAAGAATTTACATTAACCACGAATGCAAATAACCTATGCAATAGGCACAGTTCTATCACAAGGTCCCAAAAGAAAAGACTTACCGAAAGAGCTCTTAGCCATCGTTTAGGCAACCAAGTACTTCCAATCATACCTTTTCGGTCAAAATTTTCTAATTCCCACACAAACCCATAACCTGGTTATTTTCTTTAAAACAACCAAACTTCAAATTAGGGAGATATACATATGTAGATTAAAATTAGAAGAATTCTATTACAAAATTCAATACAAGTTAGGAATTTTGCATTCTAATGCTGTGGCATTATCAAGAATCGAAACCAATCGAATACAAAATTATTATGCATTCCCAAGACAAGAAACAGCGTAAACACCTTTAGACTTCAATTAATCATAATATAAAACCTGACGTAACAAAATATTGTACTATGAAAGAGAAAATATTATTCGAAGACAAAAAAAAAGAATAACGTAGCACATATCACAAACCGGCGCATCATCTTAACTAAAATTTTACACACAGAATTTAATAGGACTCAAAAGAAACCTAGTTTGTGTTTACATGTCATGCGAAAGTTTTGAAATGGTAAAAAATTGATACTGTTAAAGTTAGCCGAAACATGCCAGCCGAAAGTGAAAAGTCGATAATGTAGATTGTGTTAGCCCAGGCGGAAATAAAGATATGGTAATGCAGATTGTGTAATCCAGCCAAAAGTGGGCAACGCAGATGATTTTATCATTCGAGCTGAAAATAAAAAAAATTGTAATTATCAGCTGAAAGTAAATAGGACACATGGATTTAAATAAAAAATTTTTGTAAATAGTTTTACGTGGAAAACTTTGTTTAACCTAGTCGCGGAAAATATCGGAAAATCAGAAGAATCCACAAAAATTGGAATAAATTCAGCTTCTAGAGTGTATATCTGACGTTGAATCGTTTTTATGTGATTTCTCAACAGCTATCGCAGAAAAAAATTCAGTTCAAGTTTCCCGTCGGAAATCTTGGAAAATTCGATTTTCCAAAACTCCTTGGAATTGTATAAAATCAGCCTCCGAAATTTGTTTCCTTCGATAGATTATGAGAAATCACATCAATGCAATCCATCTCCAGACATAACACTCTAGAGGCTGATTTTATTGATCCATTTACTTTCATCTTGGATCTTTTTTGTATTTTCTAAGATTTCCCACTGGAAACTTAAACTGAATTTTTTTCCTGCGATAGCTATTAGCAAGTCACATCAATGCAATTAATATCTAGACATAATACTCTAGAGAGGCTGATTTTATACATATTTTCTAATGATTTTTAGAAAATTGAATTTTGCGAAATTCCCCGCGAGAAACTTGAACCGAATTTTTTTCTGAAGTAGCTATTGACAAATCACATACAAACTATTCAACTTCAGATATAAACTCTAAAGGCAGATTTTATTACAATTTTGTGGATTCTTCTGATTTTCCGATATTTTCCACGACTAAGTTAAACAAAGCTTTCTAAGTAAGACTATTTACAAAAGTTTTTTTATTGCAATCCATGCATCCTATTTACTTTTGGTTGTCAACCACCAAATTGTTTATTTTCGGCTGGAATGTTAATAACATAATCTGCCTTATCGACTTTTTACTTTCTGCTGGAAACATTCGGCTAACTTTAACAGAGTAAAAAATGTTGGTAAAATAATAAACACTAAGGGCAGAGTAATAGAACCCAAAGTAAACTTAATTAGATCAAAAATATTCTTAAAGGACTTACAAACTACGGAAGAACAAAGAAAGAAAATAAACGAAATACATTTAGGGAATGAACACCGAGGAGTACTCGAAAACTACGAACAGATAAAAAGAATGAATGAATACATAAAACATGTGACACCTGTCACACATAAAAATCTACCGAATATTCAATTTCAAGAAACCGAAACACCAAAAATCCCAATTCAAGTAATACATGCAGATGTATGTATATCACCTAAACGGTCAGCATTTTTAACAATAATACACGCATTTTCCAAATTTGGCGCATCGTATAGACTTATCTTCACCCGCTAATGCCGCTTATTTTGTTTCCAGGTTTTCCAACAAAGCACGATGAATACAAAATGCAGCAATTCCTTACTCGTCGAAACATTCTATCGGTATTTTCGTTAATGGGAGCCCATTGGCATTTTTGTTTATGGTATCGCTGATGTAAGGTGCAACACCTTAAATTAACTACCCTTATTTTCCATAAACAAAAGTTAGTAGTTCGGTCAAATGCTAGTAAGGAGTACGGTTGCTGTTTGTAAAAACCACTTCGTGGAGAGTTTAAATATAAAAGATTTCGTCTAGGAAGTTCTAGTAGGCAATCGAATTAGCGAACGTACATTTTCCGATTTGTATATCGGTAATTGGTAATTTTCTAAGTCGGTAGTTTAGTAATAAATGTATGATATAAGATAAATTACTTCTCAAAATTCTACTATTGCCTAAACAGATAATTATCATTATTAATTAGCCCAAAAGGCCTATTAGTGAAATCGGTATTTGATATTATTACGCTTACCAATCCGGTGTGACACCATTTTCAAATTGAATTTGAAATGTTTAAATTGAGAATTTGTATATTTACCTAAAACTAAAAAAACACCTAAAGCAACGCATTCCGCGCGACAACAAAGAAGATACGATAACAGCAATGACAATTTGTTTATTTTTATCTACTAATGTTCATATGAACACTGAACAACCAACATTTTGCCACTAAACGTTTGATCGAGCCCTTAATTCTTGAAAACGTCAGGAATAACTGCTAAGGATTAAATGCATGTTTCGATCGATTCTATCCCTATAATTTGTTAAATAAAACTAAACTCTTGTTTTATATGTTTTGTTGTTTATTTTAGAAGCCCCAGGTACGATTTCCGAACCAGCAGAAGACATGTAGCAATATCACTTCCTAGGTGAACTATTTTGAACCAACCATCCATCTACCAGCATATGATTTGAAATAGTGATTGATAATGATTCACTGAGGAACGAAAACTTAATAAAATTTTATAAAGGTAGTTCGACAAGGCTACGACTGGCCCTGGTCTCAAGTCCTAAAAGTACAGCAACAGATTTTACATGACATGTTTAGTTGGCAATTAAAGGTAAAACTCAAATCGAACATAAGACGATCCATGCTAATTGTTCTTAGTTATGACAAAATTATGACGATTTATAATTATTTACAGCTGTACCAATTTGAAAATTTTATATATTCCACCATATATACCAATAAACAAAATTTATGGCTTTATCAGGCTTTACCAAATTTATGAATTTCATAAATAAAAATAAATTTTGTGTATCTGCATTTTACATCGTTAATATTCATATTTTTTGTTGTAGATCAAATCGATTTTTGGTTTTTCTTCCATATACAAAAATTACAATATTCGATGTGCTTAATGTGGGTCAGTTTATATATGGACAATATCTGGTATTATATAACTATTAATTTATTTATGGAATTGTATAAATAAATCAATATTCTATATAAATTATTATCTTCATTGCGAAAGAAGCTTTAAACGGAGTAGTATTAGGTTCTTATTGCCACCTGCTAAATTTTATATTTCACCCTTCAAATATCTTATAACATTTTAAACTTTGTTGTAAACATTTTCATTCAAATCTTAAGTAATGGGTCTTTAGAATATATTATCACATAATAAATGTAGTAATAGTTTAACCTACTAAACAAAAATAGTTATTTAAATACTAAAAAAACAACAAGAGACTTTTAGTCTACACGCAGTTATAATTAAAAAACATATCCAGTCTACCGATAACATGATCTAATTAAATTTTCTAATGACATTTAAAGCATACTCGTTTTTTATCCGCGCTCTTATCCATCCTAATTCAGTTTTCACTATACACCACACCAAAAAAAATATTTCTAATATGCTCAAAATTAATCTACGAGACAGTAACAACATCCTAAATATAACAAGAAGCATCATAATTTTCTTTTGGATTACGTTTATTTATAAAAGTGATATCATATAATATGACATTTACGCCATAATCTCAACCCTTTTTCTTTTTTTTTAAATACATATAATTTTTAATTTAAATAACTTTTTGCTTTTCGAGTTCTAAGCTTTTTTTTGGTTTCGTTTTTTTTGTTTTTGTTTTTGTGGAAAACACTCAACCAACCAATGAATAATTTTGTCACTCCTTTTTATTCGTTTGTATACATTTTCGGTTTTGTTTCATTTGCTATAATACAACAACAACAAAAAAGGCAAAAATTAAAAGCTTATTTAAAATTCATCCCTAATTTTTAATCTACATTTCTTGCTATAGTTTTTGAAGTTTGTTGTTGTTTTTTTTCAATGAACTTTCAAAAATAATAAATTATATTCTATTTCAGTTCTTCGTTTGTTTTTTTTTGTCTCATTATCAGAGAATAATTTTCAACCCTTTTATAGATCGTTTATTCGTATATGGTATATGTATGTAGATATGTAAATTTTTGTTGTACGTACATATATGTTACATTAAATGTTAGCTTAAAGTCATATTTTAAAGTTTAGATTAAACAGGATTAAAATATTTGGGTAAATGTAAATGTCTGTTTGTGTGTGCGTTTTAAATGTTTCATAGATACATACTAACAGGGTAGTACAATTAGAGGGAAATTTATTGAATTAGTAATCAAATTTTTTTTAATATTTAAAATTTTATGTAAATTATTTTACGCAATAAGCTTTAAACTTTCAAGTTTGTCACTGACCTTAAAAATCGTTGCTTCATAGGAGACGAAATAAACACTCAATTTTGAACTCTTTATGCTTATTAAATTAAAAGGGGGGCTTTATATTACGAAGGTATTTCATTCAGAAATTTTAAGTTACCGTAAATAATTGTTATGCGTTTATTACAAAACACAGACTGCAATTATTCAAGAACACCTTGAAATCTAGTGGCTACGACCAAACAAGCAAAAGAAAAAAAAAATATTGAGGTGTCGTCCCCCTTCACTAATCCTTGACGTGTCTGAAAGAAAGAAAGTATCTGAGTAAAGATCAAAAATGACCGAGCTTTTAACGAGGATGATCATTGCATCGTTCGAATTGGTACCAAAGATAGAAGGGGTCAAATAATTGAGTAAAATTATCTCAGAAGCATTGGAAACTATATCAAAAATTATAAAACTCATGCTTACATTGCCACTATCAATTATATATATCGTTGTTTAACTTGTTATGAGTTAAAAATTAGCAGTTTGGAACTCAATGATTCTTGAGTTCTTAAGTGCTTAATAACCTTATTTTCAACGAATAATAAACTCTAGTCAAGTCCCTAGTCATGGAATACAGGTTTTACTCTTCAAATTGAACCTTTCACATTAAAATTCAACCTTTTACACTTCAAATTGAACATTTTTGAATTCAAATTCAACCTTTAGCAAACTAAATGTATCAAAACAAATTTTATTTAATCGCAGCAATTTTCCGAAGGCTTTTCGGGTTTATCTTGATCTCTGATCTTGTTCAAAAACTTTTGCTCCATCTCTTTGTTGCTCACGGTTCGAACACAGAATGAAACATTCTTTTTTTCCCGCTTCACTAAAAATATGTCCCCTTTTATATGATGAAAAAAGACTTTTCAAATCCACTTGAACGATGTATAAGAGTGAAGCAAAACAGAAACATCGTCCACAAAAAAAAATGTTTCAATAAATCTTCATTCCGCTTGCGCTAGCTGGAGTCGGTCTCCCGCAAGATCCTACTTTCGTTGATGCCAACTCCAAGGTGTGTTTTGATTTCGTCATACCACGATACAATCACATCCTCAAACCATCATACCATTTTACAATCATATTATACCATTGCACCATCGTAACATCATACCATACTATCATATAGTATACAATCATGCCGTCATACTACCATACCATCACGACATCATATGATGATCATGCTGTGATAACGCCATACTATCTTACAATCGCACCATCAAACCAACATACCATCACTTTATACCACCATAGAATAATATCATGATTCAATCATGCCACCGTACCGTCTTACCATCATAACATTATATCATTATTCCCTCAGATCATACCATTATACCATCAAACCATCATATTAGCGTAGCAACATACTATCATACCAACATACAATCATACTAACAAACCATCATACAGGCATACCATCAAACCATCGTACCGTCATACCATCGTACCATTTACCATCACACTATCAAACCATCATTTCGTCATAATATCATACCATCATACCATCGTACTGTCATTCCATCATACCATCACAGCATCACACAATCACCACCAATCTGTGTATATTTGGGCAAACGTCAAATAATTTAAATTTTTGTTGTTTGAAATTTTACCGTTGCCATGACAATTTTTAATTCTGAGTGTCACATTTAGACAAATATACAAACGATGGTAATTATTATATTACATAAATAATTTAAATTTTCTTTGGTGGTAATTACAAGATACAAAATTTGTTAATTGTGTTAAAAAAAATTGCACCAGGTCGAAAAAATTGAGAGAAATTCTAGAGGTCGAAAAATGCTAGTTGGGAACAAACTATTTTTGAAACTGAAACGTTTCAGCTGACATAAATAACTTAGTTTCTTTAAATGAAAAAAATTATGTTTGTCATTTACAAGCATTTCGATTTTTAGCAAGTCGCTGGTGTTCAAGAACAACTATCTCTCTGAATGTCTCTGACTTTTCCGCCCACTAAAAAAGAAGAATGGATTTTTGACAATTTGATTTAATAATAACTTGTAATTCATATTGGGGAAATTGATATCAAAAACGATGATATCTGAAGGCGACGAAAGATGATATCTGAAGGCGACTATTTAGGAATTCCAGTTAATGCTTTTGGAATGATATTGTTACTTCATTGAAAGAAATTTGATAAAGCTATTCAGGTAGTATTACCGTCAAATGACAATATAATTATATTATTAGTTTTGCTTCCTAACCGCAACCGGTTCTGTTCTGGCTGATGCCTCTAAAATTCTACTTTTCGGCTGCGTCTGAGAAATTCCTTGGATTTATTAAAGTACACATATAGGTTTTTTCGGTCTTATAAACCAAATAACTAACGTCATTTTAGGTAAATATTTAGGTGAATTTACACAAATTTTGACATTTTCCTGGCTTCCTCTTTTTTTGACATTTTCTTTTGATTTTATAATTTACTTCGATCTAAAAAGACCAAAGTATTGAAATTCTATCAAAAATGATCAAAAATTTAGTTGGTCCAAACCAACTTTTTTTGACATTTTGACAGTCCCTAAGTCTGGATGTCTGTACCCAGGTATCTCGAGAACGGCTTGTTCGATATAGAATTTTTAGCCAGTCTGTTTCTATGGTCAATGCCGAGGTTTGAAAAGCTTTTGGAACCTATGCGTCAAGAGGGTCCGGTACCTGCCATACGAATTGACCCAAAACTCCTAGTTGTAGAAATATTTACCAATTTTTTTGAATTTTGAACTGGGTATTGAGTTTGGGGTTGAGTTGAAAGTTATTAATTTAGAAGCCAATTTGCGGATTGAGTTTAAGTTTAGTTGGGGTTGAGTTGGGGTTGGGTTAAGATATAGTGAGCCGTTGGCCAATCTTTTATATATGCGGTTTTGAGGATTGAGTTGAGAGAGAGTTTCCGGTTGCATTCAGGTTGAGTTGAACCAGTGTTTAGTGAGCAGTTTATTTAAACAAATCCACACGACTTGACCAACTTAAACCAAACCTTACACAAATATTGTTTAAGGCTTAAGAAAGGTCTTTTGGAATGATTTTTGGATGAAATTCTGGAATAAGGCCAAGTATGATCGAAATTGCATATTTCTCAACCGATTATTATGGAATTTTACATGTGCGTTGGAAATGGGATTCTAAAATGATTGTTGGAGAAATTTATAGAATATGGCCAAGTATAATAGAACTTGCCTATTTCTCAATCATTTATGATGAATTTCTATTTGTGCGTTTAAAATGGGATACTAAAATGATTTTTGGATATAGTTCTGGAATATGGTTAAGTATGATGGAACTTCTCTATTTCTCAACCGATTATGATTAAATTTGATATGTGCGTTAGAAACAGGATTCTACTCTTCCATTCCATGGAATTTGCCTATTTCTTAACCAACTATGATGAAATTCGGCTTGTTAGTTGGAAGTGGGATTCTAAAATAAGTTTTGGATGAAGTTCTGGAACACTGAAAAGTATAATGGAACTTGCCTATTTCTCAACAAAATGTTATGAAGTTAGGCTTGTGCATTGGAAGTGGGATTGTAAAACTATTTAGAATGAAGTTCTGGAATATGGCCAAGTATGATGAAACTTGCCTATTTCTCAAGCAATTATGATGAAATTCGGCTTGAGCATTGGAAATGGGATTCTAAAATGATTTTTGGGTGAAATTCTGGAATATCGCCAAGTATGATGGAACTAGCCTATTTCTCAACCAATTATTATGAAAATCGGCTTGTTTGAATTGACCCTTAACTTAACCTCATTCAAACCAGCATATACAAAAATTGGTTAATATTTCTTTAATCTGGGTGATGGTGATGGTGATGGTGATGGTTATGGTGATGATGATGGTGATTATGATGGTGATGGTGATGGTGATGGTGATGGTGATGGTGATGGTGATGGTGATGGTGATGGTGATGGTGATGGTGATGGTGATGGTGATGGTGATGGTGATGGTGATGGTGATGGTGATGGTGATGGTGATGGTGATGTTGATGGTGATGGTGATGGTGATGGTGATGGTGATGGTGATGGTGATGGTGATGGTGATGGTGATGGTGATGGTGATGGTGATGGTGATGGTGATGGTGATGGTGATGGTGATGGTGATGGTGATGGTGATGGTGATGGTGATGGTGATGGTGATGGTGATGGTGATGGTGATGGTGATGGTGATGGTGATGGTGATGGTGATGGTGATGGTGATGGTGATGGTGATGGTGATGGTGATGGTGATGGTGATGGTGATGGTGATGGTGATGGTGATGGTGATGGTGATGGTGATGGTGATGGTGATGGTGATGGTGATGGTGATGGTGATGGTGATGGTGATGGTGATGGTGATGGTGATGGTGATGGTGATGGTGATGGTGATGGTGATGGTGATGGTGATGGTGATGGTGATGGTGATGGTGATGGTGATGGTGATGGTGATGGTGATGGTGATGGTGATGGTGATGGTGATGGTGATGGTGATGGTGATGGTGATGGTGATGGTGATGGTGATGGTGATGGTGATGGTGATGGTGATGGTGATGGTGATGGTGATGGTGATGGTGATGGTGATGGTGATGGTGATGGTGATGGTGATGGTGATGGTGATGGTGATGGTGATGGTGATGGTGATGGTGATGGTGATGGTGATGGTGATGGTGATGGTGATGGTGATGGTGATGGTGATGGTGATGGTGATGGTGATGGTGATGGTGATGGTGATGGTGATGGTGATGGTGATGGTGATGGTGATGGTGATGGTGATGGTGATGGTGATGGTGATGGTGATGGTGATGGTGATGGTGATGGTGATGGTGATGGTGATGGTGATGGTGATGGTGATGGTGATGGTGATGGTGATGGTGATGGTGATGGTGATGGTGATGGTGATGGTGATGGTGATGGTGATGGTGATGGTGATGGTGATGGTGATGGTGATGGTGATGGTGATGGTGATGGTGATGGTGATGGTGATGGTGATGGTGATGGTGATGGTGATGGTGATGGTGATGGTGATGGTGATGGTGATGGTGATGGTGATGGTGATGGTGATGGTGATGGTGATGGTGATGGTGATGGTGATGGTGATGGTGATGGTGATGGTGATGGTGATGGTGATGGTGATGGTGATGGTGATGGTGATGGTGATGGTGATGGTGATGGTGATGGTGATGGTGATGGTGATGGTGATGGTGATGGTGATGGTGATGGTGATGGTGATGGTGATGGTGATGGTGATGGTGATGGTGATGGTGATGGTGATGGTGATGGTGATGGTGATGGTGATGGTGATGGTGATGGTGATGGTGATGGTGATGGTGATGGTGATGGTGATGGTGATGGTGATGGTGATGGTGATGGTGATGGTGATGGTGATGGTGATGGTGATGGTGATGGTGATGGTGATGGTGATGGTGATGGTGATGGTGATGGTGATGGTGATGGTGATGGTGATGGTGATGGTGATGGTGATGGTGATGGTGATGGTGATGGTGATGGTGATGGTGATGGTGATGGTGATGGTGATGGTGATGGTGATGGTGATGGTGATGGTGATGGTGATGGTGATGGTGATGGTGATGGTGATGGTGATGGTGATGGTGATGGTGATGGTGATGGTGATGGTGATGGTGATGGTGATGGTGATGGTGATGGTGATGGTGATGGTGATGGTGATGGTGATGGTGATGGTGATGGTGATGGTGATGGTGATGGTGATGGTGATGGTGATGGTGATGGTGATGGTGATGGTGATGGTGATGGTGATGGTGATGGTGATGGTGATGGTGATGGTGATGGTGATGGTGATGGTGATGGTGATGGTGATGGTGATGGTGATGGTGATGGTGATGGTGATGGTGATGGTGATGGTGATGGTGATGGTGATGGTGATGGTGATGGTGATGGTGATGGTGGTGATGGTGATGGTGATGGTGATGGTGATGGTGATGGTGATGGTGATGGTGATGGTGATGGTGATGGTGATGGTGATGGTGATGGTGATGGTGATGGTGATGGTGATGGTGATGGTGATGGTGATGGTGATGGTGATGGTGATGGTGATGGTGATGGTGATGGTGATGGTGATGGTGATGGTGATGGTGATGGTGATGGTGATGGTGATGGTGATGGTGATGGTGATGGTGATGGTGATGGTGATGGTGATGGTGATGGTGATGGTGATGGTGATGGTGATGGTGATGGTGATGGTGATGGTGATGGTGATGGTGATGGTGATGGTGATGGTGATGGTGATGGTGATGGTGATGGTGATGGTGATGGTGATGGTGATGGTGATGGTGATGGTGATGGTGATGGTGATGGTGATGGTGATGGTGATGGTGATGGTGATGGTGATGGTGATGGTGATGGTGATGGTGATGGTGATGGTGATGGTGATGGTGATGGTGATGGTGATGGTGATGGTGATGGTGATGGTGATGGTGATGGTGATGGTGATGGTGATGGTGATGGTGATGGTGATGGTGATGGTGATGGTGATGGTGATGGTGATGGTGATGGTGATGGTGATGGTGATGGTGATGGTGATGGTGATGGTGATGGTGATGGTGATGGTGATGGTGATGGTGATGGTGACGATTTGATGGTGTGTATGTATGGTTGTATATATAATACAACGTACAATGGTATGACTGTATTTATTCTAGAATGATAGTGTGATAGTATGAGGAAATAATGGTGTTGTGGTATGATGTTATGATTGTATATTAGTATGTTTACATGATTGTATGATGGTACGATGTTATGATGATATGGTGGTTTGATTATATGAAGTTGTGGTGGCTTGATTGCAAGGTATACATCATGGTATGATAGTGGGATGGTGCGACGACACTATGGTACGATGGTGTGACTGTATGATGTTTTAATGGTACAGTGTCATGATGGTATGATGTTATAATGGAATAATGGTATGATGAAATTATGGTTAAAGGTTATAATAGTAAGACGATACGTATGCCGGTATGAATAATCGTTGCTATTATGGTATGATGGTGAGTAGGCTTTGAGTTGAAATTAAGTTTTATTTGAGTGAAAGGTTCGGTTAGGGATCAATTTGAGCTCGAGTTTCAAGTTTTATGGGAGTTTAAATTGAGTTAATTTCATATACGTATGTTGCTTTCGAATCGAGTTAATTTCGGGGTTGGGTTGGAAAATAAGTGTGAAGTAGAGCAAAGGGCTGATAGTTGGGTCGAGCTAGGTTGAGTTGTCATAGAATTAGGATTGAGTTAGCTTACATTGGGGTCTGAGTTGTTCAGTTAGGGTATTAAGGTTAAGGATTTATTTGAAGGTCGATTAATGGTTGATTTGGTGATTTCATTGATGGCTGGCCATTAATTTGTTAATTTTTTTACAAAATTTATTCATATTATTATTTATCTTCGTTGAAAAAAATAATTATTATTTGGTTTCGTGTTCGTCATCACGTCGTGTGTTTTTTTTTCGCGAGGAGTGAGTTCAGCCGACGTGAGATACATAATGCGCATTGAACGCTATGAATCATGTTGTGGTTCAATATGTGTAACGTGAATTGGATGAACCGCTACATATATAATACAAGTGCCACCTGTTCCATATATGCTGGGTTAACAGTATTATCATCGCTTCTATTGTAAGTAAATGACCGTCTATTGCTATTCTTAAGTAGTAATTCGCACTTTTAACTGCAGCTTGGCACTGCCCGCCGAAATGTAGTGATCTCGGTGAAATAAATTTGAATTTTGTTTGATCTGACAATACAAAATTAGGAAGAATATTAGCATTTTGTTTTAAAAAATTTAAGAACTCATTTAAGTGGTTTCTAGCCCCAATGAAGTTAGTTCCATTATCGCAGCATGTTTCTCTATGAGCCACAAGTGTTTGAAGCCCGGCAATGTAGGCTTTAGTGGTAAGGTTGGAAAAAACCTTGATGAGCACAGCTTTAGTGGCTAGCCATACCCTGCCTCTCACCGAATAATTTTGACCAGAACCCGCGTAATCCACTCAAGCTTTATGGGACGGTCTACATTCCCTTCGTACTTTATGCATTTCACACAGCTGTGCATAATCTTTATGATTAAATTTCTGCAACCATTCCAATACTTATGTCGAATAGTGGCCATCATTAATGTTGGCCCAGCATGTAGATTGTTTCAACTAGTTGGTTCCTTGCTGCGAGTATTAATGCATGTATTTCGCTAATTAGTTTACAATAAATTGTACTGACAGTTTAACTAGCTATTGACTACAAAGCTGTCTGTAACCGAGTCAAGTCTATAATATTAACAATACTTTCGTGTCTTTCAGTTTTGTTATCTGTAATGGGTGAACGGTGGTTCCGGCGTCGTCCACAAAATAATTTTAGGCTTGGTCGTATACTCCTATCAATCAATCAATATTGTGGAGTTAAATTGGACGAAGGCCATATTAATTAGGCGACATAGTTCTAGAGCTGATGGTTTACGAGCAGATCCAGAAAAAAAGGCGATCCAACATTCAAACGAACCAATGAATGTTCCTCAAATGTTCCATATTTGTCAAATTTACTATTTGCGGTAACCACTCACACTCAAAAAAAAATCGAAATGGATGAAACATTGAATTTTTATCACCGCCAGATTTAAATACAGGTGAAATCTATCGCGGTTGTATGTTGATGATGTCGCCGGTTAAATATACAACACGATTTTATTTAGCCTCGAAAAATGTAATTTTCACTCGTCACTTATTCCACTAATGAAGGAAATCACAACACTTTTGTTTAATTATCATTTATAATTTATTGTTTATAATTTTATATAATTTTCGGTATCAATTATTATTTTACACGATTATTTTATTTTTAATTATTTTTCACCACCTGATTACTTTATTGTTTTCTTAAAAGTCAAAAGAACGCGAGTTGTTTTCATGGAGAGGAAAAAATACCAACTAGTCCAAAACAATATAAACCAAAAATGGGCGCGTAATTATTTTGTTATTTCATTATTTTTTAGTTTATGAGGTTGGCGCTCTGCGCCGATGTTGTCGTATGGACAAAATGACTGCGTTTACTTGTGGTGTGAGGCAATGCGGTGCATGGTTGAGTTGGTTGAATTGATACCAAACTTTGAATGGGTTTTGAATTACATTTGGGTGCGTTGATTGAACAATATATTGTAGAGACGAAATATATTGTGAGTCGCTACAGGACTCCCCCGCAAGTGAATATCCCCTTCTTGAGACTTTGATCTATTCGGCAAAGTGTACGGCTTTTTGTTTGCGAATGCCTGATATTTGATCAGGTGAATTGAGTATGCCGTACGCCGGTTTGATTCTGTCAATTGAAATGGTATGGTTTTTACCATTAATTGAAACCGTGAATTGTTTGCGAAGGCGGCGTATAACTTTGTATGGGCCTTCATAAGGAGGAGAGAGACCCGTGCGAACCTTGTCTGTTCGAATGAAAACAAAATCTCAATTGTCCAGTGATTTAGGGACAAAGATATTATCTTGTTTACTAGAACGTGGCGAAGTTGGGACAAGGTGTTGCATGGTTTGTCGCAGTTGGTCGACGACTGTGTCTTCAGTTGGTAATGGTAAAGGAGGATTTTTGACGAAGAACTCACCGGGTAACTTGATTGGTTGCCCGTAAACCATTTCGGCTGGTGAGCACTTCAGATCTTCCTTTACTGTTGCTCGGATCCCTAGTAGAACGATAGGAATCTCCGAGCTCCAATTAATTGTGTTTCCCCGGGCCATGAGAGCAGCCTTGAGCTGTCGATGGAAGCGTTCGACCATGCCATTGGCTTGTGGATGATAAGCCGTTGTACGTATTCGTTGTGAGCCGAGGAGTTTTGTTAACTCTGTGAAAAGTTTTGACTCAAATTGCGTTCCCTGATCAGTTGTTATATGAAGGGGCACGCCGAATCGAGATACGTAATTGTTAACGAATGTGGTGGCAATGGTTGCAGCTGACATGTTGGTCATGCAGTATGCTTCGGGCCATCGGGTGAAGCGATCGACACAGGTGAGAAGGTATTGATATCCATTAGATGGAGGAAGTGGTCCTACTATATCTATATGGATGTGTTCAAATCGACCAGGTGGAATCTCAAATTGTCCGTGAGGTGAAATTGTATGACGTTGTACTTTAGATTTTTGGCAGGATAAGCAGGAGTTCGCCCACTGGGTTACGTCCTTGGTTATACTAGGCCAAAAGTAACGAGCTGTAATCAATTTTCGAGTAGCACGGACACCAGGATGTGAAATATTGTGTAATGTGTCGAAGATAGTTCGACGTAGTGGTTCTGCGATGTACGGGCGATTATTTCCCGTTGATATTTCGCAATATACTTCTAGGCCTGGCAATTTAAAAAGCTCTAGCTTATAAGATGTGCTAGTGGGACGTCTGGAACCAGAAAGTAAATTCTGAAGTTCTAAGTCATGTTTTTGTGCCTTAATTATTTTTTGATAGTCGAAGTGAGTCTCGACTGTGGCCATTTCGTTGTCTGTGGTGCGAGAAAGTGTATCCGCGACCACATTATCTTTACCTTGCACATGCTGGATGTCGGTGGTGAATTGACTTATGTAATCCAAGTGTCTTGCTTGCCTTGGATTACGTTCAGTTTTGGACTGAATTGCTCTAGTCAGAGGCTTATGGTCGGTGTAAATTGTAAACTCACGACCCTCGACAAAATATCGGAAGTGTTTAACTGCCTGATATATTGCGAGTAATTCCCTATCGAATGCGGAATATTTCTTTTCGGCATCCGATAATTTCTTGGAATAAAATCCCAAGGGTTCCCATTGATTGTTCTCGCATTGTTGCAAAACTGCTCCGACTGCAGTGTTCGACGCATCCGTTGTAATGCTGAGCTTTGAGTCGCTCAGTGGATGCGCGAGGAGTGTTATTTTGGCTAATTCAGATTTTAATGACGTGAATGCGTGTTGGCATTCGTCAGGCCAAGTGAAGTTCTTGGCTGTCTTGGGCATTTTGTTTAAATCTGCCAAGTGGTTATGAATAGGTGCCAAAATATCAGCGAGTTTAGGTATAAATCGGTGATAATAATTTATCATGCCGACAAAACGCTGAATATGTTTGATTGTTTGCGGAGCTGGGAATTCGGCAATTGCCTTGATTCGTTCGTCCGATGGCAGTATACCATCGGGAGTAATTTTGTGGCTGAGAAAGTCAAGAGTTGTTACTCCAAATACGCATTTGGCGGTCTTGATGTGTACGTCAAACTCCACTAACTTTTTGAATAGTTGGTTTAAGTGCAGTTTGTGTTCTTCCTCAGATTTCGATGCCACAAGTATGTCGTCAATGTAGACGAATACGAAATCAAGTTCACGAACTACTTCGTTCATGAAACGCTGAAACGTTTGAGCGGCATTGCGTAATCCGAATGGCATTCGTGTGAATTCGAACAGGCCAAACGGTGTAGTAATTGCCGTTTTATGAACGTCTTCAGGTGCTACGGGAATGAGATGGTATGCTCTGACCAGATCGATTTTCGAGAAAATTTTGCAACCATGTAATTGCATGGAGAAATTTTGAACGTGGGGTATCGGATAGCGGTCAGGTGTTGTGACCGTGTTAAGTCTGCGATAATCCCCACATGGTCTCCAATCGTGATCTTTCTTTTTCACCATGTGAAGCGGACATGAGACGGGAGATGACGATGTTCGGCAAATCCCTAATTCCACCATATGTTGGAATTCTGTAAGCGCTGCTTTATGACGCACTTGATCTAGCCTACGAGGTCGTGATACCGGAAGATGGCCTTCCGTGACTATATGGTGTACCACGTTATGTTTGACTGGCGTGTTGTAGTTTGGCTCGGCTGTTAAAGACGGAAATTGTTTGAGTAATTTTCCGTAGCCGTTGTCGATTGCATAATGAATTGGTGTAGGTGTGGTGGTTTGCACCATGAAGGCATTGATTGACAGCTGTGTCGCTGAATCAACCAGCCGCCTACTACGTAGATCGACAAGTAACCCAAATTTTGCCAGAAAATCGGCTCCGATGATCGGACGATTCACATCAGCAATAATGAATGCATGGGTGAAGGTTCGTCTAAGTCCGATATAAATTCGGAGAAGCTTGGTTCCATAAGTATTAATGCCGGAACCATTAGCTGCCGATAAGACTAGATCAGGATTTTTCGTATTAGGAATTATGGATTTACGAAAAATCGCGACTGGAATGACCGAAAGGTCAGCGCCAGTATCAATTAAGAAATTCAATTTAGAGTTTTGGTCATGTAAAATTAGTCGGCAATTTGATTGGGTGTGGTTAGTGGCCGACTCTACCCGATTTGCGATGGGTTTTTTGGAACATCAACTTGCATGGTTTCGGTTTGTTGCCCGAAATCACATGGCTTGATGCATTTCTTAGCTTGTTTGCCCCATCTATGATGGTACCAGCATGTTGGATATTTGCTGTTTGGGCTGTGGCTATTTTGCCTGCCTGATCTCGATGATGATCGACCCCTTGACCGGCCGCGTCGATTATTGAACGCCTGGTTAAATCGATTTTCCAATCGTGATAACCTGGCTTCAAGCGAGCTGCCGGTATTTGAACTCTGATTTAAGGGTGGTCGATATTGGATATCGCTAGTGCGTTGTGTGGAAGTCGATGGGCCACTAACTGCCGAAATGGATAATTTTGGATTGATTGCCTCGTGCATTTTATCTGCTATTTTGGCTATGTCGCCTAGTCTACTATTATCCGCCTGACCAACCATTGCTATTCTTATTACCTCTGGTAATTTTCTAATCCAGAGTTGCTTTAAAACTTGGTCAGTGAGTTGACCGCCTGCTAGCATTTGAATGTGGCGCAAGATTTCGGTAGGACGTTGGTCGCCCATATCCTGTCCACTTAGCAATTGCTCGAGTTTTCGCTCGGTAGATGGTGCTAGACGGTCTATTAGCGTTTGTTTTAATGTAACGTATTTATTTGTCAAAGGCGGGTTGGCAAGCAGATCGGAAATATGCACACTTGCTTGTGGTGGCAACGCTGACAAGACGTAAGCAAACTTTTTGTTGTCGTTCGTGATTTCTGACAAACCGAATATGATTTCGGTTGTATTAAACCAGTTTGTAGGGTTCTCTAGCCAAAATGTGTTTAGCCTGACGTGCGTTGATTCAACATGTTGTTGAATATTTGTAGTTTCGCTATTGTCTTGGCTTGTGCTGGTCGAGTTATGCCCTTTAAGGTTCTCTGGTTTGGTTGCCATTATTGCTTATCAATGAGTTGCTTGCCTTGTGTCTAATGAACGGCGCACGGTTCGTCCCAATACTAGCTATTGAAGTTGTGGGTTGGGACTACCTACGTGTTCCGGCAGGGACCGAGAGTGTTTTGTTTTCAAAGTATTTTTTTTAAAAATATGAATGTTTGAAATATTCGATATTCGGAATGGTTACCGTGTATTCTCTGGCCCTGGTTTGTATATATAGGACGAGATACCCCCGAATTGGGTAGTCCAAATTACGGCTCCTCAATTGGGGGGGCTCGCTGAAATGTTAAATTGAGGACTGAGAAATAATGATAATAATCGCGTAAATGTTGCGGAAAAAAAATAAAGGACAGAAAAAGATCCTTTGAGACAAACGAAAAAAAAATTGTCGTGGGTCACGCCACGCCGTGTTTGATATTATTCGAACCTGAATATTAAAATTAAATTTATAAATTTAATGTAGAAATTCAGAATATAGAAAAAAAAATAAATAAATCCAGAAAACAAAATGTCACTGCGAATTTTAACGATTAAAATTGAATGTTTGAATGATCAAATTAATGTATGCGGTGAAATTACTGCAACTACCGACAGTGTGGTGAAAAATTTACAGCGTTAATTTAATGATAATAATTTAATTTAATAATAATAATTTTCAACCCTTATTCTGATATTTAGTAAATAAAATTTTAAATCTCAATATATGTCGTACAATTTGAATATTAAATATTTAGCATTAATTGAATGATGTTTAATAAATCGTTGTAAATTTTAAATTTAAAAATTCGAGAGGGCAAAAAAAAAAAAAAAATATTTTGATATTTAGTAAATAAATAAAAAAAAAATATTGTAAAATTATAGAAAAAAAATATATGTTTGACTCAGCTGATTTTACTGCTACTGTTGTTCTCCGCTGTAGTTTTCCGCTGATTGTTGTTGTTGGTTCGCTTGTTGTAAATTTTGTTTCTTTTTTTTTTGTAGGCTCCCGTTGCCTTTGGTCGGTTTTTAATATTTTAGGGTTTATAATAAAACCATAAAAACATAAACACTAATTTTGTATCCCAGTTGTGTGTTTCATGAGGGTAATGATGATTATGAACACCGTTATGTGTAGGCGTACCATTAATTTACAGTTGTGATTTTTGTGCAGGTGTAATTTTAATATGAATTGTCTGGCTTCAAGTTTTTATTTTTTTTTTTAACTGCACTGGCTTAATTAATTGTGAATTGACCAACTGTTATTAATCGGCTGCTCTGACTCCATTTATTCTATATGTATTTAATAAAAAAAATATTGCGGCAGTAACTTGAAAACAAGATTTTTGTTCTTTCTAATATATAAAAAAAATGTTGTTTAATAACGCCACGTACCTGTTACTTGGCACGGTATTCCGTACCAAGTTGTATTATTTCGCACATATAAAAATATATAGCGTGATTGATGTTTTTGCAAAATGGAAGATGCCAATTTTGTGTTTTTTCGATATCACTTTTCGCGTTTATTTCTTGCAATCCAATTGCGGTTGCTGTGTCCTATGTCGGACGGTCACCAATTATCGCGTTTGTATGTTGATGATGTCGCCGGTTAAATATACAACACGATTTTATTTAGCCTCGAAAAATGTAATTTTCACTCGTCACTTATTCCACTAATGAAGGAAATCACAACACTTTTGTTTAATTATCATTTATAATTTATTGTTTATAATTTTATATAATTTTCGGCATCAATTATTATTTTACACGATTATTTTATTTTTAATTATTTTTCACCACCTGATTACTTTATTGTTTTCTTAAAAAGTCAAAAGAACGCGAGTTGTTTTCATGGAGAGGAAAAAATACCAACTAGTCCAAAACAACATAAACCAAAAATGGGCGCGTAATTATTTTGTTATTTCATTATTTTTTAGTTTATGAGGTTGGCGCTCTGCGCCGATGTTGTCGTATGGACAAAATGACTGCGTTTACTTGTGGTGTGAGGCAATGCGGTGCATGGTTGAGTTGGTTGAATTGATACCAAACTTTGAATGGGTTTTGAATTACATTTGGGTGCGTTGATTGAACAATATATTGTAGAGACGAAATATATTGTGAGTCGCTACAAATCATTTAGGATGGAAAGGAAAATTGTCAAATAGAATTGTAAAGTTGATGATAAATATGATAATTCTTACAGAATGGGTCGCTTTACCAAACAACTGTAATGAAATGTATTAACAGTAAATAAATTCGCTTATTTCTGTAGCAATAAATGCAACACCCAATCCATAAAATTTTTAAATATTTCTCACTATATACTTTAAAAAACAACAACAAGAACAAAAATTATGTAAAATATTTTTTTTTGTTTTTAATTAGTGCTACATATTGAAATGAAAAAAATCATAAATATAAAACATGACTTTTACAAAATTGTGAATTGACATATTTTTTCAATATATATTTACAGTATTCACTAAGGCAACATGTAGAACCAAAATACTTAACAATTTATTTTTATTTTATAAGTTTGATCATTTCAATATTCTGAGTAATTTACTAAGCCTCTTCTGAGACGAGAGCTCTTGTGTACAGTTGACATAAGCTTTTGCATTTTCACTAGTACAACGGTGTAGCTCTTGATCTTTTTTTTGTTTGTTTTCTGTTATTAAAATATCGAGTGTTGTGAGTCGCACAACACTAACAACCTTACTTCGTCAAAATGAATATTAAAACTAACCTAAGTACAACTATATTTTTACCACAAACGTAAAAGTCGAAATATCTCCACTATTATAATTATAAACTAGCACCATAATTGCTCATCTTTAGATGTTTTATTTAAAGAAAAAAATTCCTTTCGGCTGATTATCACCTGATACCGATAACCAGTCGGACGCTGAAAATTTCTAATTTAACAAAGCCATATAACAGCTCAACAGAATATAGCCAAAATACATGTATAAAACATATTTATTTTATCATGTTGCACTAAATGACTTTGTTTATCAATTGTTTTTCATTACCATAACCAATTAATCAATGTTATGTGTCACACCAGTGATAAATTTTAGAATATGCATAAATATATTAAACAGATAACATATAGCCTAATTTATGTATTAGCCTAAATTTTCTAGTTTCCATGTCTGATTATATTGAACAACAAAAAAAAAATATTTGCTACTGAAAAATCTACAAATCTATATCGTCAGAATACAGTAGCGATTCGTACAAATTTGTATATTTACAAAACATTTCTAAAATCACTCTTGTGTATGTTTTTCAGAAATAAGCGAGCATATATCATAAAATAAAATAAATATTTGTCATATAAAAAGATAACAAAAAAATGTTGACTTATATTTTACATATACGAGTTAGATATTAGACATAACCAAATTATATATTTCAGGGCTTGTTTGATTAAAGTTTTCGGTTGGGGTCGAATACAAAATATTTTATTTGACATTCAAAACGTATGCGCTAAAATAAAATGATGAAATAGCTAAAGTCAACAAAACCAAATATATAAATTAAATTGTATATGATTTGTCGATGTCGTTTTACCATATACATATGTATATATATGACATGATAAAAAAAGTGTCACCCAAAAAAAAAAAAAACAAAAGCAATAATGTTTAGTTCTATTGATTTTTCTAGTTTTCTACAAGTCGGTTGTTTTCTATATTTATTATTATCCAGATATGTGTCACACTGGTATATGATACTATATATTAAAGGATTACTACATATATGACACAAAAAATAAAATATCATTAATCTAATGTTTAGTTTCTGTTTATGATGTCTGATTGTGGGTGTGTTATAAAATATATGTTTGTTAGATATTACAAAAATAAAAGAAGTGAAACAACCGAATGAAAGTAATCTAAACCATGTTTGAATGAAATATTTTAAATACGAATATATACGTACGTTTATCAGATTAAAGTTTTCAAAATGAAATTTATATATCGAAATTGATCTCGAAAATATTTATACAACAAAATTTTTAAGGTGTGCAAAATGTTCGTTTTTTTGGACTTTTAAATTCATGAATTTTAATAAACTATGGATTTTTCCGTTAATGAAATGGATGTTATCTCACACTGACAGCTACTATTGGTTGTTATTTTAATTTATTGTTAATTATTTATTATTGTTAATTTACGAGTAAGCTAATGATATAAATAGAATGTGTAAGCAAGAGGTGCATTTTGTTTGAAACAATTTAAATGGTTTTTATGTCTAATGGAAGCAACTTTCTTAATTTTTGGTTCTGATTTCTTTGCTTTCATGTGTGCTTTTCATTTTAATACTAAATTATTTATTAAATTACAATAAATAAATGAATGTATTAAGGCCGTAAAGAGGAAATTGCAATGAAAGTTAATAGCATAGAAAACAAAATATTAGGTTTACATAACTCACTGAATTTAGTCAATATCAAATAATAGTAATTTATGGTACTAGTGAGCAAAACGAAATATTATCCATGAGGGATAAGTTTGTCTCACGAGGCGATAGCCGAGTGGGATATTATCCCGAGTGGATAATATCTCTTTGCTCACGAGTGGCATACAACGTTTTATCCACTTTTGTTGAAATTTTATGTTTTCACACTGGAGCATTGAATTTTGAAATACATTTTATTATAGTGACCGTTCTTTAAATTGTCATGGTGTACTTTAATTTAACTACTTTTTGGAATATAATTTTTCAATTTGGCTACGAATGATTTTCCAATGACTACTCAACATTTTGTTATACAAAATATAACTCACGTTACCCCTAGCAGCGTGGGTTATACAATAACAGGTGGTTATTTTACATTTTCTTTATTTGAAATTAGCATAGTTATCGAGCTATTATAAATCAAAAGTGGATAAAGTAATTTCTCTATACCTTGGTAAAATATGCTACTAAAATTATTAAGCAAAATGCAAGCCTACACCTACAAAATTAAATAATTACAGGCAAATATTTTTTTAAAAGCTTTCACAAGTTTAGTTTCTCGTAAATTCATGTATAGTAGAGATGTATTTTCAAAATGGTCGTTCGTGTTTGGACACGTCCACGAAACATTTGACGCAAATTGGCTCTTTAAGACCGGCTGTTTGGAAGATTTTTATTTATTTATTTACTTATAATTGACATAAAATATTTTATAAAGTTACAATTTAATCTCCTGGACTAATGAGCAATTTGTTTCTGACTAGATTTACTAACTTAAATTAATCTGGCTTCTTCCAATTGGCGTTCCATAGTTTCTGGTAAATCGAAGTAAACCACATATTTGTATTGGATTTTAGATCAGCACAATGCTGTTTAAGCTGCCATCACACCAGCTCAAAAAGTTAGCTTCTTTTAAGTCTGCGTACTAAATTCATGATGCTTAGGAGCTCAGTTGCCCCTTTGGCCAGTGTTCACATGTAAGTCACATGTAATTCACGTGTCCTTTTCTTCATGCCTCTTCAATATTTGCTTATAAAGTACAAGCTTGTTGTATGTTGGTAAAGAAGAATTGCTTCCCATCAGCCAATACATTTTTCTGTATTTAAGTCTTAATTCTTCACTTTTCTTCTTGACGTGTGCTTTTCATCGTAGTTTAGCATCTAGGGTTATGCCGAGATACTTAGCTGTGTTCGCATGCGGTATTATTTCCCGATTTATGGTGATCGGAATATGTTCGAATCGTCTGTTTGTATGTTGGTGTGAACTGATTTAATTTCATTTAATTTTATTCTCCATATTTTTGTCCATTTATATATTTCGGTTATACCTGATTGTAACTTCTGTGTTGATTCGACGTTGCTTTTTCAACAGGTAAGGTCGCTGTGTCATCTGCAAAAGTCACCATTGCGTTGTTTTCTAATGTAGGAAGATCATAAGTGTATAACAAAATCAGTCCCTAATACACTGCCCATTGGAACCCACGCGTTGATTTGTTTAAATCCAGAAAATTTATCATCTAACCTAATCCTGAAGAACCTATCTTTCAAGTAAGTTTCTTTTATTTCAGTAAATTGCTTTGGTAGCAAATTTCTTAACTTACATTGTTACGAAAACCGAACTGATGATTTGCGATCAAGCCTTTACTCTCGATTATCGAATTTAACCTTTTTACCAGAAGCTTCTCAAAAGCTTTGGACATGACTGGCAATAGCAAAATTGGCCTATAAGACGAGGTTATGTGTTGTGGTTTCCCAGGTTTTAAGATCATAATTAAGATCATTCTTCAGCAGGGTGCTGGGTGGGATTCAATAGGGTAGGCGTTGACCGTTTATAGCTAATTATTAATTGGTTTATACTCCAACGTTGCAATTATGTAGAAACCATTAACTGTCTCTAGTTTACCTCCACGCGGTAGCACCTGGGCAACGTTTGTTTTGCATTTTTAATGTATCACAACGGCTGAACTTCTAGAGGCGAGTGTAATAACACTATAAAAACAAAACGCAATGGATAAAACAAACAAGGAAACTAATACCCTAGGTGGCAGACCTGATGTTCAGGAAAATCCACTCTCTCCGGAGGTCGGTCCCATGGATTCTAGGGGGGACCAAACATTGCTACATAATTCTAATGATACGAAAAATAAGCTAAGCGATATCAACGCTCAAAAGAGTAACGAGGAAGAACTTTCATTCCGAAAGGGCTCCATTACAATCAGATCACCAATAAAAAAAATATTTGCAAACAACGCAATCTCCACTGAAAAAGTAACTTCATTATCAGAACAAATGCCGAGTGCATCAACAAATATTATAAATAGCGAGGAGTTGTTAAATAAATTTCAAAAAATGGAGAAACTAATCGCGCAGCTGAGCAATGAAGTTGCTGAACTTAAGAGAAAAAACTCTACACTAAAAGAAAAGGTTAAAAATAGCATAGCTAAGGATTCAGCACGAGTTAACAATCTTTCTTCAAACCATATTCAGCCATCAGCCAGTCAACATGAACATTCAAATAATTCCAACTGGTTGCTGCGGCAATTTCCAGTTTTTCAACAGAATAATAGATTCAGTGCTCTGGGTCAAGAGGATTATTGCACAGATGAGGAAGAACTGGAAAAAGAAGTTTCCGGTGCTGATAACAGAAATGCTAGGAAACGCAGGCGCACAAAAACGAAAACTCCTCCAAAAAATACTACACAAATTGTGATCAATAACACTGAACAGAAAACCCCAAAAATACCACTGCCTCCACCCATTAACGTGAGCAATATCAAAAATTTCGAACTTTTTCGACAAAAAGTAATAAAAACCACTAGTGAATCAACTAATTTTAAGGCGCTTTCAAATAGTGACATTAAAATTACATTTCAAAATGAAAATGATTACAGAAATGTCAAAAAATTACTGGAAGAATTAAAAAAAGAACCCAGCAACCAATCAGAAAATATAGAATATCACACTTATCAGCTGAAGAGCGAAAAGGCTTATAGAGTAGTTATCAGAGGCTTACCATCTTCCATTAGTCACGATGTAATTAAAGCAGACTTAGAAAAAATGGGACATGAAGTCGCAGGTATTACTAACATATACAAAATGGTCACAACTAATGGTGTAAAAGACAAGAAACACTTTCCATTGTTTTACATCGACTTAAAACAAAAAGACAACAATAAAGAAGTATACAACATCAAGAAACTTGCGTACGGTATAGTTAAAATTGAGCCACCTAACAAGACAAGGGACATTCCACAATGTACGAATTGTCAACAACTTGGACATACCAAGAGTTTTTGCTATCGTCACACCAAATGCGTTAAATGTGCTGGAGATCATCACACGACAAAATGCAAAAAACAACCAAATATCGCGCCTTCATGTGCTCTTTGTCAACAACAAGGACATACTGCAAATTATAAAGGATGCTGTGTATATCAGAACAAAATTAAAAGTCAACAGAATAATAGAACAAGAGTAGTACAGCGATTACATACCAAAGCTGCTAAACCACAAACAACAATCACACCATCCACAATTGGATTATCCTATGCGCAAATCACCAAGTTATCTGCTGATGAATCAAACCAAAACAACAAACATATAGAAGTTAATAACGAGTCTAATAACTTTGAAATTATTAAAAAGCTTAGTCAAATTCAACAGACACTTGGTCACTTAACAGAAAGGGTGGCAAAACTAAAAATTAATTTCTATCCGCCTAGCAAAAAAAGTCAACATACAGACAAATGATTAACTCGTTCCTACGCATTGTAACTTGGAACGCTAATGGGCTCAACCAACGAGCCCAAGAACTGGAAATATTTCTCCATACAAACAACATAGATATTGCACTTATTTCAGAAACGCACTTCTCCAACAAAAGCTTTTTTAGAATAAAGGGATTTAATTCCTACTGGACAACCCATCCTAGTGAAAGAGCCAGAGGTGGTTCAGCTGTACTAATTAAAAATAATATCAAACATAATCAACAAGAGGATATTCGAGAAAGCTACATGCAAGCAACTGTTATCTCAATCCAATATAATGGCGCAGATCTAAGTATTGCGGCAGCATACTGTCCTCCACGGCATACACCAACGAAGTTACAATTTAATAACGTCTTTAATAAGCTCGGTCCAAGATTTATTATTGGAGGGGACTATAATATAAAACATACAGCTTGGGGTTCCAGGCTAATTTCTCCTGGGAAAGGAAATGCTTTGTTCAATGCCATTCATGAAAACAAATGTGAATATCTGTCTCCAAGGAGGCCAACGTATTGGCCAACGGATGCAGGAAAAATACCAGATTTGCTTGATTTCTTCATCATAAAAGGTATTTCATCCAATTACACTAGAGTCGAAGGAATTAACGACTTAACATCTGATCACATTCCTGTACTGTTGTCAGTAAGCGCTATAGTCATCAAGAAAAAAAAGAAGCAAAACCTTACTAATAGATTCACGGATTGGGACCTCTTCAGAGAAAAACTGGAAGAGCTAGTTGAATTAAAAGTTAGTATTAAAAGTAATGAAGAATTGGAACAACAAACAAACAATTTCATTGAATACACTCGTATGGCCGCCAGTCTAGCTACTCCAGAATTAAAGGACAAAGCGGAGATTGAAGTCAAATACCCGGCTGAAATCAGGGAACAAATCAAGGAAAGGAGAAAGGCAAGGAGAATATGGCATCTCACCAGAAATCCCGCTGACAAAACCACCTTCAATCGAATAAGTAACAAAGTCAATAGGCTAATCAAAAGCTTCAAACAGGATTGCTTCGACAACTACTTAAGCGGGCTAGGTCCAGAAATGGATAAGGACTACTCGTTATGGAAAGCAACCAGAAAATTTAAACGACCTGTAGTTCGAGTACCACCTATAAGAAATGCTCAAGGCAATTGGGTTCGACATGACAAAGAAAAAGCGGAACTCTTTGCTCAACACCTAGCAACAGTGTTTCAACCCCATGACATTCAATCCAACATTGACGTAACACCTGTCTATCAACCAAATCAGGATTTTAAAAGGGTCACTCCAATGAAAATTGCTGAAGAAATCGACAAAAGTCTTAGTCAAAAAAAGGCACCAGGAATTGATGAAATATCACCGGGTCTATTCAAGGAACTTCCACGCAAAGCAATCATCATGATCACATACTTATTTAATGCCTGTATGAGATTGAAGTATATACCCAAATGCTTCAAAACGGCTCAAATAATTATGTTGAAGAAACCAGGTAAACCAGATGAAGAAGTAACATCATACAGACCAATTTCACTGCTTCCGACCTTATCAAAGCTATTTGAAAAACTACTACTAAAACGTCTAAAGCCAATGGTAAACGTTCCAGATTTTCAATTTGGATTCAGGAATAACCACTCCACAATAGATCAAGTCCATCGAATAACTACGGTAATAGAGCAAGCGTTAGAAGAAAAGAAATATTGCCCCGCCGTATTTCTGGATGTATCTCAGGCCTTTGATAGGGTTTGGCACGAGGGATTGACATTCAAGATGAGCAAAATGCTACCACAAAACTATTGCCAGCTGCTTGAATCATACCTCTCTGATCGCCAATTCAGAGTCGTCCATGAAGAAACATGTTCTGACTTTTATCCAACTCTAGCGGGAGTTCCGCAGGGAAGCGTATTGGGACCCCTCCTCTACCTTATCTACACTGCGGACATACCTACAACGAATAAAACATTCATCGGCACGTTCGCTGACGACACTGTAATTATGTCAGTAGACGAATCACAACCAAGGGCAGTAGAATATCTTCAACGAGCAATGAACAACGTTACTAAATGGACAATTGACTGGAAAATAGTGCTTAATGAGCTCAAATCAACCCATGTGACATTTACGCTCCGACACAAAAATAACAGTCTACACATATACCTCAATGGAGTGCAAGTGCCGCAGGCTGAATCGGCTAAATACCTTGGTCTGCATTTAGATTCAAGGCTCAACTGAAAACATCATGTGAGACAAAAAGCTGAACAGATACGATTAAAACAACGTCAAATGTACTGGTTAATTGGGCATCATTCCAAAATGAGCCTGTATTGCAAAAGACTAGTCTACCAGACTATCTTCAAACCAATATGGATGTATGGTGCGCAGCTATGGGGTTGTACTCATAAATCCAATAGAGACATTATACAACGTAGCCAAAAATAAATTTCTTCGAATGGTCACCAACGCTTACCGATTTGTGACTAACAGAGAAATACACAATGATCTAAAAATACAATTGATAGACGACGTCATCCGCGAATGTGCCATTAAACATGAGAAGAGGCTTCTTAACCACACCAACGTTGAGGCCGTACAACTACTGGACAGTACAAACGAAATAAGGCGGCTCAAACGAATCAAACCACATGAGCTAACCGTATGAATATTATATCTTAAGGGAACTGGATACTGGTCCAGCAGACCCACACAAGTTTATGCTTATCTCATAAGTACTAATGTCAACCTTACTAATGAATTAATAATGTTTAAGATTGTAGTAGCCATATCAATAATGATGTTTTAAAAAAAAAATTCTTCAGCAATTTTCCACAAGCTTGGTACACATATTATTCTGAATGCTGCATTTATAAAATTAGTGAGCTTCACCAGAGCATTCCTTGGCAGTTCTTTGATGATTTCTGCAGTAATAAGATACTACCCAGAAACATTTTTCGTATTTATATTAGCTTTTATTTCACGCATGACTTCTTTTGCACAGCTTGTTCAGTTATTATATCGGCTTCCAACGTTTGGTCTTCATGTGGCTGGAATATTTTTTCAAGGTATTCAGTATATTCGCGAGCTTTGTCTTTATTATTTCTAGCACATTTCTCACCGGTTTTTCTTATTGGTGGAATCTGCATTATTAGTCTTTTAATTCTTTTGGTTGCTTTCCAAAGAGAATAATCAGTACTGTTATCACTAGTTAAATTTCTTAAATAGTTGCTGAATGATTTATCTTTCAATTCTTTGATCTCTCTTCTTAACTGTTGAGTGATATTGTTCAAATGAGTTTTACCTTTAGTGGCCTATTTATTGTCATACTCTTCTTTTTTCTACTAGAAGTTCCCTAATTTCCATAGTGTAGTTTCCCTTGATTTTATTTTAAATTTCATGGGTATTTTCCCAAGCTGATTGCTGTATATCGTTTGCAAATTTGTTAGTTTCTTTGTCTAATTGCTCTTCAGTCTTTAATTGAACCATTAAGTCAATTTTTGCTTCTTGCGAAAGTCTAGTGTCTAAAGCATTCCCAATAAGTATTATTATTTACTAGAAATAGATTTGTTACGGAATGATTTTTTCACTTAACAGAAAAAATATTGGTGAATGATCAGTGTTTAAGTCATGGCTTTCATCTACTTGTACATAATTTACAGATATGTTCTTTATTATGAATAAATCAATCAGATCTGGTACTTTGTTTGGATCAGCTGGCCGGTAGGTTGGTTTTTCAGTTGAGAGGGCTCCACAACTGCATTTCCTGATAGCTTTTAGGAGTTCTTTACCCTTAGTTGTTGATAACCTGGAGCCCCAGAGACATTTTGTGCATTAATGTCTCCACAATGTATAAATCGTTTTCCTAATTTACTAAGGAAGTAAATACTAGTAATACAAACAGAACTACGTTTGGTTTTGACAATAATAGCAGTTTTTTTTTTTTTTTTTTTTTAATCTATGCAATCTTTTTCTGGGGCTCAAGGCACTCCCAACTCTTTCGCAGTTAATTTTACCGTCCTACTTTACGCAGTAGTAGCCAAATCGAGGACGTACGGCTATAGACCCGCTTTGTATAAACCACCTGCACATTGCATTGCTTCATGCCAACCTATAGTGCTGACATGAAAGGTGGGTCGGCCCATGGATTCTGCACTCTCAACAGGGGGTCATAGTTGTGTTCATCGTCATCACCGATCGTCATCACCGGGATTCGAACCCGGTACCTCCCGATCCAAACGCCGCAGCTTTAACCACTGCGCCGTTTGAATAATAGCAGTTGCTTGGACTTTTTCTGTTTCATATTTTAACTCTTCTTAGTGATGAATACTATTTCTAATTATAACAGCACTACCTCCTTTAGTAGTGTTTCCAGGGTGAATAGTGTGATCTATTTGATAATTTTTAAATTTAATGATTGATTTTCTAGTGAAGTGTGTTTTCATGATGAGACATACATCGATTTTTTCTGTGTCCATAGGACCAGTTGCAATTCTGGTCGATGTTGCATCAGTCCATTGGCTTTCCATCATAAGGGACCGTGTTTCAACATCTAAAGTAACTTCCCCGTTACTGAAGACACCATTGTTTACTCTTCGTAGCAGTAAAGCAGTTCCCCAGCCGCGGTCATTCTTAAATATCTACTACCATAATTCAAATAGTATCAGAGCCAAATCAAAATCTCTGTATTTGTCAATTTTAGAGGAAGACTTTGATGTTATTTGCATTGTTGAAACGTGGTTAACAATCCACTTTAAAACTGAGGAGTATTTTCCGTCATCTTATGCTGTTTTCCGGAGGGACAGGCCTCTGCAAAGGGACACTTACGAAAAGGGTGGCGGTATTGTAGTCGCAGTCTCTAACAAATATTCATCCAGTCTGATAACGTTAGCTAATTGCGTTGCCGAAATTGTTGCTGTACGTATACAATTCCATTCATATTCGCTGATCATCTGTGTTACATATATACCCTGCCATTCGAGTATGCCAGTTTATTAAAGGTTTGTGGACACTGCAAATCAAATATTGCTCCACTTCTTCAGCCGGAGGATCGTCTATTTATTTTTGGAGATTTTAACATTCCGGATATTGTGTGGGAGTATGTTGATCACAATTTGACTCCTATTAACATGAACGATGAAATGGATAACTTCATCTCGGAAATATTTTCGTTGGGGTTAAAGCAATGTAACAGTGTTACAAATAATAGTGGTAATGTGTTGGCTTTTGTACCATTTGATCATGAGGTGACCGTATCGACGTGTGAGGATTTGGCTGGATCGTCTAGTATTTCCCACTCTCCACTGAATATTTCAGTTATGTTTGAATGTTGCGAGTTAGTCGAAGAAAATGTTAATTCATGGACTTACAACTTTATAAAGGGCGATTACAATTCTTTAAATGCATTTCTGGATACGTATGATTGGTCGTTTTTTATGCTTGTAATAGTATTGATGACATGTTAATCGAATTTTATAGAATTATTAATCTAGGTATTGAGAAATTTATCCCTAGACTGAAAGCTTTTAGCGTTAAGAAGAAACCGTGGTATAATAATGAGTTGATAATCTAATTAGGATTAGATCTTATCTAAAATCCAGAACTCAATTAGTGAAAATTGGAAGCTTCACTTCAAGAGTGATTGATGTTTCTTCAGGAGTCCCTCAAGGCAGCCATTTGGGTCCCATGCTCTTCATTCTTTTCGTAAACGATGTGGTCAACTGTCTAAGTCATTCCGACATTCTCATTTATGCGGAAGATATAAAAATCTTTAAAACTATTTCTTGCGCCAATGATGCACTTGACTTTCAGTCTGACCTGACAAACTTCAAGGCTTGGTGTACATCGCATAATTTGATTCTAAACATCTCCAAATGCAAAACAATGTGTTTCACCCGCGTAGTCTTACCCACTAGTTACGATTAGTTGTAGTATTGAAACTGTTGATACTTTTAAAGATTTAGGTATAACCTTTACTTCGAATTTATCGTTCCATAAACATGTTGAAGGTTGCATTTCTAAAGCGAATTCTATGCTTGGATTTGTTAAAAGGTTTGCTAAGGATTTTCATGATCCTTACGTGATTAAAACTTTATATGTCTCTTTTGTTCGTTCATTGTTGGAATATGGTGTTGTAATATGGACTCCGTTTTATATTAACTATTCAGATCGCATAGAAAGGGTTCAGAAGCGATTTTTAATGTACGCACTACGAAGGTTGCCTAGAGATGCGAATGTACCTGCTTTCATACTCCCAGCGTATCGAGGTAGATGTAAATTAATAAATATGGAGCCGCTATTTATTCGTAGAATTGAAATTAGCGCAATGTTTGTTCGAGATTTATTGGTGTCTAAAATCGATTGTTCGGAAATTTTGAGTTTGCTTGATATATATACTCCATTACGTGTGCTGCGCGATAAAGATTTCCAAATTAAGTTGCCGTTTTGTAGGCAAAACTACGGTAAATGTGAGCCTGTTTATCATTCTTCTGTTTCCTTTAATAAAGTACGGCCGGCTTTTGACTTTAATCTGTCTAGAAATGCATTTAAGGAATTGATGTCGAAGCTTCTTTTGAATTATTGGTAATCTTTGTAATCTTTACATTATATAATTTAATTAAATTTCTTATTTAAGTGATGTAACCAGTTATGTATAAGTTGGTAATAAATAAATAAATAAATAAATAAGATTCTAAGGTCATTGGCCATTTTTCTGTTTAGTGATGGCTCCCTTAGTGCTTTACTCTAGTTTCTGTAATCGCTCATCAAATGTATTTAGTCTGCTCAAAATTAATTTAACTGTTTGACTTATATCGTCATTTTGAGCAGTTTTTCCTTGATCTGCATTGCTCATCATTATTTGAGCATAAGTCATTTTACCAAATTGTCCTTGAGTAGTTCCCGATACTCACTGCTTCCTGAATAATCTTGGATTTTCAGCAATCACATTCCTATTTAGATGTTTTGCAATTGAATGCAACGCTGCATCCTCTTTAGTTAGCCGGATAGTTTTTTCCACAGTGAACGTATTTAGGTTGAACATTTTGAGCTTTTACACAGTCTTTAGTATGATGATTACCAAAACATTTGACACACCTGAGTTCCCTGTTGCAATATTTTTGTGTATGTCCATAGGCTTGCCATTTTTAACAGTGTGGTATAAGCTTAGATCTTCTCAAATACCCAATAACCACTTTGCACCCCAAGTTATTCTTAATTTGATAAATTTTTTCGACATCTTCATCAGTATCGAAGGTCAACATAAACATGTTGAGAGGTATACTTTGCCTTTCCGTTTTAGCTTAATTGATGCTTCAGTTAAATCTTTTTGCTATCAAGTAATCAATTATTTCTTCTGGTTTACACGTAAAGTGTAGGTTTTTAGTCATGACCCTAGTTGGTCTGGTTTGTTTGTCTTCAAACGTATGCCAAGCACGTTTTTCTTCGTTTAACATTTTTGTCTCATTTCTATAAGATTCACCATCTTCCAAGTTTATTTTGATGGTGTTTCCATTCATCCCTATATGTATTAAACGTATCAGTAGTAGTTATTGTTTTTATTTTCTCATTTAGTAAATCGTAGTATTTGACTTCATATATTACTGTTTGTGGTGGTAGAGATATTTTTTTGTTAGTTTCAGGATAATATTTGGAACATCATCCTTTAATTGAGGTGTTTTTCATTTTTTTCTACCACCTTTAACTCGTATCGACTCAGTTTCTCGAGCTAGTTATTCTTCATCCGTAGGGTACTCTTGTGGAGTTGTATTCTGGTTAGGAGTAGAACCGATGTCTTTCTTTGGCTTAAGAGATTTAACTTCGTTTTCAATCGTCTTCGTACGCTCCTGCATCCATGCAATTGTATCATTCAGTTTCTTGTTTATATTGGTGGTTTCAATTAATGCATTATTAGCTTTACACAATTCATTGTGAAGCTTTTCTTCGTTTGTGAGTGTTGTGACTGCTGCTCTAATGGAGGGACTACCGCCTCTTATCGGAGAATACAATACTTTCTTAATCCTCCGGAAGTGATGTGAATTATCCTTTTCTGTTTCACTTGGGATTGGTTAAAATAATTTTAGTATAGCAATGGTTGGTCTCGCCCATGATCCATAAGACTGACCTCCGAAAACTCCGAAGAGGTTGGATTTACCTGAGCTACAGGTGATTTACTTGGGGTATTAATTTCCGTATTTTTACCGATCATTGCTCATTTATAGTGTACTGCTATCGCCTCTAGTATTTAGCCGATGCGTCACATCGTTTCCCCGGATATTACCACGTGGAGGTTATATACTAGACGCATTTGGAGAAGAAACAAGGTAACAGATGGTCAACCCAACTGTATAATAATGTATAATAATAAGGATAATATTAATTAAAGTCGAATATTAGAACATAAAAGAAAATTACTTTTAATTCAAAAAATGTTTTTCGAATTTTTGTTAAAAAAGTACGACTTTTAAAAATCATAGTAGGTTGTGAAACGGCATATTTTTCATAACTACATCCTCCTTACAACCAATCCTAAGTGGCAAACTTCCCCAAATATGCCTGGTCCCCCGTACACCCATTACACATAACAAGGGCGAAGGAAAGGAAAGTACAATGAGTCAAAGTGAAACTCTCCCTATATATTTTTAAGTTTGACGACTAAACCGTTAGATTTGAAGTTTGTCACCATGCAGAATTTACACAAAATTATATACTGTTTTTATTTTATTTAACCGTATTTATTTGTTAGTTTTTCATTCGTAGCGAAAAGGCGTAGGCGATACAATTGCATAAATGAATTTTTAGAAAAAGCCCGTTAAAGTTGACATTCTGTAAAAATAAATTTACTTTTTAAATGTATCAGTTTGACTTTAACTCACTGTATGTTAATATTAAAAACTCTACTCGGTTCCAGATACCTAAGAGGTCGATAGTTAATAAATTTCTGTATGTTAGTCTCCTTCCAAATACAGTACGTCCCCTATTAGAGCCGCAATCGTTTTTGGAACTGAAATTAATTATTATAATTTTTACTCTAATTAAAATTAAAAACTATTCCTTTTTCTCTATTTGTTTAAACATCTTAGTTGGATTCCAGAACTTTATCCAAAAATAATTTTAGAATCCCATTTCCAGCGCACATACCAAATTTCACTAAAATCGGTTAAGGAATTGTCAGGTTCCGTCCTAGTTGGTCATTTTCACAACTTCATCTAATTTTCTGTCTTCTTATGGGAGAGTATTACATAAAAATATCGACCATTAACGTTAGACAAGTAACTAATGCATAATTGTGCAAATGTCTCAATTGTAATAAAAAACATAAAACGTCATATTTGTACTTTGTTCAAATTAGTGTTGAGGGTGAAAAACAATTTTATTTCTCAAATAATCATTAAAGGGTCTTATAGGAAATTTACTCGAGTTTTCAAAGCTGCCTGCAAAATTTACTGTGAAATCATTGGTTTCTGAGATATCAATGATCTAAGACAAAACGATTTTTTTTCATTCAAAGTCAGATATCTCAGCACAAAATTAAATTGACGTAGAGAAACCAAACAGAAATTATATTGAAGCTTAATTAATAAGCTAACTGACGGAGGCATTGGTTTAACTTAAAAAATTTCCCGAGCCTGTGGACTCTTATAAAGAAATGAAAAATTTTTGTCTTGCGCTATTTCTTTTGATTGCGCCGATAGCGGTATATCAAAAAAATTGTCTGCTAAAAAATCCCGAAATTAGAGGCGGAGCTTTAAAATGCTTTTTTAAAACAAGCGTTTCAATTCTTTGTGGCCAAAAATGTCGCACCGAAGACTTTTAACCCGAAAACTCTGTATTCGCTAACAGTACTACCCAGTGAAATAAAAGTTAAACCCTAGATAATATCATATGAAGAAGTTGATTTGACATTGGAATCATATAAAATTTTATTAAAATGGAACTGTTTAATATTAAGATGTTATTATGTCCAACTGAATATTTGATGACATGTCATGGATAAATCAGTGCTGAACAGTCTTACCAGAATTTTTTGTGAATCTGAATCTTATATTGATCATATGTTTTACAAGTTATCTAATGCTGTTTTTAATGCAGAGGTAGAGAAATTACAAATAACTGATCTTTGCGCCATTTTTGCTAAACTAAAATTACCGCGAGATGCGTGTTGGCCGTACGCCCAATTGACTATGTGAAGCTGAATAATATTTGACAGTTTGAGTAAGGGGCTGACATTGTTATTATTCAAAACCCTAATGGAGCTTCCTAAGCTTTTCTAGACAATCCTATTTTATTTTCGATAGTACTAGTTCTTTCTTCATTACCAGGAATTTTTTCAAAACAAATCAATGTATACTCTTCACTAGTACGCCATGTCAATACAAAAAATTAGCTTGGTAGTAGAGTGAATAACCAACCGTTGAATACTAGCTTACGTAAATATTACAATAAGGTCCAAGTACTACCTGACGAAATTTCTCCACAAGTATAAAATTAAACAGTAGTGGGCCTTAGTAAATGAAATATTTTATTCTCTTTATTGTTGTAAAGAGTGGTTTTATTTTGTAAGCGTACATTTTCAAATTACACTTTAAAATTCGGCGCGCTTCCTTTCTGATATCATAGAGAATTATCACCTATATCTTCACCTAAAAATTCTTTGACAACATACTCCATATTATAAACATCTGAGTATTCTTTCCCATCTGCCGTTTTTGCACAACGATATTTTGATCGAAAAGCTGTTTGACTGCAAACAACCGAAGATTTATATCCGAAAAACTATTTAAACATTTCTGCTTGCTCTTTTGGCTTATATTGCTCCGTATCAAATTGTACATGTCTGCACCTCACAAAACATTAAGTTGCATTTGAGAAATATCCAAAAATACAAAATGGTGCCATCTTTGATCGTTCATTTATAATTGTGGCCTTAATGGCCCACTCTTTACAAACAAAAAATCACAAAAAAAGTGTCAGAATCTTTCCGTTACACTTTCAAATTTAACAACAAAACGTCAATTTTATTGGTTTCTTACAATTTTTACAGTTTTAGCAATTAATTCAATGTCACCAAAATTCAAAGTAAGCATGTGGGAAAATGTAGAAAGGCTACCTTGATTAAGTAGTCAAACTTTAAAAATTGTTTAAAAATATAGTTTGAGTCACTAGGAAATGGTAATTTTCTGAGGCAAGTACCTGGTTTTTTCGTGCTTTCATATTTTTGACCAATAAGAAATAGTAAATGTTAATCCAGCGCTTTTTTATAATTGAATTTCGATCCAAAATGTGACTAACACATGCCCATCCGAAATATTAGTACTTTCTTGTCCCAATTTAAACTAATTTATCTGAAGAATTGAAATATAGTCTTAGAAACTATCGCAGACTTCCATCCCGAAAATTTCCTATTACCGCTATAAGTGACAACACAACATAAATACCAAATAATAAACTTTTCGCAATAGTTCTGCGTGGAAAACTTTGTTTCACCAAATCTTGGAAATATCGGAAAATAAAAACATTCAAAAAACTATTTAATATTGGTATAAAATCAGCCTTTAGTTTCGTGTCGTGTTGGATTACATTGGTGTGATTTATCAATAGCTTTTTCTGGAAAAAAACAATTCCTTTAAGTTTCTCGTGGGACATCGGTAAATTCGATTTTCCAAAATTCATTAGGAAAAAATTCACTATAAGATTACTGTGGGAAATCTGGAAAAATAAGATTATCAAAAAAAAAACACTTTGTGTAAAATGAACCTCTAAAGTGTTATGTCCGGAGTTGGATTGCTTCGGTGTGATTTGTCACCAGCTACAGCAGGAAAAAAATTCCATTTGCTGATTTTCCAAAAATTTAAAGGCTAATTTTAAACAAAGTTGAGCGGTTTATTCAAAATTTTCCATGAGAAAGTATAAAAATGTTTTACCACATATAAGAATTTACAAAAGTCTTCACTGCTGGTAACTGATGGCTGGCCGCTATACTTTAATTGACTAAACTATTTTTAAAAAGAGAGTCCTTTTAAAATACGGGATGTTTATTAGCGGGGGACTAATTCACATTACTCATTTTTGGTGGACTTTTAAATTGTAAATTTTAACGAATTTTTAAGAAAGTTAGTATTCACAAAAAGTATAATTGTGCGAAAATTTGTTAATTAGCATATAGTCGTGAGACGACAATAAGTTAAAATCGCTTATGTCGACTTAAGATGAAATGAATTTTATCTTCTTACTTATATTTTTGCTCTGCAATTATTTTTGAAAATTATTCGGTATTATCCGGTAAAGCAACTTAAGATGTTTTGTCATTTAAGCAAAAAACATAATATTTAAAGCTTTTACCGTTTAAAATAAATCTCGATTATAACGTTGTAAAGTTTTTAAGCACAAAATGATTTTGGGTCACAAGTTACATGCTTATAGTCATGAAACTTATCTCAGGACGAACCAGATATAATTTTTAAGGAGTTAATTAAAAAATTTATTAAATTAAACTTTTACTATGATTCATACGTTGAACCGTGGGATTTAATTAGGTTTCTTTAGTTCAGTGGGTTTAGCTTTTATCGTAACAACTCGGATTAACAACTAGTTGATGGAACATTTCCTTCTTTGATGATCAGAATGTCATTAAATTTTAACGATGATTTTGGTTGCACCCATTACAATCTCTGTTGTAACAATGTTACATAGGTATTCCAAATGCAATCGCTTCCAAAATTGTTGGTGAATGCATTATACCATCTGCCATCGTGAAAAGTGAGATGGTTTGAGATCACTCGCATTATATTCTGATAATTTGGTGGCCAACTGACCAATTTAAAAACATGAAAGCGTTAGTACGCTCACGAAATTGGGACCGTTGTCACTGTATATCTCATGACAGTATCCACAAAACGTTTTATAGTGGCACAAATCGTTTTATAGTAGCGTTTTAAGTCGTCTATTGGTTGCGTCTTACACTAAGCTTAGTATAAACCTCACGTTGATATGAAGTACTTTCCTTATCATCTTAATACATCTCCTGTAGCATATCTGTCATCTACTTTGAGCACTACGAATTCATCAATAAATGGATAGAAGAATTTAAACGGCCCCCTTGTTCTAATTCGTGGTACATTTGTTTCGGTGAATAATTCCTTGTATTATTGATTAACCAAAGAAGGTATGCCACTATTCGTTGGGTCTTGTGCGCAGCTACTAATTAGTTCGTCGAGGATATCATCATTCATCTCGGCAAATTGTGCAATCCCATTAATGCATTCTTCTTCATCGTTGTCGTAATATCGTTGCTGTGGTAGCCAAACCAAGAAAAGTGTGTCTTTAAGCTCGTTTGGGAAACATTCTCTTGAGGCGATATCGGCTGGATTTTTTACCGATGGTATTTGTCAATCATGCGTTTGACAAAATGACGTTATAATAATCTTTGACGCTAGCAATGAACGTAGGCCAGAAGCGCGGATGCGAATTAAGCCAATATAACAAAATAGTTGAGTGTGCTCAGATTAATATGCTCTGTAGATTTGTGTTGGATTACCTAACTAACAAGTTTCAATAGGTTCATTAATAGGAGTG
Source organism: Tipula vernalis (assembly GCA_958295665.1). Lineage (NCBI taxonomy): Eukaryota > Metazoa > Arthropoda > Insecta > Diptera > Tipulidae > Tipula > Tipula vernalis. The sequence continues at coordinate 314,005,646 of OY282558.1, read as the reverse complement.
CAAGACACAGTTGTGGAAGAATCCACTGCTTTATGGGTGTCACTGTCGTTTTAGCAGTAATAAGATGGTCACGAATCGTATCGTGCTTAAAAAAGTTTCACCTCATGTGCAACTTCATTCATCTAACGTTAACATCTGACAGAGAGCCAGTACATTTACTCCGTTTGATATTTAAAATAACTTGTTCAATTAGCAAATCCTTTTTTAAATATTCCAAAATGGATTTCACCATATTAGTCTAAATTTCAAGTCAATCGTGCTCAGGACATTCTATATATCTAAATACCGCATAAAATGTTATAAAATTCAAAAGTTTATCAAACATATAAATAAGACAAAAATAATTCATCGTTTCTACTTGATTATTTTCGTGATAATATTCCATAAATTAACCAAAAAAAAAAAAAATTATTTATAAAAATACACAAAATTAAATTAACAAAACTTCATCATTTTTCCGTTTTGTACGACTAATAAATTAAAATTTTTCTAACAACCAAAATAAAAATAAAAAACAAAACAAAATGACTTATGATGACTTGTAAAGCAACCCAAAAAATAGGATACCACCAAAAAAATAAAAAGTCTCACGAATTTTTTTATGAATTGTGAACAAAATATAAACTCAGCTTCTGTTTATTTTCAAGTCATGATAAAAAAAAATGTATATGTGACGATGATTCTTTGATAACCCTCATGTGTAAATTTTCATATATACATACAGAGACGCGATAAAATAAAAACAGAGTGCCAACACGATAATGGTACTGGATTAAAATTATTGCCGGGCGCACGAAATCGGTTAAATTTAAAATCATGTGAAAATTATACACTTTGCGGATGGATGGGCGATTTCGCATATTTTATTTTATTTTAAGCCTGCGGTAGATTTCTTTTATATTTTGCCATAAATGCGAATTTTCATTAAAGTTTATAATTTCAATAAAAATCTTTCAACATTTCAATAAATTTTTTTTTTTATATTTTTATTTCAGCTCTTTCAATTTCATCATTATATTGGAGCAAACGTTTTGATAAAATTTATTTAGAATCTGACCACACATTCTGGAAATTTATCTTAATGTTAAATTTTAAGCTGAAGGGGGCCAATGTTTACTTATACGTATTATTCAATCAAGATATTTAGTTGATTCGAAATGAATTAATTTGAATATAATTTTGTGAATTGTATTGTTTGTTAATTTTTATAACTCATTTAAATACAAAAATAAATGGATTTTGTTATCAACCGACATTATTTATATTGGTACATTTTTCTGTTTTCATTTATTGGTTATGTAAGTTTTCTAAAGAAATTTAAATTTTAAATTGTTAACTTAGATATGAATTGGAATTGAATTTTTATTCAATTTTATTTGTATATTAAACAACAACTAACCACAGCAATAACTGAAATTACCTTACCTGATGCGGCTAAAAATCAAGTCTTAGTAGACATTTTTAAAGCAATATAATTTAGATTTACTTAAAATAACTACATGAAGACTTTCTAAAACCTATACCTCTAAATGAAACAAATTTCAAGTTCTGTAAAAAAATTATCAGATTAATTTATTTAGAAATAAACTGAGATTTAGGTTAGACTTTAGCCAGACAATTGCATCGATAAACGTGATTTAATTTAGTAATTTCACTATTGGCGTGGGACCGTCTCCTAGAGGTTTTAAGTTATACTTTATAAAATACAGTTGTATATATTATAGTTTCAGAGTTTTGGTATAACTTTGGCGAGTCAGTTGATTTTCGAAAAAAAATAAGGATATTTCGTGTTTGCTTTATCCAGTTTGATTGTAATTTTAGAACATATTTAAGTTTAGTAAAAATGGTTTAGTTCTTGCTATGTTGGTTCCTGCGGTCGGGGGATTCCGTATGACTCATGAAATCAGACCAAAGTGTCTTGATAGCTTAAAAATACCAACACAGTTGCCTATACTTGAAAGTAACTGGACAATAATACTGAACCCAAGCTAATACACGTCCGTATGAGGTTTAGGATCGGTTCGTGGAATATGCGGGCAATTAGAAATCTAGACCCAATTGCATAGTATTTTTCGGCCATATCTTCGGTATTTTTTTACCTCCCTAAACTGCAAACTAAACATATGCGCGGTAATAGTTAATCACAAATAATCAGTGACGGGTTAAGGAACATCGGGGCTCTAAGCAAAGCGTTTAATTTCACCGTATTTTGTTTTTAATTTTTTTAGTTTTACTGTTTTACATTTCTGTATAATTTGGTTAACGAGAATTAGTTGATTGGTTGACTGTGCATTGCCAGTAATTGCTAAAAAAGTGGGGCCAAAAGAGAGCAATAAATGAATCTTAATTTTTTAAATTTTACGGTAAGACATTTTTCTAAATTTAAATATTGATTTTTATAACAAAATAATAGCTGGTGGTATGGAAATATTGCAAACGGAATGCAACATTGTTAGTAACTACAGCATATTTGGGATGCTAAAAGAATATGGTTTATGGTACCAATAAAACCTATAACTGGGAATTTCGAAAATTCCCCCAGAGAGGAACAGCTAGGAAAAATTGTGAAGGGAAGTTAGAATCATTATTATAAGATGTGATCTATTTTTGACGGCCAGGAGAACGAATGGCTCAATTTGATTTATTTAATTAATATTTCGTGGTGTTTTGGTTTGCTGTTATTGTGTATTTTAGTTTTCTTATTATCTTGTTGTAACAAGAATATTTACAAATAATTTGTGTAAAATTTGTAAATTCTGGAGGTGAAAATGCCATATTTGGACGAGGAGAATTAAATCCGGCCTACAACTAAACATTGCTATATGAAGTTATAGCATTCCAGAGATTATTACTGCAAAAATTTGAAAAGTTGAAAAATCTCTCCGGCGAAATTAAGCAGGGAAACAAAAAACTTAACGGTGCTGTATTTTCATTCAATAATGATTTTTGAAGAGTAATGTGCAAAAAATAGAGCTTATTTCTGAAAACGCATCATCCACGGGAATTATTAAATTGTTTCAAAATTAACCAAATAACAAACAAAAGCAGCAAAGTTCTTGTTGTAGAAAATTAGCAAATCAGCTGAGCCAATCAACCAGAAATTGTCACTTAATAAAAAATTAAGAAGATAAAAAAAATCTACGTAAGCAAAATAAGCATACTTAAACTGGGGAACTAAAACTTTACCACTCAATTCACAAATCAAGACAATGTAGCCAAGATAGATAGATTTGTTCCTAAAACGTCAGAAGATGGTACAGCAGATATGGTTAAAGCATTACTATAAAGTAGCTACAATTATTCTAAAAAACACTAAGCTGGAGGAACTGAAATATATTGGTTTTAAAGTGCGAATAGTTGAAGAATTCTGAATAGGCTCTGCATCCAGTTATTGTCAAACAGGAATATTCATTAGACATTTCGTTTGTCCACATTTTTCTAAACCAACTCGTGTAAAAATGTGGATATCGCTGTACATTTTATCAAATTTTAACAGCACTTTGAAATATAATTAGTCTCACTCTCAACATCTTTAATTTCTCTACTGACCATCAAAATGTTCCCGGCTTGCGCGAAAATTTTGAGAAATATGAGCGCGAAAATTTTGAAAATGTTGAGATATGTATGTATCTATTAAAAAAATCATGAGCTAAATTATTATAATCTTCCCCATTACAAATGTATAGGTGTTGTTGTAGCAATAACTAAAGAGGAAGTGGTGTTTGTAATTTGTTTGAATCAAAATGAGTTTTCTCATTCCACTGATATTCCGGATACTGAGACTATTAACATTATTAAATGATTTAAAATTGGTAATGCAGTAGGGATTCTAGGTATTAATTCGAATTAGTTAAAATTGACTGTTCAAGGCATATCACAAGTTTTAACGGTATATCCTTAATGAGTTAAAAACTGCAATTATTAAACCTTTGTTTAAAAAGGGTGATATCAGTATTAAGAGCCATTATCGGCCCATTCTTTTACAACTCATTTTGAAGATCATTGAAAAGTCAATGAAACCCCCTATTGGAAAGTTTGTTGGTAAATTTGATTTTCTTCTCAGCAGCATGAGTTTAGATCTGGTAAAAGTACTGAATCTGAGCTAATTGACATCTTAAGTGGAATTGATATTTGTCTTAATGAGAGCAAGTGTGTTGGTGTAGTATTCATCGTTATTAAGAGAGCTTTTATAACAATCGACTTTTTCGTAAGCTTCAGCCCATTGGTTTTAAAGGTTTACTACAGAAATGAAAAAAATTAATTTTAGTAAAATTATTGGTTTTGCTGACGACATTGTTTTAAGTTACATTGGTTTGACTGTCACTAAACTAAACCATATAAACTCAGACATGAAAACTCTAAGCACATGGTATGATAATCACCCCTTGCTAGGGGTGATTATCAAACCCTTAAGTGAGAAAACTATAGTAATATATTGCAGTTTCAGACCCGAGATTTTTTATCTTGCACGTAGATAATTGTAACTTTCGTAATTGCAACAGTTTTTGGATTGTTGCTTTTGTGGATTCCAGCCTTAGCTGTGGTTTACTTTGTTGGGGTGGAGTGTATTTTGATACGATAGAATCATTACATATTCTGCAAAAGTATATAAATGTTTTTCAAATGATGATACGGAATACCTAGCCTGTTTCCAATGGCTATAAAATTTTGTTTTTTCAACCTGTTTATCACGAATTGTTACTACATGTCAAGCTCGACGTTGTAAATTGAATTATTTCGCAAAACAACACCTCCACAAACCATTGGTGTTTTCGAAAAAATTGCTCTGTAGCGAAGAATTGAAGTTTAGTTTGTTTTGGTCGGACGGCAAGGTATAACGTAAGATGTACTTAAAAAAAACTGCATTCCAAATGCACTATTTAGACTATAAAGCACGCAAGGGAATCGTTATCGTTTTAAAGGACCAATACAGAGGGGTATTATGAAAATTGTGATGAAGCCTTACTGCTTTGAAAACATTCCAGTTTCATATTATTTTTCAATAGGATAATAACTCTAAACACACTGTAAAGTTAGTGGTGTTGGTTAACGGATCAAAAAAATTGTTTTGGGTGCGAATCGCTGACTTTACGCGATTGGAATTACTTATAGGGAAAAGTCGAGCAAGTATTAAAAAATAAATATTCCAGGAATTCAACCGAGTTGTTTAATTATATCAAAACATTCCATGTGGAAAATTATTCAGAAAAAACAAAGACTACCCACTAGGGCTTGCGTCAAGGGATTTCCCGGGATTTTAAGAAAATAAATGCATTCCCGTTACCCGGGAACGTTGTGCAGAATTCCAGGGATCATGGAAATTACTAGAAAGTCGCCGGTGAAGAGTGTAACGCTTTAATAATTCCCTAATTTCAGTGTTGTTTTTATTTTCAAAATTTTTAACGCAGACCACCATTTATTTCTTTTGATATGTTGAACTTATAATTTGTTCCATTGAAATATATTTCACTATCATTCTGAAGATGTTTCGCCATAATGAAGCAAAATATAAAAATCGGTTTAATTAAAAATAATACAAAATAATTGTATTTAAATGATTTGCTAAACTTCTTCAAAGATACGCAAATAACTACTCAAATCAAAATTTTAATCCAAAAACAAAAGCTAGTTAAATTTTTAAATTACTGATTTAAAAAATTTAATTATTGAGTTTATATTCCTCTTCCTCTCAGTGAAAAAACAAAAAAAATATTTTAAAATTTGTAGGACAAAAGTTAAGTACAAATACTTCAGTTTCAAATTTTCGTAAGCCGACAGTTTTTACAAATTCCTCTTATTTGCTGAAAAAAAAGAACGGTTATGCTACTGAAAAGTATTTTTTTATTATTTTGTATTCTAGGCATTATCTGGAATAAATTCGCTCTGAGGGACGGATTTAAGACCTTTGACTGTTGTGGTTTCTTTAGCCTATTATTTTATATTAGTAAAAGGAAAGTGAGGGTTGTGCGTTTATAGTGTTGAAAATTTAGGGACATCATAATGGACACACCCATAGCTGAGCGTCAGACAACTATTATTAACCGCAAAAACATTAAAAGAAAAATTTGCCATTATAAGAAATAAAAATGTTAACTCCTTAATAAAGTACCCCAAGAGTCATAGTTGGCGACAAAGGAAATTATACATGATGCATTTGGGGTGAGCTAGATTATATGTGGTAGGACCACTGGAAGCAGAAGAAACAAAATTCAGTCAAAAGAAGATCTGAACATACATAGTATATGTCTACATAATTAAACCAAACTATCGCTCTGCGTTTGTATGCCCAAGGCCATATTGCTGTGGCACAAGGAACAGTAAAGTGCAAAATTTAAGCCAGAAATCCAAAAAAAAACAATTTTTAAAAACGACCTACTATCAAGCCGACATCCACCAGAAATTAGAGGAATTTTCCACTAGTGGGCTTATAACGAAAAATAAATCGTCGTTGGGCGCATTAAACTCCGCCAGTGGTTGGTTGCGCAACCGTTGTGTTAAATCATGTGTAAAATCATTCCTGATAGTTTAAATTTCGCCGATTGAGTGATTAAATCAGTACATCACGTTTTTTTTCTTCAATTATTTTTAATCTTAGTTAATTATTTTCCTTTCCATTTCTCGACTTAAAATTTAAAATTGTTTAATTTTTAAATTGAAACGTTTTGAAGATTAAAACGTCCGGGAACAGGCAAGCCCTACTACCCGCTAATGCAGCACGAAATTGAATAGCCCCAAAATTTACGGGCCCTAGGCATATGTGCAGGCATCTGTCTGTATACGTTTAATATATTTTTAACATGCCAATCCTTATAATAAATAGGGCAAACCACTTGCTGACCTGAATTTAGTATATCGATTCGTTGAACATTTAATTATTTCTCCAGTAAGACTTCCCGATTAAATTTTACGAAAAACTCCCAAAAAAAAAGATAAAACCATTTTCCTTATTGCAGCTACTAATATTTTCATTTTAATTGTTATAACAAACAGTTGAGTATTTACGACTACGAGGAAGTCTCAATATTCGCAACCGGCGAAACAGGTAAGCTTTATTGGGGTGAAATTGTTAGATTATACAAACTTCATAATAATGTTTGAAAAAAATAAAAAATTTTATAATTTTTTGTATCGGTCAGTCGTTTGTAGGGTTTCTATTTCGAATCTTCCTTCTCCAGAATTTTCGAGAATTTGTACATTTTTTGTCGTCTCATATCAGGAATCCTCACTTCTCGAGAAATATATGTCGTGAATGCGACAAATTTGTTTATATGCATTCGTATGAGTACTAAGTGCTTTGAAGTTATGGGTCTAAAAAATTGCCTTGAGTCTTTAAAATGTAATTTGTAAAGTCATATGGCACAAAAATGGCCAAAAATTTCCATTTACAGAAGTACTGCGTAAAAGCGAATTAATTACCACATTGTACGTTTTTCGAAAATTTCTCCATTGACAAATCTGAATGATAGTCACTCCGAGTGTTTGATTTCGATCATGTCTTATTTATTTGATATTTTGAACTCATTAAATTTTTCTTGATTCCGTATTTGAGTCGGGATGAGAATTACTGAGACGACAATTTTTTTTGTCCCTATACCAGGCTAAGTCGTATATTTAGCACGATTTCTGTGGTAAACGGTTCAATTTTTCAGTAGAACATATTTTATAGTTTCACGGCCCCCTCCCCCTTCCAAAAAATGGGAGATTAGAGACTTACGGTTTTGTATGGTCTTGTGTATTATCATGAATTTACTCATCAGTGCATAATGAGCAAACCTGTGGCCATATAATGAAAGGTATTTTGACAAACATTTAGTAGTTATTCTTTATACATTTGAAAACGTGAAGAAGATAAAATCAACTCTAACGGAACAATTTGAAATATTAGCTTTTTTAACATTGTTTTAAATATTACAATATTTACCATATTGTAAAAAATAAATCTGAGCTTTTGTAAATTATCTGATCAATCACTTTACATAACATCATTAAAATTGTATTTAAATAATTTGATTTAAAATGTAAAATTTTAAGAGCTGTAATCTTGCAACCCTCAAACAAAGTGAGATGTTTCCATTTGTAAACTTAAATATTTCGGATAGCATTTAATCTAATTTAGTAAAATTACGTGGCGCAACATTAGCGAAGGGTAGGAGTAACATTAACACCAGCAAGCGGATAATGATAATTTGGTGTTTATCTGTATGAAAATAATATCCTTGTGTTGGGGTTTTTATTTTGATTCCCACTGTGGTGAAAAATTAGTCAACAGGAAAATACTAAATATTCCTAAATTAATGTTAAAACAACGACTGGAAGTAACGTGTTAACAAATATTATCCATTTGATGCAAAAATATTTTCCGTTCGGTATTCTTTTCTAACGAGCAAAGTCGATCATTAAATATTTATTCGTCGTGAAGAATAATATTGTATGTCTTTCAAATTTTTAAAAACGTAAGTTAATTTAAACAAGAAAAAAAACGTAAGAAGATTTTAATATTTAAGGCGATTTACTATTAAACATTTTTATACAAAAATGTTGATAAAAATATAAATTTTGGTTTTCATAAAATTATAAATTTTGAAAATTATCATTCATGAAAAGATGAAAAATGAAAATCAATTTCGACACAAACGCACTTTCGGCACAATCGGTCTTTCGACATTCGGCCTTTCGACGTATTCGACATTTCGACACATTCGTCGTTTCGACATTCGGCCTTTCAGCTTTCGGCCTTTCGACATTCGGACTTTCGAAATTCTACCTTTCGGCCCTATTCCAAAATATCATATAAAAATAGAACGGAAAATCCCGTACAAACGAAATTGGAAATAATAGACATACTACTTGATCAACAAGCTCCCGAAACGGAATAACCACCGTGTGGCGCTCCCATCGTTCCGATTTGAGGCCTGTTCTTTTTTTAAGTTGGTACATCTGTTGTTGATATTCCCTCTAAATCTTAGCATCATAGCTTGACATTTGCAAAAGTTACGTAGTCAAGAGTACATCTACTCTGTGTGTGTTGGCGATTTTTCCATTATTTCCTCTCGGCTGCTGAAACGCGTTCCCCGTAAAGGTTTTTTAACTCGATTGAACAGAAAGAAGTCACAGGGAGCCAAATCAGGTGAATTCGGTGGCTGTTGGATGGTATTTGTTGCATTTTTCGTCAAAAAATTACGAATAATGATGGCACTGTGCGACGGTGCGTTATCATGGTGCAAAATCCACGAGTTTTCTGCCCACAATTCTGGTCTCTTTCGGCGAATTGCTTCACGCAAACGTCTCATAACGCCCAAATAATACTCTTTGTTTACGGTCTGGCCTTCTGGCAAAAATGCATGATGCACTACACCGTTGTAATCCATGAAAACCGTGAGCATTGCCTTCTTTTTTGACTGAAAACGACGTGGTTTTTTTTTGGTGAACGCCATTCACTTGCCTGATGTCTGGATTGCGTGTCGTACTTGTAAACCCACGTCTCGTCTCTAGTAATGATACTTTTGATGAATGTGGGATCGGATTCAGCCTCGCAAATAATGTCTAAAATTGTAAATAATCGCCAACACACACAGAGATAGATGTACTCTTGACTACGTAACTTTTGCAAATGTCAAGCTATGATGCTAAGATTTAGAGGGAATATCAACAACAGATGTACCAACTTAACAAAAAAACAAAGCTCAAATCGGAACGATGGGAGCGCCACACGGTGGTTATTCCGGGAACTTGTTGATCAAGGTAGTATACGAGAAAAACGAACCTAGGGAACTTACACACTATATAATTCGAATTATAATTTCCGTCGGATTAAAATGGAAAGGTAAAAAAGTTATGCATGTCTAGTGTAAAGCCTAGGCCAGCGAATCAGTAAGAATCAGTAAGAAGCCTTACGGAATTTGACGAAAGTTTTTTCTTACAGAAAATTTGACATATCGGCTAGCCAATCGGTAAGACCAGTTGGGAAATATTAACTGGGCAAATTGAATAATTTTGTACATATGCAATGCACAAATTAAAAATTGATTAAAAATGTTGCAAGAATTTAAAGAATTATAAGAACAATTTTTATTTCGATCATATTTTATAATATGGCTTAAAGAATAAATTCGTATCACTCCTTGTCATAAACATGTCTCCACTAAACACTACACGAATGATGAAATTAATTTACCTATACATATTTAATTCGGCATTTTCCATTTTACTATATACACAATAAAAAATATAATGCTGTCCTATTATATGCCCATTTTGAACTAATATCCTATCCGGTCCTACAATTTTTGACTTTACCTTAAGTTTAAACGAAAATTTTCGCTTTGTTAAGTTGAGGTAAAGTGACAAGTCCTTTTATCGAAACTGAACGAAAAGTTGCTAAAGATTCGTTGGTCAGTAATATGGAAAGTCTATATAGCGTACCACTACGTTAAGTTCTTACTGACTCGCTGTTCTTGCCTTAAGTGATTCAAAAAAGTGAAATGGAAATACATTAGAATCAAACAGAATTGCACGAATACTTTAAGTATTAAATATTATCAAAACCAACACCAATGTACTACAAGCCTGACTCAATAACTAGGCACACAGATACCCTCATACGTTTAATACCTTATATTTACAAGTGTTAGTGCGAAAATAGAATAAAAATACTCTCATCAATACCTGGAAGGATTAAATAATAATACAATTATTTTCTTTTCGTTCTCTCCTTGAAATAAATCTTGGATATAAAATATAATCTGAGTGTTAGAGGAGAATTTTACTTTTTTTGCATTATTATCTATACCCTGTTAAAATTAGCCGAAAGTAAAAAGTCGATAATGCAGCAGAAAATAAATCAGCCTCTAGAGTGTTATGTCTGAGATGGATTGTATTGATGTGACTTACCAATAGCTGTCGCAGGAAAAAAATTCAGTTCAAGTTTCCCGTGGGAAATCTTGGAAACTTCAAAAAAGTTGCCAGCCGAAAGTAAGAAATGGATGGATAAAATCAGCTTCTAGAGTGTTATATCTGGAGATGGATTGCATTGTCTATGCCTGGTCCTAGTGAACCACCACCCAAACCTAACCTTCCCGTGGGAAATCTCGGAAATTTCGATTTATTAGAAAATTTGTATAAAATCAGCCACTAGAGTGGAGATTTATTAGAAAATTTGTATAAAATCAGCCACTAATCTGGAGATGGATTGCATTGATGTGATTTGTCAATAGATATCGCAAGAAAAAATTCAGTTCAAGTTTCCCGTGGGAAATCTCGGGAAATTCAAAAAAGTTTTCAGCCGAAAGTAGAAATGGATGAATAAAATCAGCCTCTAGAGTGTTATGTCTGGAGATGGATTGCGTTGACGTGACTTGTCAACAGCTATCGCAGGAAAGAAATTCAGTTCAAGCTTCCCGTGGGAAATCTTGGAAATTCGATTTTCCAAAAATTATTAGATAATTGGTATAAAATCAGCCTCTAGAGTGTTACGTGTGGAGAGGAATTGCATTGATGTTACTTGTCAATAACTATCGCAGGAAAAAATTCAGTTCAAGTTTCCCGTGGGAAATCTTGGAAACTTCAAAAAAGTTGCCAGCCGAATGTAAGAAATGGATGAATAAAATCAGCCTCTAGAGTGTTATGTCTAGAGATGGATTGCATTGATGTGACTTGTCAATAGCTTTCGCAGGAAAAAAATTCAGTTTAAAGTTACCCATGGGAAATCTCGGAAAATTCGATTTTCCAAAAATTATAAGAAAATTTGTATAAAATCAGGCTCTAGAGTGTTATGTCTGGAAATGGTCTGCATTGATGTGATTTGTCAATAGCTATCGCAGAAAAAAAATTCTGTTCAAGTTTCCCGTCGGAAATCTCGGAAAATTCGATTTTCCAAAAATTATTTGAAAATTTTTATAAAATCAGCCTCTAGAGTGTTTTGTCTGGATATGAATTGCATTGATGTGACTTCTCAATAGATATCGCAGAAAAAAAAATCAGTTCAAGTTTCCCGTGGGAAATTTCAGAAAATTCGATTTTCCAAAAATCATTTGAAAATTTGTATATAATCAACCTCTAGAGTGTTATGTCTGGAGATGGATTAAATTGATGTGACTTGTCAATAGCAATCGCAGAATGGAGAATTTTCCGAGATTTCCCACGGGAAACTTGAACTGAATTTTTTTCCTGCGATAGCTATTGACAAATCACATCAATGCAGACCATTTCCAGACATAACACTCTAGAGACTGATTTTTTTACAAATCTTCAAATAATTTTTGGAAAATCGAATTTGCTGAGATTTCCCACGGGAAACTTGAACAGAATTTTTTCATTCGATAGCTATTGTCAAAACACATAAAGACGATTCAACTGCAGATGTACACTCTAGAGGCTGATTTTATTCCAATTTTGTGGATTCTTCTGATTTCCCGATATTTTCTACCTATAGGTTAAGCAAAGTTTTACACGTAAAACTATTAACAAAAATTATTATTAAAATCCAAGTATCCTATTTACTTTCGGCTGAAAGCTACAAAAATGTTAATTTTAGGCTGTAATGTTAAATCATAATCTGCATTATCGACTTTTTACTTTAGGCTGGGATTAGGCAATCTGTATTATCATTTTCTTTTTTACCTTCTAGTCGACTAACACAATCTGCATTATCGACTTTTCACTATCGCCTGGCAACTTTCGGCTAACTTTAACAGTTTATTATCTACACCGAATTTTCCCTCCAAAATTAGTTTGTTTTGTTTATCTTCATTTTGTATGTTTATTCTAACTCATTTATATAGTGTGTCGATCACCAATAATTTAATGTATGGCACAAAATAAATTTTTAAAATTGGTGACAGTCAGGCTTGTAGTACATTAGTGCTATAAAAATAATAATTTTGATATTGATTAATCGGTATGATATGTTTAGTATTATTCATGCTGTTGCTGGGTTTGGTTATGCGAAGAGTATGGGAAACAAAAACTATAAACGTGGTAAACAGATCCGAATGACATTCTATAAAGATGCATGCAATGAAGAAGCTGCAGGAAGAAATGCTACCGTCTTTCCAGCTGCTATGATTTTACAATTAAAATAGCGTCGATGTCTTATAAAACCGCCCTATTTTATTTAGTTCAAACTGACCAAATCAGCGATGCCACTTTGCTTCGGTCACCGGGCTTGCCGTGACTAGTGTAGAGTTTATGACAAATTGACAAAAAACCTTAGAACAGCAAAAAAGTGTAAAAGCAAGTATTACACTTCGAGAATCTCGTAAGGAGATGGCTTCATATATTTTGGCATTTTTTGACAAAATTGTTTAGCTTACACATGATAATTCGAAAAAAAATTTTATTTTATTTTCAAAAATTTTCGAAACTAAATAAATGTGGTGAGTTATGTTAAAGCTCGAAGGTTACAGTAAATAAATACGCAGAGGTACATATATGTTTGAAGAATATAATAAAAATGAAATTTTTGTTATCTTTTATCAGGCACTAAAATTCAATAATGTAAATATTTAATTCAAGATTAGTATATAATTTTTTACCGTGCATTCATATAAATTTTGTGCCTAAAATTGGTCAAATTTTGACAGTAGTGTACAATATTGCTAGAAATTTTTATTTACAAAGTCGCTGTGGGAATCATTAAAATATTTGCAAAAATTTACATTTTGTTACTTCACAGCAATTTGCATGAAAACATCCAAATATAAAATTACAAGAACAGCAAAATATGGAGTCTTATACATGTCCAGCAACCGATTTAAAACAAACACGTAAATTATAGCAATTTTATTCACCCAATAAATTGATATTTTGTTGTACTTTAAAAAATGTATAAATTTTATTCCAATTATTGTTGATTTTATAAAATGTATCTTGTATCAAATTTAATGTAAATTTTTCGTTTGGCATATCAAGATATGGTAATAATCAAGAAGCATAATGATTAAAAAAAAATATTTTTTTGATAAAAGCAAAGATAAAATTTCTCTTGATATCAAGATCAACCTAAAATTAAGTTCGGTCGTTTATTATGGCGTATAGCAAACATGTTAAAAAAATCATTTTTTATTTTATTTTTGGTCAGAGCATAATTTGTTTAAAATTACATTTAATTTTAACTTAACAAGTTTCAAACATATAACAGAAAATATAAAAAAATTAATCATTTTTTGAGGTTATCAAAATAATGTAAAATCAATTATTAACACTTTCAGAGTGAGTTACATTTTTTGTGCTCTGAATTTTTTAATAGATTCCTTATCTTAAATTCAGAGTTTAAAATTAAATGTTATTAATTTTTTTTTAGTACATATCCAGCGATATTTCACCATAAATTGGCATAATTATTAAACATTATGTTTAAATTTAATACTTAAAATTATATATAATTAGTAAATTCAACGCAGTCTAGTATTTATAATAATTACACCATTTTATATGTTGCACAAAGTCTGATGAAAGTGTTAATACCATAAAAACCTGTTCCAGACCACATAAAAATCATAATCTGATATAATTTACGTTCTATGCTTTACCTATACCTATAAATACATAATTTATATCGGAAAAACCACAATGCACATCAGGTGAAACATTTAATTATTTTCATATTTCACATAACCAATAATTACCTACACAGGATTTGTAAACAGCATTTTTTTGTTATTGTTTTATTACTATGATTATTATTACTATTTTTATGTTTATTAAACAGGTAAGATTAAATTAAACCATAACTAACTAATTAATAACTTAATTTTACAAAAATTAGCTACGTTATTTAATCCGTAGTAAATTTTATATTTAGTGTTTTATAGCCTTAAGTGCTATAAAACCCACACAAAAGCGAATTTATTGTTTTTTACTATAGTTCTTGCAGAGTTGGGTTTGGTTTTACAATAAACAATATACCTTTATATAGGTACAAACAAACAGAGGATACATATAATAGAAATTGTTTTCTCTCATTTTCCAATAATTTTATTGAATCAAAACTTATTGTAATTGCGCGTATTTTTCAGATATACATTTAAATATGTACATTTATTTACCTACAGAGAAAATCATGTATATAAATAAATATCATTATAATTTTATAATTTATTTATTTCGAATCAATTCAATTTGAAATATGATACACACACGGAAAATACAATTTATGGGTCTTTTTGAATTGTATTGACGGTATCCAACCAAGCGAAATATGTATAAGAACAAAACAACAAAAATTTATTTATTTATTTGAATGCAATATAAACAAATCAGAATTTCGCAATATATTTATACACAAAATAAATAAAATGACACAAAAAAAAACTGAATATATTTTATAAAATGAAATTATAAATAACATTGAAATTGTTTTTTGTAAATAATATAAAAAATACATTGTACAGTGAAACCTATAAACTCTTCTTTACTATAGAATTTTGCGGCCATATTATTTAGATTGCTTGCTAACTATATTATTAAGCTGTCCTATCAATTTCCGCGACACCAAGTTTTGTCTTACATATCTATTAAAAGACAAGTTTCCGGGAAAATATGGGTATTGGTAAAATCACGGACTTGATAGCAAATGCTTAAAAAATACTCCTGGGATTGTTCAACAAATTAATTGTAATTCAATAATTTTATTGCTTTTGAGTGCCATTCTAATTAGCCATAGTCCATACTCCTAGTCCCACTCCCATCGTATATCTAAGTATTGATTTTCTTAATGCGCCATTACTAGAAATTTCGAAACGCATTTCGAATTAACATGTCGAATTTCATCATAACCCACATTCCAGAACTTGATCTAAACATCATTTTTGGAATCCATTTTCGTTTATTTAATTCACTTTTTTAAGCTGTATGTTTACAATAAAATAATTTTTTTGGTTTTTAGCTTAATTTAATTTTTTTATTAATTTTTTAAAATGAAAAAAACCCGACGTTTCGATTTCAACGGCACATCCCGTCATTTTCAAGGGTACAATTTACACTATAATTTCAACGACATTTTTTTTTTTTTTATAACGAATGTTTTTCTAAAGTAACCAGAGTTCAATTTGAAATTTATAAAATACTCAGTTTAACAGCAAAATAGTTTAAGTTATACAATTAGAGTGAAACAATTTACAATTTAGAAAATCTATAAAATTTTGTCGTAATAATTTAACAAATACTTTGAAGCTTCCTGGAGGACTTCAATATTTTCCGAATTGCTATGTTTGTCGATAGGTTTTCTTGTAGATATCAACCCGACCAGGTTTTCTTATGATATAAACCTGTAGTTAAATTTCCATCCTCATTTTGAATTACCATCGTATCTGGAAAGGCTAAACGACCTTGATTTTCAATTTCACATGTAAATTAAATTCGCGTGGTAAAACTAAAGAATGAATGTGGGGAGTGGTATTTCAGGACTTGATGATATAGCTCATAATACTATTAGAAATAAACTAGTAAATATGTTGATCAATTTAACAAAAAACAATTATTTGAGTAAAACATTAGTGAATATTGAAGAAATCCAACAGATTCGAAGGGCTCAAAATGCAAATCAATTTTTGATTGAATACCCCGAATTGTACGTGTTGAAAGCCGACAAGGGTAATATAACGGTACTTAAGGCAAAAAATGAATATGTAGAAAAAATTGAGTTACTCTTGTCAGACAACAACTTTTACATTGAAATTCGGAATGTTGGTATTTCTTCAATGCAATCTAAATTAAATGTAATTATTGCCTCTTTGGAACGTTGAGGAAAAATCCAGTCAAATTTTGCAAAATTTCTTCAAAATTATCATAGTACGACCCCACGAATGTATGATCTACCAAAAGTGCACAAAATTGGTATTTCCTTGAGACCAATTGTAAGCTATTTAAGTTCACCTTTATACAATTTATCCAAATTTTTGCCTAACATTTTAAATTATTACGTATGGGAAAAAAGTTTTCGGCTGTAAAAAATGCGCAAGATTTTGAAAATAAAATTAAAAATGTATCTCTACCAATAAATTATATATTAGTATCATTAGATGTAGTTTCGTTGTTCACAAACGTTGACTGTTGACTCATCTATGGTAATATTTTTAGTTTAAAAATTGTGGAATAGCATTAAATCATGTAGTAATGCAAATCTGGAGTCAAAAAATTTTGTAGAACCGTTGAAATTTGTGTTAGATCATACTGAATTTAGTTTCGGCGGAAGATGTTTTAGACAAGTGTTTGATTCACCGATGGGTTCGCCAGTTAGTCCAACAGTGGCAAACTTAGTAGTGGAACACATTAAAACCGAAGTGTTAAAAACATCATCCGTAAAACCTATTTTCTTTTACCGGTATGTTGATGATATTATTGCGGCCATTCCAAATTCGGAAATTGATAATTTTTTGGACTCATTTAATAGTTTTACCCCGCGAATTAAATTTACATGTGAAATTGAAAATCAAGGTCGTTTAGAGTTTCTAGATACAATGGTAATACGTAATGAGTAATGTTTTCTTGTTAGCTGAAAAATTTTTAAGATTATCGGATAAAGTTTTTCATACTGGCTTTTGATGTTCTAATTCAAAATGATTAGCCGAGAAGTGTAGTTACTAGAGGTATTAGAAAGGCTATCGACAAACATAACATTTAGGAAAATATTGTGGATAATACGCGCGAAAATCCAAATTTAATCGTTGAAAATAATCGCAAACTTTTCATTTCGGTCATGTATGTTAAAATTTTGTTCGAAAAAATTAAAATTCTTTTACAAAATTATGATATACAACTTGTTGGTAGAAGACAAAATTCCTATAGAATTACAATCAAATTTAATATTATAAATTAAAATGTTCGTGTGTTTAAATTTAAAAAAACGGGTTCGTCAACATATTTACACAGCGCTTTATCGAATCATCGACGTGGAAGTAATTAAAAAGATTAATTTTGGAAAGTATTTACATCAAAAAACATCAAAATTTATCTCAAATTTGTCAAATATCCAAGAAGTTTCAAAGTATTTGTTAAATTATTATGACAACATTTTATAGATCTTCTAAATTTAAATTTGTTTCACTCTAATCCTATAACTTAAACTATTTTTCTGTTAAACTGAGTATTTTATAAATTTCAAATTGAACTCTAGTTACTTTAGAAATAGAAAAACATTCGTTATAAAAAAGTTTTGTTTGAATTATTGTATAAATTGTATCCTTCAAAATGACGGGATGTGCCATCGAAACGTCGGGTTTTTTTTATTAAAAAATTAATGAATAAAATAAATTAAGCTAAAAAATTAAAAAAATTATTTTATTATTTTCGGTTATGATGAAAATTCCAAAATATTTAGAAATATACTGATGGGTCCAGAACTTCATATTAAAATAATTTTCGATTACCTTTTCCAGTAAGATAAATCTTTAATTGCATTAAAATCGATAAAAAAATGTCCAAGTTCCTAGACTAGCAGCCTATTTCCAGTAGGTATGTAGTTATGTTGAATTTCATTAAAATCGTTAAACAAATAGTTGTTCCATCCTAATTAGCCATATTCCAGTATTTTATATAAAATCATTTACAACCAGTTCCATCCTAATTGGCTTTATTCGAAAACCAATTTCATCGTAGATATCGAGATCATATGCAGATGTAGATGCATATACAAATACTTTTAGTGTCGCTGATTGCCTATACCAAGCAAATCTACGCTCAATGTCACTTAATAATTTTGAATAATCTATATAGACCGCATGCAGCCCTAAAATAGTTCTCGAAATTTCAATAATATGTAGTATAAAATGAAAGCAAACTAATCTGAAAACTCGAATTATCTGAAAAATCTCAAAATAATCTGGAAGCCAAGCAATTCAATGATTAGTTAATTTTGAAAAAATTTCAATATCTCAATTCTATACAATATCAATCAAATACTGGACATTTGTAATCAGGATTGAGTTAACCCTTCCGAAATCGGTAAAACATGATCAGGGTCAGATCAAACACACATTATTGGCACAGTTTTAGTAACGTAATAAGTATAATTTACTTTGTAGTTCTAGAAAGTGATTTTGATAAATACAAAACATTTTAATCAAACGTTCCGGAAATATACACCACGTAAAGTGTTTTCAGTGCCATCTCTAATTAAACTTATGAAACCTTATTATAATACAAAATTGCTGCTTTCTATTTGACGTGGCAAAGTACAAATAGGTACTTGGGAGTAGATGGTAAATGGAACGCAGAAAATTAGTTGCGAAAATAAAATTTAATTTAAAAAATTTACGTGCAACATGGAAACTTGGAAATTTAATTATTAATTTGAAAACTGATCAGCCATTTGTTACCGATTAGTTGTACTAAATATTCTGGTAACGAAGTTGCTATAAATTCAAAAAGCAAACTACTCATAAAATTTAGCAAGAGTAGCTGCGTGCAGTCAGAAGTACTTGTATGTACTTTGCCACGTTAAATGGAACGCAGCAAATATGTGATAGCTGATTGTGCAGTGCAACTCAGATAGTCCGGAAATATTATTTATAGGTAATTATAAATTTAATTTAATAAATATGTAAATATTGCGAAAAAAATAATTCTTTAAACTATAATGATGGTGTATCTAAATATTAAAGTGTTTATTGAAAGATATTGTTAATAATGTGGCGATGATTTATTAGAGCATACCACGTGACACAGCGCCAATTTTTACAATGGTAGAAATATTTTTAACTAGAAAATAGCTCCTTATTTATTAAAGAGCTAAATAATTTAAAATCCAAAATATTCTCAGCATCTAAAATTATTTTTGGATACCTTTTTGGAATATGCCCAATTAGCCTGTAACCAATTATGATGAAATTAAGAAAGTACGATATAAATGGAATTGTTAATGATTTTTGGATAGACTTTTGAAATATGACATATTTTTAAAACGATACAATGGAAATAGCATTTTAATGATTAATGATTTTTGGTTGAAGTTTATTAATATGGAAAATTAGCTTGTTACTTGGCTATTTATTAACCGATTATGATGAAATTAGACTGGTACGGTGGAAGTGGAATTCTTACATGATTGCTGGATAGATTTTTGAAATATGGCAATTATCCTCTAACTTTGCTATTTCTTAGACGATTATGATGAAATTCGACAGGTACTATGGAAATTGGATTCTTTAATGATTTTCATATGAAATTAAAGGAACTTGGTAATTTTGAATACTATTATGATGAAATTTGACAGGTGCAGTAGAAATGGCATTCTTTAATGATTTGATAAAGTTTTTGAATATGAAAATTTGCATGTAACGGCTATTTTGCAACCGATTATTATAAAATTTGCGTACGAAATTGTACAACCGATTGTTAAAATATCATCGTTATAAGGTAATATAGATAAATAAACCTTTCTGGTCGAAGTTTTGAATAACCTTATTATGGATACATGCCGTTCAATATGGGCTCGAGCTGCTGTTGTTAGCCGATTATTTTCGGAATCACATTTTGTTCGTGTGAATATGTGCAGTGTTATACTTCAGTACACTCAAGTACTGTCATTGTACTTTTGAATTTTTCTTAGCAAATTTGTGAGTTTTTGAGGTTTGACTTTTTAATTTGCCAGTAAATACAACACTTCAATACTTTGATAATAACTGAACGCAATCATTGAAATAACTCTGATGTTTTTTAGTTTAAATTAAATAGAATTGCCTTTTGCGAATTTGAAGGGTTAATTTTAATTCTGTACGTGGAAAGTACAAATCCGTTTCAGATAGCCGAATAATTGAGCAAGCATCTAATATTTTATCCTGCAATGATGCAGTCGGTCTTCCGGTCATTGTGTGTAATTTTTACCTAAATCGATCTTAAATGGTATAAATGGTTTAATCGTATGTCGCCCGTTATTTGGGTTCATTTGTAAAAAATGATCTATCTATCTATCTTTAGAATCTTCTATAACCTCATGTAGTAATGTACGATTCCATTCCAATCCCACTTTGAAATCGTTTGTGGTCCACCTTTCTTTAACCATGATCTTTATCGAACGACATTCTGGTATTTTACTCATTATAGCCCGATGTTGGAAAAATGCTGAATCAAATTTTTCATCGATAATTTTTCTTAGCAATATCATGGCTGCTTATGTGTCGGTCTTCTTCTATTAGATGAATTACGTTCTCTTAATATGTCATATCTTGCTTGTATTTTTTTAAGATTTTCGATTGGTAATGCTTAGTTTGTGAGTGTAGACTTTGACCGTTCTGTCCGATAAATTGGTATTAATATGTACTCCTTCTTAAAGTCACGATTACAAATAACAAGATTTTAGGAAATAGCTTATTTTCTGAGGCATGACACTATAGCAGTTTACGTATTCATCAAAAAAATTGCTAAAGTTTTTGAAAACTAAAACTCCTGACTTATCTATAATTTATTATATTACTTATGGTGCAGTAAAACATTATAGAAATACCAATACACTTATGAATATATCTAAGCACAAAAAGGATTTCGGCATTGATTGTGAGTGTTCAAAGCCAGACTCACCAACGAATACGATCATTGCCAATGTGGAAGAATTATTAAAATGGGCAAAAACTTTGAAGATTTTTTTTTTTTTTTTTAAATACCTGTATTGATATGGCTACTACAATCTTAAACATTATTAATTCATTAGTAAGGTTGACATTAGTACATACTTATGAGATAAGCGCATAAACTTGTGTGGGTCTGCTGGACCAGTATCCAGTTCCCTTAAGATATAATATTCATACGGTTAGCTCATGTGGTTTGATTCGTTTGAACCGCCTTACTTCGTTTGTACTGTCCGGAGCGTAAATGTCACATGGGTTGATTTGAGCTCATTAAGCACTATTTTCCAGTCAATTGTCCACTTAGTAACGTTGTTCATTGCTCGTTGAAGATTTTCCACTGCCCTTGGTTGTGATTCGTCTACTGACATAATTACAGTGTCGTCAGCGAACGTGCCGATGAATGTTTTATTCGTTGTAGGTATGTCCGCAGTATAGATAAGGTAGAGGACAGGTCCCAATACGCTTCCCTGCAGAACTTCCGCTAGCGTTGGATTAAAGTCAGAACATGTTTCTTCATGGATGACTCTGAATTGGCGATCAGAGAGGTATGATTCAAGCAGCTGGCAATAGTTTTGTGGTAGCATTTTGCTCATCTTGAATGTCAATCCCTCGTGCCAAACCCTATCAAAGGCCTGAGATACATCCAGAAATACGGCGGGGCAATGTTTCTTTTCTTCTAACGCTTGCTCTATTACAGTATGTAGTTATTCGATGGACTTTAACTATTGTGGAGTGGTTATTTCTGAATCCAAATTAAAAATCAGGAACGTTTACCATTGGCTTTAGACGTTTTAGTAGTATAGTTTTTCAAACAGCTTTGATAAGGTCGGAAGCAGTGAAATTGGTCTATATGATGTTACTTCTTCATCTGGTTTACCTGGTTTCTTTAACATAATTATTTGGACCGTTTTGTAGCACTTGGGCACCTACTTCAATCTCATACAGGCATTAAATAAGTATGTGATCATGATGATTGCTTTGCGTGGAAGTTCCTTGAATAAACCCGGTGATATTTCATCAATTCCTGGTGCCTTTTTTTGGCTAAAACTTTTGTCGATTTCTTCAGCAATTTCCATTGGCGTGACCCTTTTAAAATCCTGATTTGGTTGATAGACAGGTGTTACGTCGATGTTGGATTGAATATCATTCGGTTTAAATACTGTTGCTAGGTGTTGAGCAAAGAGTTCCGCTTTTTCTTTGTCATGTCGAATCCAATTGGCTTGAGCATTTCTTATAGGTGGTAACCTTGAAGATTGATATGATTTTTGAATTTTGTTTAGATGCTGAATATAAGTCCAAATATAGGGGGGGTTTGACACTTTTGGCGGTCATCTTATATACGCCATCTTGGAATTTTAAAAAGCTTATAAAAAATTGTAATTAGTTACTCTCAAAACACTTTTGAGTAAATTAACACTAATTTATTTAAAAATAAGTGATTTGTTTAGAAGACGCCATACCTTATTAAAAATAAGACATGTTAGCGAAATTTTAAGCCCAAAAATATTGTTTTATCTCAAATTAAATTAAGACGAAGCCTGTATTGTATTTTATGTTATATTTAAATTGTATAATTGCTTTGTATATGGGTATATTATCTCACTTCCATTTGACATATCTCTGCTGTCACCATCCTCCATCATAGTGCTGCTTTTTGGTTGGTTCAATAGCACTGTATTATTTGAATTCACCGACTCATCATTCGCGACTCTTCTAAATATTTCCATTATCTTACGCATAAAAGCGTCCTCAATTTCAGGTGAATTATCAAGATTATTTCTTTTTTTCGGCCCATCTCAGTAAAAATTACTTACTAATAATTTGTTAAATAATAGCAAACCTCACTTTCAGCACCAAAATCAAAACAACTTTACTTCATCTCATCGAAACACCAAAATCAATTGCTTTAATCTGATTGTATGGTTAATAATCGTTTTACTTAACAGGAATAATAAGGGATAATCTCACCATACATTTAGTCAACGAGTTCAAAAAGAAAGTGAATTCTGCTGTGATTTATAGGCGCATGGCAGAGAGGACAAAAAAGGAAAGATACATTTTTCAAAAATTATTAAATCATTATGACTGAACTAGGTCAAGCCGGCAACTTAGAAGATGCTTCGATAGTCGATTACTGTATAAGTGGCATAACCGATTATGAACATAATAAAGCGGTTTTATATGGATCAACAGCTGAATAATAACATAGTACGAGATAGATTTCCACTGCCACTTATCGAGGATCAAATAGACAAGTTGGGTAATGCTAAGTATTTTTCAACATTGGATCGTCGAAACGGATTTTTCCATGTTCCCATAGTCGATGATTTGGTAAAATATACATCGTTTATATCACTATTCGGGCAGTATGGGTTCCTGAGAGCACCCTTCAGTTTGTGCAGCAGTCCATCGGCATTTATGCGATTCACATACAGGGTATTTGATGAATTATGTCGTAAGGGAATAATGTTTATCTACATAGATGACTTGATGATACCATCCAAAACTGTAATAGAAGCTATGGAAAGATTGAAGATTGTACTGTACGTTGCCGAATTGCTTGGATTGCAAGTGATGTGGAGTAAATGTCAATTCTTATGCGAGAAAATCGAGTATCTTGGATATGAAGTAGGAGGCGGGCAGATCAAACCATCAAGGCAAAACACAATTTCAATTAGTAAATTTCCCGAGCCGAACACGATGAAGAAAATTCAGAAATTAGCAAATATGTGGAGAATTACGCAACTATAGCCTGACCACTGACGGATATGCTAAGGAAAGACGTCGTATACTACACCAGATTTTTGCTGTAGAATATAATAATCTACACCTTTTTCCTGTTTTATTGACATATTCATTTGGTAAATACGTAATAGAGCTGGAATCTGACCCTGAATATGATACATCGCTCTGTCTGTTAAAAACACCAATCACTATTTAATTAGAAAAGTGGCTGCATCGTCTTAGTCGATGAAAACCTCTAGTGTGCTGGATTTTCGTTGAGAACATGAGAAACACCAGATGGTCGATGAGCTATTACTCGCGCAATTTTCGTTTCTGGTGCTCCATTCGACTCAACCACAAAGTCGGCTTGTACTGATTTGTTGAAGAAATTGCGACTGTTCTATAAACTACTTTCAAGATACCAATTTTCCAATCAAACTGACGTTGCAGACTGGTTGAACATATGCAGGGACTTCATAACAAATTATGACATCAATACACCCAAAGCCTTTTTCTATAAATCTACTCACTAAAGAAAATCGACATTTGGCTTTTAAAGTTTCTTTTCGAGAAAGTTGAAGCGGTGCTAAAAGACGTCGAGATTTATAACTTTAATGTACTTATTATTGACAATGGAAAGCACAATAAAGCGTCCTGAAAAATTAACAAAAGCTATCTCTATATTACCAAGTATGGGTGCAACAGTTCGAAATTTTCAGTCAGTCGTGCGGAATCGTGCGTCGGTTTCGGAAATAAAAAATCTCGTTTATTTTTCATGCTACATTCGATCTGCATTCATGCTACATCAGATATGCCCTGAAGGCGCTGGCTATCGAAGACGATGTAAAGTCAGTTAAGAAGGCATCTACGATCTCCTATTCGAAATTGTTCACTGTGTACTACCTCCGATTGCTAAATGGCCATTTTTTTTTAGAGTTTGCTATTTTGTCTAAAGTGGCGTACTGTTTTGTTAATATAAAATGAACTTTTGAACAAAATAAATGCACCAATTACAAAAAATTTATAAGTATTCTCAAAGCAAGGGTCGGAAAATGCTTACAACCGCTACATTTCAGCAGCTATTCGAGGAAAATGTCTTTCGGAATCACAGAAACTTGAAGCGACTGAATTTATTTTTAATGTTGCAGAATTTCACCCAAAATATAAGGACAAAAAATAAAAGGGCCACAAAATATATGAGTCTTTGGCGCATTACAATGTTCGAAATAAATTTTTTTTACGGCCGTTTATGGTTGCAAGTGAGCAGCTCTCTGGTAAAATTTGGTGGGCTGGTGTGTTCTATAGTTCACCTTCAAGTGCTTGGCGGCTGATATTTTGAGCATGCCAGCACCGAGAGCTGCAATGGAAAGCACATTCAGTACTTATGTTTTTATACACATAGCTTAACACGTAATCCATTGACTGTTGATCGTGCAGGAAAACTAACGTATATTTTGCACAACTTAAACATGTCGAGATCGAATGAAGGAAGTGTGGATAACGAAGATGAAGTTATTCCTGCTGAATCAAATATAAATTATTATTAACGGATGAAGCTGAATAATCATATTCGCATGAAGAAGAGGATGACTTGGAGGAAAGTAAGAATAATTCGGTTATGGTTGATGTTGAGGCTGAAGATGATTAATGCTTCGGCGGGGATGAACCATATATTGATTAAACAGTTTTATTGAACATAAACTTTTATTTATGTCAAATTTATTATTTATTGTAGGCGTTGAAGGCGACCTTGCCGTCCTTCGATGAACATCACATCAAAGAAGCCAAGGATTTGATGCCCAAAAATTGTCGATTGACAAACAGAGGTGTCTATTTGGCCAAAAAATCAACCTATATTGTTTCGCAACTGTCCTCCACTGGTTTAGCTCAGCTTGACTTCTGGCTATTCCTGAAATTCAAGAAATCGCTCCGAGGATGTCGTTTTGACATGATTGAAGAGATTTGAGCGGAATCAAAGAAGGTTTTGTACGCCATTCCGGAAATATAATTTAATACCTGTTTCGAAGACTGGAAAACGTTGGCTTAAGTGTATTCTATCCGAAGGAGATTACTTTCAAGGGGATGAGAAGCCGTTTGTGTTTTATTTAAAAGTCTTACTACTTTTGTCCAGACGTCAAAATATTACTAGTGTTCTTTAGTACAAATTGGAATTAAAATATTGAATAAAAAGTGTTACCTATTTTACCCGTGTTATCGGTAATATTACTGGTAACAGATATATATATATATATATGTATATCACGTTCTGACTAAGTATAGTTGACAAAATGGCCACCTACGACCCGAGTGTCACAAAATGCCTATTGTAAAACGGACATGAAAATGAATATACAATTAATATGACGTAATGTTTACTGGATAGTAATGAATGAGAGTGCTGAATCCAGACCAAGCTGACTACAGCATAGCGAAATATTTTAGTGGTAACCCTAACACAGCGTTTACTAAGTAAATGATGTTTCTGTTAGACACTAATGATCAGCTATAGCGCTAATGCTACAGTGCGCTTATATGAATAGCTAAAGGAAGTTCCAAAATTTTCCTCAATAGTAGCCCTTTATATCGATAGCAATACTCATCTTTTACAATCCCTCTTCTAGTCGTTCCAGCATTTTGAATAATACTTAAAAATACCTTGATTTATTTCAGATTGTTTCCAAAAGCCTCGATAGGCGCTTTTGAGTTATATGCTCAATGCATATTATAGTTATCGGAAAATGCAGTTTACCTGCTTAAATATGATTTCTAGATTAACTAAATTGCTATAGAGCTCCTATGGCTATTAGAGCTGATTGCAAATCTGGAACTTATACAAACAATACGAATTTGTTTATCTTTTTTTTTTTGTTCAATTAAATGCGAACACTCTAACCACTAAAGTGCTTTTATAAATCTTATTTATTTTAATGTTAATGTTAATCATACATATACATAATGACTTTATTTAAACTCTTCGTGCAAGTTTTAAGAATCTTATATCCATTATACGAAATTATGATCAAGACTGTAAAACAAACAATATGTAAATCGCAAATTTATTTTATAGAAATTCGTGTTTTTTATTGCACGATATCGATCATTGGATCTCTTCCATATAAGTTCAATACAGGTAATATTGGGTTTATTTAAAAGTAAATTACGTTTTTTGGTTAAAATTACATGTTTATTTAGCAACCATATAAATGTGGTACATTATTTAAAGTATGCTCCATCAGAAGCCACAACCTTAGCCCATCTTTTAGGCAATTTCAGTTCTGACCAGTTCTGACCAGTTCTGACTGCATCGACCAGAATAAACAGTAATACGAAGATGCAATGTCTGACGAATATGGCGGGTGCCGTCAGGTAGGTTTTAACGATTCTTGCAGTATGTGGTTTTGCGTTGTCATGCTGCAAAATCAGTTTATTGTGTCTTCCCATTTTGGTTGATTATCTTGAACAGCACGCTTCAAACGTATTAATTTCCGTTAGTAGACTTCGCGATTAATAGTTTCAGAAGGTTTCAGGCACAAGTCGATGCAAAAGCCCTTTCTTTGATTTCTTTGGAAAAGCATTTCAGCGCTTTTCTTTATAGTAAAAAAATACAACAAAGCTTCCCGCAATTGACGATTATTTGGCACAAAACTCCCAATTTTAAATCGAATAAAAACTGTGTTGTTTATATTTTAATCGAATGTCATATACTAGATTTTGAAGGTTGAAAATGACTTTTCAAAATATATATAAGAACAATTAGAAAAATGGAACTTACTTTTACATACACCCAATATTTCTTAAAATGTATTTTTATTTATCTGTTGTACGCAACAAAATGCATTATGGACAATCTACGTACATACTATATACACATATGTATATGTTCGTTTTGAATAAATAAAAATGCACAGTTCAATTGGTCATTTTTTTTTTGTTGGTTTAACAAAAAAAAAATTTACAAAATGAATTAAGATTATCTGAAGAAGTGGTTTTATTATCGTTATGGATACAACGAAGATGTATGCATACATATTTTTGTTTTATTTAAAATGTAAATAAATAAGAAATAAATAAGAAATGATATTTGTGGGTGGAATAAATTGTATGTGGTTTTGTGTTGCGGGCCAATAAATTAGTATGAGGTCGAGATAAAATATTTTGTTTTGTTTTTAATTGAAAAATTATAATTTTATTTATTTCGTTTATGGAATGTTGAATAGTTAGTCACCAAAAATACTTTATTTTGTTTTCCATAATTTATTAATATTTAGCAATAATATGTATATTCCAAGCGCATATTTTTGAAACGAACATAAAGTAAAAAAAAAAAGTAAAAAATTTGTATTCGAAAAATTTATTTCTTAATTCCGGAATTAACAAATACAATTTTTATGTTTTTTATTCACGATTTTTTATGTTTATTACATACAATTCAAATTGACCCCCTACAAGCTAAAATTATATCATTAATTAAAAATCTCTCATTAAAAGGGGTTAAATTATTATGTTTGTCATAACTTAATTAATTATTTATTATAATTAAAATTTTTGGTCAAAGTGGCTAAAGTTTTTTTTTTGGAATGGTACAAACTAAAGTAAAAGTGAAATTTAATATACCTTTACTCACCTATATGTAAGTATGTTGGTAATAATGGAACCTCCACAAAATGGTATTTTTTTTGTTTTTTTTTTTTGGGTGGGTGTTTCCTATCATTATTATTTTCTATTAAATTATTTTTACGATAAAAATAGTACTAAAAATGTATTTGTTGTTTATTTCAACCCTCAAATGAGGTTTTTTTTTTTTAAAAGGTAATTAAGTCATTATCATTGGCTTATCTTTGATAAACACCCGTAGCAGCATGAATGTATTATTGTAGCAATGAAAATAAACCGAAATAGAAATGTGTTGGTATTTTTGAGATGGGTTCATTTAAAGTTTTAAAAATAGCATTACAAAAACATTTAAACATAATTTAGTATGAGTATTGGAAAAATATAAAAGATTTGTTTTTATATTTTATTAGTCACGGAGATTTAAATTATGTACAATAAGTACGAGTATATACCTCCTACCACATTTATATTAATAATGAAATGCGGCTGAAGGTTTACAAATACATTTAGTAAACTCTATAATTAGACAAAGTTTAAAAACATAAATGAATGACAAACTCTTAAAGACAATTAAGATCAATCGGCTTCGATTAATTTAATATATTTTCAAGTTTATCGAGGAAGAAGTTCGGGATTACTTGCTCTAGCTCGAGGTTGGAAATGGAGCGGTTTATGATGGCTTGTCGCCGATTTTCTTTAGGTGTTATGCTAAGAGTTTCACAATTTCGATTACCTTCATATTTAGTGAAAGCCTTCGTCGCTGTTTTTTCGCCGATCCTTGGAAAATTTCTTGTATTCATCCAATCTTCAAGGCGGGTAGAAGCCTATCTTTCCATCTTACCCAAGCTGTCTGAGTCTATGGTTCAAATAATCTTGTTCTTCCATACTAAAAACGATATTTCTCTTGCAAGACATGGATTTTATCCCGATAGGTTTACAGTAACTAACTTGGTTTCGTTTTGTGGCAACTTATTTCATAGTTTAAATTCCAGACATCGGCTTGACGTTGTCTATACAGATTTTGCCAAGGCTTTTGTGATGATGGACCACTCTATTCTTATTAGTAAGTTAGAGAGTCTAAATTGTCAGTTCATTCCTACTAAATGGTTGCATTCCTAAATGCGTCCCAATTGTCCTCAAGGTAGTCACATTGGCCCATTGTTATTTTCATTTTTTATCAACGACGTGGTGCAATGGTTTGAGTTTGCTAACTGTCTCTTCATCGCAGATGACATGGAAATCTTTACCCGGGCTACTAGTTTGCCTGATTGCGTAAAGTTGCAGGACGACTTAAACAAATTTTACGATTGGCCAATTATTAATAGACTCTTAACGTGAGCAAATGTAAGACTATTTTAACTTTAAATCGTTCTCGCTTACCCATTTTTCACTAATATTAGCTGTACAATGAAAACGTTGGCCGAGTCGAGATCATTTCCGAACTTGGTGTGATTTTTGCATCCAACGCTACATTTACCAGACATGTTAACACCTTTATTTCAATGTCCTATATTATATTGGGCTTTGTTAAACGAAACTGTAGGGATTTTAGCGACACGATAACTTTTACTTTACAGTTAGTCTCGTTTGTTCGGCCTATTTTGGAGTACGCATCTTCAGTTTGGGCACCATTCTAACACTGTCATTCCGGGAGGATTGAGAGTGTACAGAAGCAATTTGTTCTGTATGCGCTACGATGTTTGCTGTCCACGCGTGCTGTGGAATATGTCTTGCGACCATATCAGGATCGATGTAGTCTTTTGAAACTGCAAAGTCTTGACTATCGCCGGGACGTAGCTATTAATTCCTTTATCGATTGTACCGAGTTACTCGCATATCTAAAAATCTATGCTCCCGAATGCCGAATGCGTCAACGTGATGGGCTTTTGTTCATTGGCCTGGTGCCAACAAAATATGGTCTTTCAGAACCGATCCTGAGAAAATCACGGGTGTTCAATTCAGTATTTGAAATTTTCGATTTTCACTTGTCGAGAGATTTGTTCAAGAGTGTTTTATTTAAGTTTTTTTCATTTAATTAAATTAATTGCATAGCCGTAATTGTTTGTACCGATTTTAAACGCTGCAGGTATCAAATAACTAAATAATAAAATAAATAAAGTTGAATTAATATTTTCAAAAGATTGGCTTCTCATCGGTTTCTTATAAGTCCAGCCAAACCCTTGACATTATAGCTAAGTTAACCCCTGACTCAACAGTCAATTTGGTAGTTATTAACACTTTTCCGAATTGAGTTTCATTCATTCGTTAAATTTTTAATATCTGCCACTCTTGATTTTAAGAACGGTGATTGCGTTAGTCTACACTCACTGTTATATGGTATTGATTGGAACTGATATGTGGCCCGTTTTCAATTAAATTTTGGCGATGCATTTTATTTTGAGGGATCCATTGTGGTTCGTAATTGTCCCTTTCATTATCGACGATATCTGTTTTAATTTGATAAGGGTTTAGGCAAATTATAGAAAAAATATTGTATCTTGACACACCCAAAGAGGAACGTCACATGTACAATGCACATTACGCCAAATGATAAACAAAGGAAACCAAACAGTCACTTGCACTGTCAAATTCGATTAGGATATTGTAGTAACTCTAAGAGCAGTACAATTCGACACACCACACATCCTTGAGATGTGTGCAGATAAATCATCATCGATCCATGGCGGCCACTTATAACCTAAGCCGCCTTTTCTTAATAAAGGACTGGGTCATAGCGCTCACTCAGGGGCCCACATCGGAAAAATAAAAGGTTTGCCGAGTAAAACAGGTAAGCTAATTCACAACACGGAAGTGGATAGGCCGAGGACAGCAATTCTTTGTCGCTCGACACTTAATATATTCTCAATTATTGAATTTATTTCCAGGGACATAACAGCGATCTCGATAGAGACGCCTTTACCCAAAGGAGGCCGAAGCACGCTCAACTGTGCTTCGGCATATTTTCCCAGGGACGAAAACGACCCACCAAGAGAACCGGTACAGAGATTCGTTAATTATTGCACGACTCATCACCAAAAATTCATTATCGGTTGCGATGCAAATTCACACCACATTGTCTGGGGAAGTAGTGACACCAACATCAGAGGTGAGCAAATTTTTGAATTTAGTTTAACAAAAATTTTTATTAATAACAAAGGGAACGATACGACTTTTGTGAGTGCAGTCAGGAAGGCGGTGCTAGATATTACCCTGTCTGACATGGTTACCTCTGGTACAATTGTGGACTGGCATGTGTTAAAGGAAGCATCTTGGTCGGATCACATGTATATCAGGTTTGATATTAAAACCCCTTCAAAAAACGAATCGGTAGTAAGAATACCAAAACGTACTAATTGGCCAGTCTATAATGAAAGAATTTATAATAACGTAACTGGTCTACAGACCAACATCAACTCTATTGAGGATCTCGATAGAGTTTCAAGCAATGTTACCGAGGCAATTATTGATGCCTACCACTCAAGCTCACCCCTAGTTCGTGTTATTGGGACAAGGGACGTTCTTTGGTGGAATCACACCTGGAAATCAAAAGACGAGAGGTTCGTAAACTTTTCAACAGGGCTAAGAGGACAAACCCAATATAACGTGGCTCTTAGGAAAAGCAAGAGGTCGAGCTGGAGAGACTTTTGTGAAAAAATCAATAGGCTGCCTGCGCCTTATCGACTCCAGAAGGCACTCTCCTTGGACCACAGAAATCCGTTGAGATCTGCAAGGAAACCGAATGAAGAGACAACTATATCCAGGGAGGAAACCCTCGAATGCCTGGTGAAAGGCCACTTCCCAGAGTGTAGTGTCCTTGTATGCCAGGAAGACCTCGATGTAGACAGCGTGCATCCCTACCTGATTCCAAGGGAATCTCACAGGTTCTCAAGAGACATCTTCACTCCCGGAAAAATAAAATGGGCCGTCGATTCCTTTGGTCCCTTTAAATCGCCGGGAGGGGATTTTATATATCCTGCATTTTTACAGCAAGGCCTACAAATACTGTTGCCTTATTCGATTAGACTCTTTAGAGCCAGCTACAGCTTACAATATGTTCCAAAAAGCTGGAGGGAGGTGCGGGTGATTCTTCCGCAAGCGGGAATAAGATCCGCAGAGGGCGTCGGGTCTCATAGACCTATTAGCCTTATATCATTTATTCTGAAACCCATAGAGAAGATACTGGGCCTATATATTAGATCCAATGCCCTCCTAAGGCATCCTCTAGACCCCAGCCAACATGCATATCAGACTGGGAGATCGACAGAAACAGCGGTCCACGAGCTGACAACTTACATCCAAGATACACTTCGGAATAAAGAGGTTTTGTTATGCTCCTTCCTCGATATTCAAGGGGCTTTTGACAATACCAAGTTCAAAATGATTCAAGAACAAGGACAAGCAAGGGGAATAGACTCCTCCACCATAGGGTGGATAATCAATATGCTTAGAAACAGGAGAATAACGGCCTCCTTTGGTGATAAAACCATCACGATTGCGGCTACCAGGGGTTGTCCCCAGTAGGGAGTTCTCTCACCCCTTTTGTGGCTACTCGTGATGGATGGACTACTTATAAGATTAAAAAACTTTCATTTCTCGAATATTACCTACGCGGACGATCTAGTATTAATTGTCAGGGGGAAATTCAAGAGTACAAAAGCGGAACGTATGCAATATGCCCTCGCGTTGGTAAGCGACTATTGTATTGAGACGGGCCTTAGAGTAAACCCCACCAAAATTATTTGTACTTTCTTTACAAATCGGAGGAAAACAATTCTCCCACCTCTATCTCTAAATGGGGGAATTCTCCAAATGGTGACGGAAGTTAAGTACCTAGGAGTGATACTTGATCGGAAACTGACATGGAACCCGTTTTTAAAATATATCACTAACAAGGCAAATGAGCCGCATTTCACTTATCAAAGAATGATTGGCAAAACGTGGACTAATAATCTCTTATGCGGCGTTTGACAGAGCAAAGTGGTTCCTGCTCAATATTGGATAGGATCCAAAGGCTAGCTTGTTTGAGTGTAATGGGAGCAATGAAAACCTGCCCTACATCTGCTCTTGAGAAGCTATTGGGACTCTCACCACCACACTTGTAGCTTAAATGAGTAGCTGGTTCAAGGGTAGTCAATCTAAAAATAACATCTCAAATTAAAACTATTAGACCAGGACATAATAGCATCCTGGAGTAATTGAATCTGGACGAGGAAATAATCCAAGTATCAGACGTGATGGTTAAAACTATTGACTGCCGGAGGAATTTCACGATTGAGATACCCGATAAGGTAAAAAGCGGGGAGTATCATCTCTTCCTCACCTCGTCACGCCTCCTTATGGTACACTGATGGTTCAAAATCAGGGGTGGATACGGATGCGGGTTTAATCGGGCCGGGTCTCGAACTCTGTATTCCATTTTGTAAAATTCCAACAGCTTTCCAAGCAGAGATATTTGCGATCGAGGTACAGTGCTGGTAAAAAAAAATTTGGCAAACAAATTTATTGCAAATTGGTGTCTTTTTTTGCTAAAATTACAAAACTTTTGAAAGAAATTGGTTTATTGTTTCATTTTAAATACATGTGTGACGTAATTTAAAAAAAAAAAAATTGACCTGCAATTTAGGGGCAAAATACCGAAAAATGCCAAAATATTCAAAATACGTTTGATTGGAGTTAAAGTAATGTAATAAATTAAACACTTATTTTTTATTTTTTTTTGTTTTTTATTGATTTATAGAAGTTTAATCTTTCATATTAATATTTTGTTGGACCGCCTTTTGCTTTTATTACAGCGATACTCCTCCGATTCATTGAATTTGATAAATTTTTCAAAGTCGCAGGAGATATGGATTCCCAAATCATCATCAACAAACTTTTCAAAGCTTCAATCGATTCTGGGCGCTTCCTTGCTACTTTTAGCTTCATTATAGACCAAATATTTGCAATTGGATTTAAGTCTGGACTATAAGAGGCCAGCTCAACACATCGATACTTTTTTCTTCGAAGTACATTTTTACCTTTAAATGAAGAGGTAAGAAAAAAAAACAAGTTTTTAACAAATTATTTATGTTTATCTGAAAGCCAATTTGTCTATCTACAATTTAAAATTAATAACTCACAATTTTGGCGGTATGGCACGGAGCGTTGTCCTGTTGAAAAATAAATTTGCAAGTCTCGCCAAAAAGCTTTAACGCAGAAGGCTCAAATTCGTTCTGAAGGACCTGCAGATAAACAGCTGCTGTAACGCTGGAACTAAGGAAGCACAATCGATCGGTTTCATTTCCAGAAAAGCATCCCCAGACCATAACTCCTTCTTTTTTCGGTGGAAGTCTTAAAAGACATTCGTTGCTAAGTCTCACGCCAGGTTTTCTCCTTACGAGAATTCTTCCATCTCCAACACGCAGCTTGAATTTTGATTCATCGGAGAAAATCACATCCTTCCACATCTCTGGAGTCCAATTAACATGCTCCTGGGCCCATAGCAAACGTTTTTTTCCACTAGTAATCTGAACTCAGGCTTCTGGACTGGTTTAAGTGCTCTCAAACCAGCTTTAACAAGTATTTTTCTCACTAAGCCGGCTGAAATTTTTTTTTCCGTTGCTCGCTCAAGATCCTGTCTTATGTCCGATGAAGTTTTAAAACGGTTCCGACGACTTTGTAATAGTATAAAATGATCTTCCACTGGCGTTGTTTTTCTGGGCCTTCCAAAGCCTTTCTTTCTTTGTGTACCGCCCATCTCTCGATTTTTTTTAATATTCCACGCGACAGTACTTTTAGGAATGTTTAATCTTTAACCTATTATACGCGTGGTTAAATTTTCTCGCGCCAAAATCAACATATTGCTTTTTCACTGGTCACTAACTTTTCCCATTTTTTTAACTAAAATTGCACTTTATTCTTTATTTGTCTAGGATCACTTACAGAATAACTTAATCTTACAAAATATGCACTATTTATACTAAAAAAATAAATTACAGGCAATAAAACATCTGCACCCTAGTGACGGCCAAGAACGGTAGGCGTAAAAAAAATAATTGCTTGCCCAATTTTTTTGCACATCAGTTGCGGGGTTGTACCGGTGTAATAAAAGCAAAAAGCGGTCCAACAAAATATTAATATTAAAGATTGAACTTCTATAAATCAATAAAAAACAAAAAAATAAAATAAAAAATAAGTGTTTAATTTATTACATTACTTTAACTCCAATCAACGTATTTTGAATATTTTGGCATTTTTCGGTGTTTTGCCCCTAAATTGCAGGTCAGTTTTTTTTCAAAAAATTACGTCATACATGTATTTAAAATGAAACAATAAATCAATTGCTTTCAAAAGTTTTGTAATTTTAGCAAAAAAAGACTCCAATTTGCAATAAATTTGTTTGCCCAATTTTTTTTACCAGCACTGTATGTGTGCTTCAATGTCTCACAAAAAAATATAGAAAAACCGAGATTTACGTAATCTCGGACAGCCAGGGAGCATTGCTTGCCTGAGGAGCATCTGTCTTCTATTCCAAAATAATCTTGAGCTGTTATCGCAACCTTCTAGAACACAGCATGGAGAATAAAGTAACGTTTTTGTGGTCCCCCGGCCATTGTGATATACGAGGAAACGAGGCAGCAGACGCTGTGCAAAAGAGGCAGCGGAGAGCTCTTTCCTTGACCCCGAGCCTAGTAATGGGTACTCCAAGAGCCATCTGGTAAATGGCATAAGGAAATGGTAACAAAAACATATGAAAATAATCTGGGAGTTCTCCATTGGGATAAGACAGACCAAAAAACTATTAAGCTTATTATTTGACGTTTAGATCAGGCAATCAAGATGGATAGACAGTCTCTAAAATCCCTCACCTGGTACGTAACAGGACATGGCCCTTTTAATGGACATCTGGAGAAAATGGGAAGGTCCCCTACAGACCGTTATAGATTCTGCAACCTGGAAAGGGAAACATCCGAACATCTACTATTCACGTGTGATGCTATAATCAATAAAAGATTTAAATTCCTCCAAGCATACACAATACAGTGGCCTAAAGCCGGCCCTTTAAATATGCATGAGCTGGTAGCGTTTTTCTAGGACTCGAACCTCCACTTTACGTGAAACCTTCTAGGGATGCACAATAGACCTCAATTGTCGCGGTGCACAGGGCTAGTATAGCTCACCCCACTATAAAAAAATTAAAAAACAAAAACAATAAAAAAAACTCTATTAGAAGGCACTTTCATTGTTGCACAAGGCCGCATACACAGCGAATGTTTTTTGTTCGTTTGTTGCCGATTCGGATTGTCATACATATCAAACGAACAGAAAGAGACTTTGCGCTGTCTGTCATATGGTCGCTGTTTGACAAAACGTACGCTTATATGATGCCATTTTAGAGTTCAATTCAATGCACCCCTTGAATACTCTCATTATTTTTACTAAATCGGGAAAAAATTTAAACATAATTTAAGAATACAGATGTTTTTCAACTTAAATTCGACTTTCGAATATGTTTTGTGTCTTTTGATGGGTCCACAGAAGCATTAAACAAAGCATATTATAAATCAAATGAAACTATTACCGTTTAATTGTAAGCCTTACTATGAACAAGTGAAACGAAACTTTTAGAAACTGTCAAGATACCTCTTAAACAGTTTGTGATTTTAGACCCTTAAAATTCCCGAGGAAATACTATAGACCGTTTCGGTAATTTACTGCTCTTTGTACAACCTAAAAATTACAGTATGGCTAATTTTGTAGTTTTAGATTACCTTAAAATGTCGGCCTTCAGTATTATCTTCTAACGATACTGTAAAATTTCTGAATCCCACATGGTCTTCAGTATTTATTTGGTACTTCTACACACATTTTAATGTAATCTAAAACCACAAAATAACAGATTCGGACATTTCGGCCCGACCAGTCAGTGAACCAGTTGTCAGTGAATTACCGACAAAATCTTCACTATGTAAATTACCGTCACGATCATCAGCATATCCTCGATAATTTTGAAGACATTTTAAGGTAAGCTGACACAATATATAGCATTTCCATATGTAATATCAAGAACGAATGTTAAGAAGATGTTCGAGGGATACTCAAAATTCTTTTGAGATACTGTTTGACACTCAGTTTTTCCATTTGTATCGTTTCCCAAAACATGCGTTCACCGACCTTATCACACAACTTTCAATATTTTTCAGGAGAATATTACGGATCCGTGCAATCCCGTCACGTATGAAAGTGGTTTATGGATCAAGGTGTTTTGCGACTGGAAGCTTCCACCGCGCAGTTGGTTAGGACGTCATGACAGCCTTATCGCAAACTACTGTGAGTCGAATAATTACAGAGGTTTTTGAATCCAATAATACAAATTTTCCAACAATTGAAGAAATTGTCAACATAAAATAGCAGTTCGTATAAACTTCTTGAACACGTATACTATTGTATAGGAAAGGATTTTATGTGAAATTAATCCAGACTTTCATCCCAGAAAAAAAAATCATCTGGCTACATTAAAATTTCAACGTTTGTCCAGCCCAACATTATTTCAGATGACATAATTTACTCTACCTAGAAAATAATTTCTATTTTATTTTATAACATATTTTACTATAGAAAACAGCAAAAGTTAAAATTTAACATTATACAGGAAATTATAGAAAAAAATACCAAGTTTTAAAGAAAATGGCATTTACGTTAGAATACTACCGAGATTTGGCCGGGGTGTTTTTTTTCCGAGAACTATCGGTAAGCAATTTAATTTACGTTATCTAACTCAATTAATCATATCAATGCGATTTCCATGTTGAGATTTTCATGCAACAGGAAGGCGTTTGGCTGTGGAATAGCAGGGATGTGTCTTTTCTGGAAACCATCGGTATGCCATTCGATTTGGCTATGCATTATCTAACCCCAATAATCATATCAAGACGATTTGCATCTTGGGATAAGCGCTATAGTTATTTAAGTTAGTTGAAACTAGCCTACTAAAATGATTTGCATGTTGAAACTGGCACTATAATTATTTAAATTAGTTGGAGCTATAAAATTGCATGCAACATGTTGGGGTCTGGGTCCGAGATGACCGGGATGTCTCTTTTCGGAAACCATCGGTATATCATTCGTTTTGGCATTTAATTATCTAGCTCAATTATATATATCAACATGGGTTTTTGCACCATAAAGGGTCTTAAAACTTTACTCGCCTCCCTTCGTGTTCTTAGTCGCTGGACCACTGGTGTGAAAATCGCCACTTTTAAAATGCCGGAACCAGCACTCACATGTTTTTATTGATGAAGCATTTTCCCCATATGATTCATACAGCAATCGAAATTGTGCAAATTGTGCATGGTTAAAACTCAAAAAATATTATGTTGATTACACTTCAGCGAAATGACACTTACTGATTTCTAAAGGGAAATGATGATGCTTTAACATATAGTTACAAGATGATACGATGCCATTTAATACTAGTTACACCATCTTTTGTAAATCCCTTAAAATTTATTTGTAAACCCGATATATTTCGTATTCTATAAATTCCACGTTTAATGTTCTTAGTTGTGTATATTAATCCTTCGTCGTTGCAATTTCTTGAACACAAATTTATTGGGCGATTTTTATTTTCAAAATAATTTTGTAGGCACATATCGTCATGCCAGTGCTATCTTGTTGTATCTCCAAAATCGCCATTTTTGAGTTATACATTGATTATTACTAAACAAAGTATGCTCTTTCCGAATATGTCATCCAAATTGGTGTATCTCCATTCGTTTTAAAATTACTGAGTGGTGATTTTGGGGTATCAACCAAAAAACACTATTGTTTTGGTGTAAATGCCACAGAAACTTGTGATGTACGTGATTGAATAAAATACTATTAGTATGTATCTTTCAAATTATTTTGCAAATTTGTTCAATCTCTAGAAATTAGCAAAATAGATTAAATACACAGGACCACAACAAAACATGAGTGCAGGGTTCCATAAATCCGACCAAGTGGATTATATGTTTTTTGGGTCGCTGAAACCGAATTTCAAAACCTTTTTTGCCCCATCACGTCAGCGTTATTTTCTAATTTAAAAAAACAGCTTGAAACTCTAAAACCCTACAATATCAACCCTTAAACCTTATAACCCTATACCTTCATAGCTCAATAACCTTGAGATCGATGGCCTATAACCCTAAAACGCATAACCTCAAAATCCATGACCCCAAAACTCATAAATCTCACATTCCAATAAACTTCAAACTCAAAATGCAGCAGAAAAACAAAAAAAACTTGCACGCAAAACTCAAACCTCAATCTCGAAGAGTTTTAGCTTTATAATTTCATACGTCCATCACTTCATTGCCTCAAAACCCATCAGCTCCATAACGATGAAGTCCCATGACTCTATAACCCGAAAATCCTATAGCCCCAATAATCCAAAATCCTCATAATTCTAAAAACTCAAAATCCCATAACCCTACAACTCTTATATGTAACAAAAAATACTTTGAAGAATGAATGAATACTTTTTACTTATCTCTATACATCCATCACCTTTCAATTTGTAACCCTGTAATCGCATAACCCTACAACCCTAAAATGCAACAGTAAATGTTCTTGCACGTAAGACTTGAGCTCTAAGTCTGACAGTTTTGCCGTGTGTCGGCATCCAAGGCACCTCCACGTGGGGATGGTGGGCAACAGAGTTGTGCCGCGATCCGGCAAAGTCCCTGGATCATGGCGCTCATGCCATCATGTTCGGCACACGGAAAAGTACGATGATACGGGAATCGCAACCACAGTATCGGCGGCTAGTCACGGAGAGAAAGCTGGCCCTCAGGCGTCGTCATCAAACGACCGCAGCTCTACAGCGGTTGGTAACTTGGCCTTTGAGGAGTATAATGTTACAAGAAAGACATCATGTAATAATTGCGTAGAAACTCTATCTGCGTTGTTTGTGGAGAATCTGGTGTGAGTAAACTTATCAAGGTATTCACAAATGTACTTATAACAAGTGAAATGATCAATCATTGGACTCCAAAACCGATATGGTTAAGATTCTCCTTGCAACTTAATAAACAACAGAAACGGACGTTTGCTTCTCCAATGATCTGGCGGGAACCAAAGAATCATAAGAAGGATTGATATTTTTGTTTAAGAAAAGTTTTTGGGCACAACCGAAAAACAAAATCTTCAATTTCTTACGCAACTGTTGAATCTGTGACTTATCCTACCATTGTTGAAGCTGAAGAGAGTAACAAAAGTAATAGTACTAGCGACGAATATAAAAGTGCAATGGAAATGCCGGATATCGAAGCTGATGTCGTCGCTGAGGATATACGAGACTAATAAAAATCCCAATAGGTTATCTCAACAAGAGCTTAATGACTTGTTCTGATATGATCGACTTTCAAAAGAAATTTCTAAACTAATGGCGTCAAGATTAAACGAGAAAAATTGCCTAGCTACAATAACTCGTAAAACTTTTTATCGCAAAAGAGATATCCAATTTAGAAAATATTTTACAGACGTAAAAAAGTTAATGACTGGCATTTATTCATAGATTCTTCAATATGTGGTTTAAAAGCAGTCTTGCTTTATAATGGAAACCATCTTGCTCCGCTATCTGTTGCTTGTTCAGTTATGTTAAATGAGGAGTACCACAACCTTTGCTTCCTATACTCCAGAAATTAGATTACGCTAAACACGAGTGGAAAATATGGGGAGATTTAAAAATAATGACAATTTTATTAGGTCAACAAAGTGGTTTCACTAAACATCCATGTTTTCTATCTGAATGGAACAGCCGAGCTCGTGCCGAACATTATGTGAAAAAGGATTGGCGAACTAGAAATAATTTAACTCCAGGATCTAAAAATATTATAAAACAGAGTTTAATACCAACAGATAAAGTAATCTTTCTACCATTACATATAAAGGTGGGACTTGTAAAACAATTCGTCACAGGAATGAAAACTATGGACCGCAAAGCTTTTATGTACATATTTGAAAAGTTATCTAAACTGCCTGATGCGAAAATAAGAGATTGTGTTTTTGATGGACCACAAATTGGAGAACTTTTAAAAGACAATGCATTCCAAAAAAGAATGATTAAGGTAGAGGAAGTAGCTTAGCAAAATTGAGTACTTTTCTGAAAATTTAGGCGATTTTAGTGAAGAGTAGGGTGAAAGATTCCACCACGATTTAAAAGATATTGAAAAGAGATATCAGGGTGTTTGGGATAGCCATATGTCCTTATGTGCCCAATCTTGACCTTATTGCGTATTCGATTTATAATTTTGAAGACCCAAAGATTATGATAAATAAGATTGAATTACTGGTTCAAACAAGAATTAAGTCTCGAGCATAAGTTTTGATTGTAGCTTTCTGAGATTACAGGCTGTTTAAGGCTCACTTTATGGTTATGGGGCTATAAGGTTATAGATTGTCTGGGTTATAGGGTTAAAGGGTTATGCGGTTATAGGATTATAGACTTTTGGGGTTATGGAGATTTGAGGCATTATGTTGTATGGAGTTATGGGGATGTGGAGTTATGAAATTTTATTCTGCATGATTCGGAGTTATATTGTGACATGCTATTTTTTTCACTTCCCCCCACTTCAGTGGGGTTTATCCGTTTTGAGGTTATGAAGTGATAGACGTATGGATTTATAAAGCTAAAACTCTCTGAGGTTGAGGTTTGAGTTTTGCGTGTAAGGTATTTTGTTTTTTCCTGCATTTTTGGTTTGTAGTATATTGGGATTTGAGATTTATGAGTTTTGAGGTTATAGATTTTGAAACTATGGGTTTTAGGTTTATAGGTTATCGATCTCAATGTTATTGAGCTATGAAGGTATAGGGTTATAAGGTTTAAGGGTTGATATTGTTGGGCTTGATAGTTTCAAGCTGTTTCTTGAGGCTAGAAAAAACGCCGACGTGATGGGGCAAAACCGGTTTCGGATTCGATTTCAGCGACCCAAAAGACATATAATCCAATTGGGCTCATTTATGGAACCATCCCGTCATTTTGTTTTTTGTGGTCCTGTGCTATCAATGTTAATTTGTGACTTGCTTACAATTCAAAGTTTTTATTAGAAGCATGTAACACTTTTTTATTTGTTTATTTAAATGATCTAGGTTATTACAACAATCTTTTAAGTTTATCAAAATACTTAGTGAACATTTTTTTCACAGTGGAAACATATGAATTATTTTTTTCTGCTTGCTAAATTTTTCGTTTTACTAGTTTAACTGAGATATCTACAGTAGTTTATAGAAAATTACGAAAAACAATTATTTAATCACAAAATTTTCACTCATTTTAAATATTTGGTGAATTTGTTTTGCTTTTTTTGCAATTTAGAAGTTAAAATATCTCCAAGAGGCAATTTTTTTCGATTTCACCAAATTTGTACTGCCATCTATGTAATGTTTATTGACTAAGTGACCACATGTTTTGTAAGCTTTCATTCCATTTTGACCAGAATGCAGTTGTTTCGAAAATTTTATAAATTTTGGTTTAAATAAAAAACATTATTAAACTATTCTTTTAACCAATAATCATATAAGTTGAAATTCAAACAAATAGTAAAAATATCGTAGAGAGCATAGGTAAGAATTTGAAACATTTTCATTAAAAAATTTATTTTAGAAGAAAAAGTGATTAAAATAATTTTTATAACTACGAGTCGCCGTGGTTTCCGTGACAAATTAAATTTTTTTTTTCCAAATATTCGGCGAAAACCTTTTTGAAACCACCAAAACAATATTAAAACAACAAAATTTTGGTTTTCAAAAAACTTTTACATACAAACTTTACTTTATTATTATTTTAATAAAAGCAAACGTTTTCAATCAGTGAATACCATCAGGTTTTGTTACAACTTAACTGTAGTCATAAACGTTTTGTTTTTGTTAAAAAAACAATAAAGTAAAATTTTCATGTAACAGCAGAGCCTTCTAGAGTATAGAGCCATAATAATAATGACGTATTTTTTAGAAACTTTTTTAGTGGTATAACTTTTCACTGATTTCCATAGCAATCCATAGTAAAAGGGTGTTTTTCTCCCTTAAAGTTTTGAATGATAAACGCCCAAATTTTAAAAAAATGAATAACAAAGCTGTTCTAAATATCTTTGAACAAAAACTTATATGAATCATGTGTGGTAGTACTAATTATTAATCGCCGAATAAAAATATGTATCAAGTTGACTAAAAAATAGTGAAGGCGTTTTCTGTATTATTTATTTTGAATTAAATAATATTTTAGTTATTTTAAACTTGCTTCAGAAATATATTTTTTTACACAGAAAGGTGTCATTAATTTTGTCGTGCGATTTTTAATAAAGCCATAAATTAAATTAAAATGGCTTGAAAAAATTTGTATGCGCATGACTTTTGAAAGATTATAAAATGAAAAAAAAGCCCTAACTTTTCTTATTATTATAATATCGTAACATAAATGTCCCTTAAACAGCTTTTTTGATTTAAATAATTTGAAATATTTATCAGCTGCTTTTAATTTTTGTGACACTACAAGTAAAATCGTTAAAAAACGAAAATATTAAAGATTTTCACAAATTTATTAGAAATAAAAAAAATTTAATAAATACTAAAAGTATGTGCATATTAGAAATGTGTAAAATTATTTCTGTTGTTATCTTATATTTTATCCTTTTCTAGCACCATCCTTCAATTTTTTTATTCTTTATTTGCAACCTTTCAATCGCTTTGGAACAAATAAATCATCAATTGAGCTTCATAGCCTGGATAATACAGCTTGGATATACATTCGAATACTTTCGAAATTAAAAGTCTCCTCACATTCGAACTGCTTGATTTCATCTAATTTATTCCTTCAGTTCATCTTCATACGTCGTAGACAAAAGTCGTGTTATTGAGCTGTCAAATTTTAAATTTTTTTTTTTTTTTTGAGTTTTTACAATTTTTTCATTTTTGAGTGGAAATATAATTAGTTAGTGACTATAAGTGTGATAAACAATTTATATACCAAGTGTGGGACAGT
This sequence comes from Tipula vernalis, assembly GCA_958295665.1. Classification (NCBI taxonomy): domain Eukaryota; kingdom Metazoa; phylum Arthropoda; class Insecta; order Diptera; family Tipulidae; genus Tipula; species Tipula vernalis. Next base: position 313,960,751 of record OY282558.1, on the reverse strand, counting down.
ATAAAGTGATATATACCCAAGGCATTTTGAACATTTTGTGTTGAAATTATTTTTTGTTTTTGTAAAAAAAAAATAAAAAAAAAATAAAAAAGTAGTATAGATTTATCTAAAATAAGGTGAGGGCTACGGGCCTGGAGGAGAATGCGATAACGATGGCGGCATCTCAGAATCCGTTTTCGCCACTAATGAAAATTGGAAACAATACTCAGCCAATGAATAAACGAAAAAGGGCCGAAGATTATCGTGTCAGACGAGTAGGTTTCAAAGCTGGAGAAAGCGAAGTTAACTCAAACGAAAAATTTTTAATTATGAAGCATGCGGATGAAAAACAAAATCTATCCAAGCTATCGCCGTTTTACATCCAAAATGCCTTAGACATGATAACAGCAACAGGCATTGTAAAAACGGAACGGACTAGAGCCGGCGAACTGTTATTGTTGGTCAAAAACGGGACAACTGCAAACGCATAGCTCATGGCGACCAAATTGGGAAGTTTAGTTGAAATAAAAGTAATTGAGCATCCAACATTGAACAGCTCGAGGGGAATAATTTTCTCAAGAGACTTAGAAAATATAAGTGAACAGGACATTGCCGAAGGACTAAAGGAACAAGATGTAGTGGAAGTTAGGAAAATGAAAAGATGGGTAAATAATAAGTTACGAGACACACCCTCAATAATTTTAACATTAAACACGCCGGCGCTCCCGGAACATATCAAAGCGGGATTTCTGATATTAAATGTCAGATTGTACATTCCAAACCCAATGAAATGCACAACATGCCTCAAATTTGGACACACCAAAAAACGATGCCAAACAAATTTTCAACATGTATAAAATGCAGCGATCCACTGCCTCACCAAGAGGAATGCACAACAATAAAATGTACAAATTGCGGGCAAGGACTCCACAGTAACAGCAAAAGCTGCTCAGTCTACCAAAGAGAAGCCGAAATTGTAAAAATAGAAACAGTTGATCGTTTAACATTCCACGAGGCCAAAACTAAATACTACAGACTGTATGCAAATACAACACCAGCCTCAACCAAGACAACATCCTTCGCTGATGTCTAAAAAGGGAATAGTAGGACACAACTACCAAAGGAACAACATGCAGTACTAAATACCGAAACCAAACAAACAACAGAACAGGAACTACAACCACAACTCCAGATGAGAGCACAACAAGCCAAGCCACAACAAACACAAACACAACAACAACTACAACATATTAAAAACTTACCACAAATTCAAAATTTACAACCAGTATATTTAAAACAACAAATAGAACAATTACAAAAACAACAATCGAAACAACAACATTTAACACAACAATCAAATACAATTACACCATCAATGGAGGTCGATGCAACCGACGGTGATTCTCAACAAAAGAAGCGACCACTTTAAAATCAGGCGGAATTAGCTATATTGGAGCACGAACAATTAAATAATGAGTAAAACAGATACAGCAATATATAGTAGAGACCGATTTATCGCAAAATTGAATGTAATTATGAGTAGATCTTTAAATAGTAGAATGAATGTACCGAATGAGCAGCTTGTTATAGGCCAAATAAATGCACAAAGCCTATACGCAAAAAAGGATAGGCTTGTGAATTATTTTAGCCGAGTAAATGTAGATATATTATGTGTGAGTGAAACATGGGAAAAAATGGGCAAGACGTTTAATTTGAAAGGGTATGGATTTCTGTCCAAAGCTAGAACGGACGGTTATGGTGGGGTATCGATAGCATTTCGCAATAATATCCTACTCCAACAAATAACTTTACCAGATTTCACGTTTTTGGAAGCAGTAGCTGGTAAAACAGCCAATTTGGGCAGAAATCTAGTACTTGTGAGTGTGTATATACCTCAAGCTTTGGATGCTGATGAAGGAGGCCGGGCGTCTGCCGACATTGTCAAGTTATTTGACTGGGTAAATGGAAAAATTCAATTAATTGTATGTGGAGATTGGAATGCACACGAGCGAATGTGGGGGTGTATGGGAAACTGTGTGAGAGGGAATCTGTTGGCCGACTGCATTTTGAATTCCGACCTGGTAATGCTTAATGATGGAAGGCCAACTAGATTAGCGAACTTGAGAGGTACATCCAACGCATTGGATCTATCTTTATTATCTGCCGCGTTGGCTTACCAAGTCACATGGAATGTGGAGGAAGAAAATTTGGGTTCAGATCACATCATGATTCATTTGATCAAGGGTGACCATCGAGTGTTTAAAAGAAAGTGTAAGATTATAAATCAAGGTAAATGGGTAAGAGAAATGAATGAGATTCTCGGAGAAATTGAACTGAATGAAAGCCAACTTAATACTGAAATACAAAGAGTGAATGAAAGGTGTGTGAGAACTGTCGATATGAAAGAGATACGCATAAATGGATGGTGGAACAAGGAGATTGAACATTGTTACAAAAAAAACAAATAGCTTTGCGTGAGTTTAACAGGAATATGAATGCAGAGAATAAAATTATGTATGGCAAAATGAATGGATGATTGAAAAAAGCTATTCGCAAGGCTAAAAGGATAAGTTGGAGGGAATATGTATCAGAAATGACACATTGGACCACAACAAAGAATGTATGGGATAAATTTAACCGAGTGAAAGGCAAATGTGGAGAAACCCATATTATGGTGAATGATTGTCGCGCGAAAGGGAGTGATTTTTTGAATATGTTTTTAAATGTAGAAGATAACCTTCTTGAAAATGGATATGTTGCGAGTGATAGGAGGGTAAATTGGAAAATGAATAAAATGTTTGAATGGGATGAGTTCCTGAGAGTGCTGGAAGGTTCCAAATCAACCACCCCAGGAATGAATCGAGTAAGTTATGGAATGATTCAGATGTTGAATACAGAATCGAAAAGGAGTCTGCTAAAAGTACTCAACAAGGTATGGATGGGGTCCAGAATACCAAACGAATGGAAGGAATGCAGATTGGTGCATATACCTAAAAGGGATAGAGATCGGAATATGGCAACGAATTATCGAGGTATATGTATGTTAAATGTAATTATTAAGTTGTTGAATGGAATGTTGAAAGAGCGGATTGGAATTTTTAAGAATGATAATAATTCGTTGCCAAAAACAACCTACGGTTTCCGTAAGGGCCACTCTGCTATTGAATGTATTGAGAAGTTTGTGTGAAAAGTGAGAAAGGAGAATAAAAAGGTAGTTGCGGTATTTTTGGATTTTGAAAGAGCATATGATTATGTGGTTATGTGGAAATTGCATCAAATTCTGAGCAATTTGAAATTTCCAATGTAAGTTTGTGATTGGGTCAAAGATTTCATGTGTGAAAGGAAGGTTATCTTAAAAGAACAAAATTACAGGTTGGAGGGAGTAGTAAAACTTGGACTACCCCAAGGGAGCAAAATATCTCTTACTCTCTTTAACCTGTATACCGCTGCTGTTCACCGGATCAATTTGACAGACAAAGTTGTCTTACAATTTGCGGATGATTTTGTTGTAATTGGCAGGGGTCGTCGCATTGATCGAGCAGCGCAGAATGCACAAATAAGAGTAAATGAAATTATTGATCCGGTGAAATGTGCCATAATGGGTTTCAGAATGAATAACGGAGAGATTGATATAAGAATAAATGAACGACGTATTGAGCAAGTTAATGTGGATAGGTATTTGGGAGTATGGATTGATCGACGGTTGAATTTTAGTAGGCATATGAAGTACTTGGCTGATAATTCTAAGGAACGTTTAAATGTGATCAAAAGGGTGAGTAAACCGAAATAGGGCGCTCACCCTGGAGTGACTAATATGTTGCGAAAGGCGTTGGTATCCTCCAAAATAGCGTATGGCATTAGTGTGTATGGCGATGGAGCGAAAGGGGCCTTTGGCCAATTGATGAGAGTTGAGAATGCATGTGCGAGGGTGGTATTGGGTGCGATTAACTCAACCCCAATACACACCATATATTCTGAGATGGGTGAGCTACCTCTCAATTTTAAGAGACAGTGGATTGCAATGAAAGAAACTGTGTGAAAGAATGATTTGTTGAAAGAAATGAAGAGAGGATTGCAAAGAGGTAGGGTATGTAAATCAACATATAGACTCAGGGTAATATCGGAAAACATCGATGCTTTTTCGAGCATCGGAAACAATGGCTTGAACCCCTTACCTCATAATCTGACTCTGTGTATGGAATTGGAGGAATACACCGGCAGTGTCCTGGAGTCAATATTTCGTAATTGTCGGAAAACGTTGTATCGGTTGGAGCGATGGGTCGGGAATTTAATAGGCATTCTATCTGGGACAACACTGTGGAATATTCTTCAGAAGTAAGCGCCGACTCACCGATTGTACGTATTTAGTGTCTCTTCATCGATTTGACGCCGGCTTCCCACATACAGCCGAAGTATGGTGACGATGGTGGAATAAGGTGCCAGTCGATCTGCTTAGTAGACAAGAAATCTCGCAACTCACTTTCGGAAACCTGTGGGCAGATATTATAGATTTGGCTGATTTTCCTCTTCGCACCGACGAAATTGGATCCGTTGTCGGAATATATATGGGTTGCATGCCCACGTCTAGAAATGAATCGTCTTAAGCAGGCCAAAAACGCATCTGTGGTGAAATCTGATACGATTTCGACGTGTACGGCTTTAATGATCAAGCAGACGAATACCGCAATATATCCCTTTTGGATTTTAGTGCCTCGTCCGGTTTTAGATTTCACCTTGACTGGGCCAACGAAATCGACACCCACTGTGGAAAATCGTCGTGACGGAGTAATTCGGTAAGACGAAAGATTACCCATCTGTTGTTATGATGTCCTTATACGATGTCGACTGCAAGTGACACAGGAACGAGCTATCTTTTTGGCAAGAATTTTGGCCCCGATAATAAAATATCCTTGACGGATAATGGAGAGCAACTGTTGTTGTGTAGAATGTAAGTGCTGCATATGTAAGGTCCTTACGAGTGCTTCTGTGAAGGGATGGCGGGCATCGAGTACTGCCGGATGCTTGATGTCATATGAACAGCAAGTTGTCAAACCGATCCGTCCACCAACTTTTAGCGTTTCCTGGTCATCAATAAACGGGGACAATGCCCGAAGTTTACTGCCTCGTTGTAGTTCGGAACCCTTGGTGATTCGACTGATATCATCTATGAACCTTTAACTCTAACCCCACCGTACGGCAAACATTGTAGCCCGCTTAATCTGAGAACCTGTCAAATACAAAAAACATTGTTTAGTTCGAAATCTATCATAAAAGCGCGGTAACAGTGAGCAATTGTTCGAATGATATATGAGAAAGACGAAGACCTCTCGAATAATTTCGCTACAGCACTGAAGTCAGTCGGTACAAAATGAGTCGTTGCTGCAAAGACAAATGACGTCAGATGATTTCGGCCAGTGATCGGCTGATAATTGTAGGAATTCTGGACCTTACCACCACAGCGGGTTGTTGATTAATTGATCTGGAAATATTCCTCGTGACGCCAAGTCTGCTGGATTCTACTTTAAAGAAACACATGATCCCGGTCCAGAATGAATGATGTACGGTTTGCGATGAAACTCTTTCACCGTCTGGGAACATCTGAAAGCCATGCAAGAACAATCATATAATCAGTCCAGCCATATATCTGCAGATTCGGGATATCCAAGGAACATCGAAGGACTGATAAAAATGTTACCAATAGCAAGGCGGCACATTCTAAACGCGGCAGAAGAGCAACCATTTTGATCGGCCGCTCTCAGATAAACTACGGCTGTGTATGCGTTTTTTAGCGCGTCTGAGAATTCATATAATTCTACATTGACGGGTGATGGTGGTCTATTCAAAAAACAAGGAATGTGCAATCTCTCAAATAGAATAAAGTTCGAACGTAGTTTTTCCCATTCCAATTCCATTTTCTCGGGCAGAGGATCGTCCCAGTCGAGCTTGTGGAGCCAGAGTTTTTGAAACATGATTTTAGCGTCGACCTTACATGCTGAGAGGAATCCTAATGGATCGAAGATACGACCAGTAATGGATAGGAACCTTCGTTTCGTAGTAGGGCTGGAATCATTGATCTTACTAATTTTGAAAGTAAAGCAATCCGAACAGGTTATCCAAACCAGACCCAGGGTTTTCACGAAAGTCTCGCCATTATCAAACTCAATCAATGTCTCCTGCTCATCCTTTGGTAAAGTGCTCAATAGTTCTAGGCTATTCGACAACCATTTCCTTAGTCTAAACCCGCTGCTGCTCAATTCCTCGACTTCTCTTGGCTGAAGATATTTGGCCTGATCCATGTTCGCGCAACCCGAAAGCAAATCGTCGACGTAAAAGTCTGCCTTTATGACACGTTTTTAATCGGCAAAATCAGCTGGTAAGTCGTCTGCAATTCTTTGTAGGGTTCGAGAAGCTAAAAACGTAGCCCAAACTGTACCATACGTGACGGTATTTAAGCGATAATGTAGGATCGGGGAGTTTTGGTTCCCGCGCCAGACTACGCACTGATAATCGCGATCTTCTTCGTGAACGATGACCTGCCTGAACATCTTTTCCACGTCAGCTGCGAACGCAATTTCGTGTTTCCGAAATCAAACCAGGATGGAGAATAATTCTTGCAGTATTGACGATCCAGGATCTAATTTATCATTTAACGAGACGACTTCGTGGTTGAACTCGAATTTTTCTGTACCGCATGATGTGGAAAGTAAAATGTGTTCGTGGTGGATCCTTTGATTTCAGCGTGTGGAATTAGAGACATATGGCCCAGATCAATGTATTGTTTCATAAACTCTGAATACTTGTTTTGTAGTTCAGGAAATTTTTGGAATCGACGCTCCATTGCAAAAAGCCTCTTGGTTGCCAAATGTAACGAATTTCCGAGATCAGGCGAATTGGGTTTAAATGGTAACCGCACGATGTATTTACGTGTTTTGTTGTCCTTAATAGTATTCTCCCTATAATGAGACTCGCACCAGTGTTCGGTTCTATTTTCTAGGCGCTCGATATCCTCTACCTAAAAGAATTTCTGAATTGTATCATGGAGGTCGACGTGACAATTCATGACTGTGTTGTTTGCTGAAACGGAGCCATCATCTTATTTAAAGGATGCCTTACCAGAGATGACGTATCCGAAATATGTGTTTTGTGCAAATAGATCGTCATCCAGTTGGTATTTTTCTGGTCGCAGTAATTTCATGAAAATGTCTCCTCCTAAGAGTATGTCTACGGGACTCGAGTGATTGAAATGTGGATCAGCAAGATGTAAAGACTGAACCTTTTCGAGGCTTGTTAACTTTAATGTAATCGGGGGAAGATCAGAAGTTAATTTTCTCATTATAAGAGCTCTCATCATATTTTTGAATGTTCAATTGCACAGATCCTTTTGTTCTACCGGCGCTTATAGAACCTAAACCTTTGATGTTCACACAGGCATGGTTGCGCTATAAGTTTAAATATTGAATAAACTTTTCAGTAACCAAACTTGATTCTGCCGCTGAGTCCAATAACGCACGGAACTGCTGATGAGATCCTCTGGAGTCTTGAACCATGATTAAGGTAGTTGGCAGCAAGGTCAAAGAAGAGTTAGAGACCCTAAGAGCTGCACACTCAGACGGATACGGGTTCTCTACGTTGAGAGTAGAAACAGACGAAATTGCATTGCTTGAAACAGAATCAGATTTTGATGAATGTGTTTGCGGAAAAGCGTAGATTGAACCTGAAATTGGAGTTGAAAAGTTATTGGTATTAATAATCATTGGAGCACCTTGGACGATTAATTGTGAATCGGTCGCTTGATCGGTGCGATTTGATGTCTCGAGATTATCGTCACCTCGCAGTTGTGAGCTTACGTATTGATTTTTAGACATTTATTATAGGACTTTGAAGAAACAATTTTCATTTCTATTTATTTAATTGAGACTTAAAATAACTAAACGTTAAGCTCTAGAAAATGTGTTTAGCGTTTGGCATAACTTCAGAAAGTCAAAAAAATATTAGAAAAAAGTCAAAATTAAATTCTACTTGCTAGAATTGCTCACTATTCCTGCGAGAAAAATAAATTTAGCTCAATTTCTGACATAACGACTTTTAATACAACTTTGTATACAATTTATCTTACAAATATTTTGTATGCATATTAGTTGTCAGTTATCCTATTTCACTTCACTTTCTATTTGATAACTAAGGCAAACTAAACAATATCAAAAGGCCACTAGCCATTAGGTTGAAAATCTAACAAAATCTAGATAATAAATATCTAAAATACATTAATATCATCGGAACAGCAGCACGTACATATGCGAAGGAAAAATATTTGCTAATTTTACAACCAGGGACCCTATTCTCGTATTCCACATCCATTTTCCATATGCGGACATCTGTCAAAATTCATCAAAATGTTCGGAAATTTTAATTCGTATATAAAACACATGGGGCATGGCCATTTTCCTATATGGGGAATTTCTTCCACCTGCTTACACCCATTCGGAAATATTCCCTTAGTACCAAAATAATTCAATTTTTATGAATTTTGACAGATGTCCACGTGTGGAAAATGGATGTGGAATTCGAGAATAGGGCCCCAGTACAGCAAAGCATTGTGAAAACTAAAAACAAGCAAGTGAAATTTAGATCTTCTAAAATTCAAAAATAAATCTGTCATTTATATAAATAAACACATATACATATAAAGGCTCTACACGAGAATAACATTTAGCATTTAAAACAATTTTATAAAACATGGACTAAATAAAAAACACAACACAAAATAGCAGAAATATTCATTAATCCCTGGAGTGAAATTTTCAATTCTTGACCATTTTAGTAGGATTTACAAAAAAAAATAAAAAACATAAATCGTCATACTATTTCCATTTCATCCCTTTTATTTTTCAAAAAACGAAGAGCAACACAAAAGCGATATTAACAAATAAAAAAATTACTTTGTTTTACATTTGGGAAAACAAAGATCATTTGAATATTGAACCCTTTTGTATTGTATATTGGCTACTGGCATTAATCCTTTTGGTAGTCGGAACCAAAAAAACAAAACACATATTTTACTATCCATGTAATATGGATATGCCTTTTATTCCCTTTATCCCTCAACATACATATATGGTGTGCGGTATTGGGAAAATATATGTGCATCTATTTTTATAAAACTTTAAATACCTAAAATGCTGCAAGAATCGTGCGTCCCTCTAAAAATAATACGTACTATGTATTACCAACCATTTTTTGTTTTTGTATTTCGGTTTTCATCACAAACATATTCAGAAAAAAACATAATGTACTTGAAACCATTTAAATACTTTAACACAATAAATCTTTCAGCATTGACAGGAACAGACGTGATATAAGACGTTTATATCTGTTTCATTCTATATAAGTTATACGCGAAGAAAGAAGTTCCGTTTATTTTTTGAAAAACAAATAATATTTCTCTGGTGGTAAAAATAACATCAACAACACCAATTTTTTAAATTTAATTTAAATTTTTTGTTTTTAAATTAAACCCGAAAGAAAATGTTGATCTTTAATAATTTTATCATCTCCCTATGATTCTATCAATGCTTAGAACATAACTCGTACAAATCTTATCTTGTGAGTATTTTGGGTGTGACAAAATATTCACACACTTACATACATACATACATACGTAAAGAATAGCCATGTGTAGTGTTCAGTTATAGTGTTACATGATTTATTGGTTATGTCTTGTTCAATTTGTAAATTTACTTTATATGATTTTTTTCTATTTATACTGGCTGGGCACTACAATTTAATAGCAGGAACATATGTTTAAACATATATCGTTTGCAATGTTCTGACTGATAAGGAGAAACTCATGGGGCGTAAGGGTTCACAAAGTATAAGGGTTATAGGGAACTGAAAACACTCCAGTGTTTTGTTGAATATAGTCAAAGGAATTTCAAAACTGTTTAAATACATAGTCATGTATTAAGCTAAGATTGCAAATTAATGATGAAGTTCTGACTATCAAAAATCAGATGGTTTGGGATATAGCAAATTTAGCATGGATTTTAATCGTGTTTTTACTGTGTATAATGCCACCAAATGTGGTTCATCTGTATACACCATGGAATCATCCTGAATTTTTCAGCGGAGAGAATAGCAATCTCACGCTATAACTCTTCTGATCAGGAAATCCTTCATATTAAATTTTAGATTAAGGTCAGTGATAAAAGGTTGAAATGATTTTATTTTTAGTACCGTTTGATTTAAAATACGAATGTTGTCGAATTTTTTGGTTTTGTATTTAGAAAAGTGTAATGCTTTAATTTAACATGGAGTGAAACAAAAAATAATTTGGAAAACGAAGGAACGAATTGAAAGAAGAGAAAAAATAAAATTTATGATTAATAGACTCAAAGACGCTTTTTTGCTTAAATTTTCCAAACATTTTCATAGTTTGATATTACTATTAGTGCATTAGTAATTTTGGAGAACCATTGCAGGTCCTTCTAAAAGTGGAAGAACAATTTAAAATATTTAAAAACAAGAATAGAATATGTATAGTATGTATTAGTCGACAAACATGTTCGCCGCAACCAGGCTAAAAATTATTTCATAAATTTTAGCTTGTAGTCCGATATTTAGTTTTTTATTTAAATGTACTGTTTATGACTAATATTCATTAACTGATGAATGTGAATTTTATAATTCGCTAAGTCAATTAGCGTTCTTGCCTCATATGTAATGTGTGAAGTTAGAATTTTATTTTTGTAGTTTGGTCGTAGCTACCTGATGAGTAGACCGAACTTTTTGTTTGTAGGAACTTATGAGTACGAAACCAAACTAACACAGAGAAAGCTCCAGGAAAGTTCTCATTTTTGGAGTCGATCCACTTTGTATTGACCTCGGGTTAAAGTACAGGTGGGATTTTGATATTTCTACTTTTTCTGGTAGATATATTTATAAATGATAGGCCTCTTAATTTTTTCTGATTAACAAGTCTAAATTGTTGTGAATATTATTTTTAATATAATCTTATTAAAAATACATGGTAAATTCAACCAAATATGTAAGCAAATCTTAAATCTAATTTATTTTATTTTCAGGAATTTGTCTAATTCAACAAGAACTTTTAAGTTAAGGATTTTTCTAAACGCCCTAATCAGTTTATTGAACCATCGCTATTACTTTAAAATAAGGTATTAGAGTCTTTTACGTTAATTTTCACCAATTTGAATATCTCATAACCGACCTATACTCTGCACTCAACACTAAACGAGACTGAATCATTTTAATATTTGTAACGAAGTCCGAAAATTTCGTTATGAGCAGTCACGAGCAGTCAAGGTCGGCTCACAACATAATTTAATCAATAGAAAACTAGCAATATTCTGCAGCAGTGAGAAGCAACACATCGTCGAGAAATGCAGAATGTGTCAATCCATTTTTTTAAATTTTGCTTTTATCGCATCAAACGAAAGAGAGGAACATTTTGCATCGATTGCCATTTATAAAATATTAAATAAAGTTTTTTAAGGCGAAAAATTTAGAAAATAATTTAGTGTTTGCACGTAGATGATAAGGTGAGTGAAATAGTTTTCATTGTCTCCTGAAAAAATAGTTTTTGGACTTACACATTCTGCATTTCTCGACGACGAACAGTAAGAGGAAATTTGTTTCAAACAGTCGGTTATCGACATTAAGGCGCAACAAAAATACCCATAACATTGGGCAGCGCTGTTCAAAAGTATACGAGCAACGGACTGAAAGCAAATGCGATGGAAGTTACGCAAACACGGGTGGCGTAACATCCTTATCATTTTCACCTCAATCGTTCTACTACGTTTTACTAAAATTAATATTCAGCTTGATGTTTTAAAACTGAAATTCAATTATTTAGTAATTTCACTATTAGCAAATAAAATAAATAATTAGCGCTCACCACCAATAAGCACCCTCCTATTGACAACCTGACAGAATAGTTCAAAGTTCCATTAAAATAGTTGCAGTTCAAAGGGAAGTATATATCGCTTCAATTTTTTATAACATGCATTTTAGAATTATTTAAGCTTTACCGGTGATTTGGCTTGGAATCAGCGTATTATTTTTACAGTATATTTCCAATGCTATTGAAATGCTATGTTTTAATAAAATGTTCAACAATCCAGCCAAGCAAGGTGGTCGATACATTCTAAGGGTCAAATAACCACCTTTCGAACAATTATCAGCCGATATATAACTATTTCAACAAAACGTTCACCAGGGCCCTATTGCACCAACTACTTATCACTTATTACTTATCAACTTATCATAGTTTTTGATAATTTTCTGTTATACCAAATTAAAATTTGAGAAGTATTTATTTGTGTTATAATAAGTGATAAGGACTCACTTATAAAAATTAAGTTGCACCAATTTGCGAAATGATAAATGATAAGTATTATTTTGACAAGCGATAAGTTTGAGGTTTTTGATAATTTTTTCGTAGTTCTGTTGCACCAAAAGTTTTAACTACTTTAATGATAACTTATCAAAAATATCAATAAGAAAAATTTCACTACTCAAACAAATTGATAAGAGGTAAACGTTTTTTTTGTTTGCTGTTATTGGTAAGATGAGAACTTTTGTTCAATTTTAAAAGAGTACAAACACATTTTTCATTAAAATTATTTATTATTCAAATGATTATAAATGATAATGACAATACATGTAACAATGTGTTTTCAAGTGTATAATAACTTTAATTTCAAAATTCATACCGCTATTTTATTGTATTCTAATAAGTTATAATATTAAGTCAAAGTAAGAGGTAAGACAGTTACTTTTCGATATTTTAAAATTAATATAAAACTATCAAATATAGGCATTATATCAACTTTAGTGAACAAAAACTGAAATTTATTAAACGAAAAAATAATTTTTATAAATAAATGCGTCGGTTAGAAAGATTATTCGAGGATGAAAACGAAAGAAGAAATCGTGTAGTGAAAGCCAGAACCAAATATTCTCTGGACTCGCGAGTGATAAAATATTTTCGTTTGTCACATGAACAAATTGAGCACGTATTATTAAAAATCGTAGCAAATTTGCACCATGAAAGCGACCGAAACTGCGCATTGAGTCCTATATAGCAGCTACTAACAACACTGCATTGGTTAGGAATATCCAGGATAGAAGTTTCTTGAGTTGGGTGGTTACCCTCACGTAGCTGGTTGCTTCGATGAAACAATGATTAATATAGATGCACCTACGGTCAATGAAGAACACTTTGCGAATCGACATGGAAGATATTCACTGAATGCAATGATGGTGTGTGGCCCAGACCGCAGCTTTTATGAATTAAATTCAAATTGGCCGGGTAGTGTCCATGACTCCAGAGTATTGCCATATACAATGCTATTTAGGAATTTTGAGTCTTGTTTTTGCCTGTTCCCCGGTACTGTGATTTTGGGTGATAGTGCTTCCCCTTAAAGATTGGCTTATCCCACGAATGCGAAGAAATCCGGATGATGCAATAGAGCAAAGATTTAATCGTGCTCATAAGCAGACGAGAGGAATAGTGAAAAATTATTTTGGTTTGTATATGACGATTACAATTTTTGTATAATGTAGTTAAATTCAATTTATTTGTTAATAGGAATTCTCTTAATTCATTTGTTATGAAACTAAAGTGTTTACAGTTAGAAAAGAGAATTTATTTTAAAACCAACAAAAGAAAAGTTTTACAATTGATTCTAAACACTGAAATAAGAACTCTCAATTGAGAAAGGTTTCTCTTAATGTATTATTATATATATCCAGAATTGTTGTTGTTATTAAATTACAGAATAACAATTTTAGACATTTTTTTCTAATAAGTGAACTGAACTCCTCTTTTGATAAGTTCTAGTTTTGGTTTTCTTTTCAAAATTTGGCCACAAATTTTTCATTTTAGTTACATATTTTAGGTACATATTTTTGATAAAAATCCTAAGCCTCCTTATAACCAAGCCCAACAATTATTTTAAATGTATATCTCTGAAACAAACAATGAATTAATAAATTAAATTGACTTTTAATTCATAAATTAACTTTTCGGTTAGAAAGCTAATTAAAAAATTGAATCAAATTTATAATTGGAATTGCGGACAGGACTCTAAAATAAAGAAGATGGTGGAACTAATAAAAGAATTTATACTTTTTTTATTTATATATTTACAAAAATTTTGAGATTTTGAGATATGTACATACTCATTTTGAGCATAAGTTTCTTTACAACATAATATCAGTCTAGAGCAACAGATCAAGCTATCAGTTTCTTCGGCATTATTGCAACTTAATTGGCATTAATGGATACTCTTGCATTCAGTGAAGTTACACTATTTATTCAGGATAAACCAAAATAAAGCGGTTGTTCTAAAGGTAGTGGCATTGCATATGTAATACAAGTACAGATAGATTATAAAATTTTTAAATTCTTAAAAGTTATTTACGGTTTAAATTTGAGTCAGTCTATTAAGAATCCGACTGGTTAAATTATAATGCAGACTTTTCCTTCGGCAAGCTGCTCTTAATTTTTCATTGCATGCCATAAGCAAATATCGCTTAATAAATTTATTATTGTTCGTAAAAAGTAATACCAAATTTATTCGAAAAAGGTTCATCACATTAGGTTTTTTAATCAGTAGAACACGATCTCAAAATTGTATAATGAAACTTGCACTAATGACCATCGTATTTCAATCAATCCTTATAATTTTTTCTTTAGTATGGTATCACTTTTATTTTTGGTCTAATAAAGTGAAGTGGGTTTTAGTGATTGTAGTTTTTTTGGGATAATGGTTCCGGTATCCGTCGTCTGATTGAATGATTGATTTGAGTGTACGAGTACAATCAAGACTAAAAAAGGTTCTCGGTAAGATCGCGGATCCACCTTACACCCCTTTACATATAACAAAACCGAAGGATAGGGAAGGTTAATTAGTAGTAGCTAGTCGATAGTTAGTAAGTGTTTGTAAGTAATAAATATGATAAAATAGTTAGCACACGACAACATAATTTTTAAACTACTTGTCTGTCGAATGCCTAAAGGTTCTGAAAGCTGAGTAAGGTTTCTCCGGTATTTCTAAAAATCCTTTAACCTTTATGTGACTGAAGTGGGTACAATTGAACCCAAATGCACCTTTAACATTGAATTTTTTATGATTCAGTGTGTTCCATCCGTCATTTTTACGTTTTTTTTTTCTTTACCGTTATTTGCGTTATTTTATTCTCTGTTTAAAATGAAGGAAATTAAATTTTGTTGTCAAATTCCTTATTATTTTATACTGGGTGCATTTGCATCGTTTCAGTCTTCTAAAGATGTTTCGACATCTAGTCACATACTGGTGATTGTCGGAACTTAGAATTACAATTTAACTCAAACTCAGGAATCTCTTAAAACAAAATCAGAATTAATCCATAATTAATAAATATTTACTAATTAATTAACAGGATTAACATTTATAAATCAAAATTACGGCATCCGATTACAACTTAGATTAAACTTTCAATTTAATTTAACTAGTTTGCACAAGAAAGCACAAATTCTTAACAACGCATCGTTGGATTCTTGTAACTTCCGTAAATCAGATTAGATTTTTTAGGTGTTTCTAAAAACAAACTCAATAAAACTAGTAAAACTATAACTGGTTAATTTCCTATTCAATGAAACCCAAACCCTATAATTTTCTTCAAATCTAATTATTAGTTTAAAAATCAGCCACTAACACCTTAAAAATAAAAAGCCCTTAAATAATAACCTGTACGGATTATAAAATTGTATTATAAGTATTCCCGCATAACAATAAAAAGCAAACAGCTTTAATGTTGAACAGGTTACAGACACCTAAGGAGTCAATAGTTAGTATTATGTTATTAGTGTTATATATAATAAAGATAAAGATTAACACAAGACGGCACAGTTCTAAATACTACATATCTCCTACTACTAGGAACTCCTTAAGTCCTGAAAATCGAAATCGAGATTAATTAGTTATTTCTAAACTTTACTTACTCATTAAAATCGTTTTTTTTTTAAATTCTAATTTGGAATTAAAACTTAAAAACTAAAATAAATTTAAATTTTTTCAAAGTCCAAGAAACAATTTATAAATTAATTTAAAATAAAATAAAACCCAACCAGATTCCATTTCGCAAAAAACAATACTGCCAAATATACTCCCCTTCTCTCTCAATAATTAAACTCCAATACTATTTAAAATTTAATAATTTTTTCGCAAGTAGTATTACGACTAGGTAGCATAATGAAGGAGAAACAATACAATTGCAATACAAAAAACCACTAGAATTTCTATAACTTTAATACATAAATAAATTATTGCTGTGTTTCTTTGGTAAGCACACAGCAACCATTTGAACAAAACATAAAATTTTAATTATTTTATATACATACATACACAACAAATAAGTTTCGTACAACCCACAGAAATAACCAATACACGATTTTGTTGTTGTTTTGAGCACCTCTAGAACTGCCAAAAAATCTGTTAACAAAGCAA
This sequence comes from Tipula vernalis, assembly GCA_958295665.1. Taxonomy (NCBI): domain Eukaryota; kingdom Metazoa; phylum Arthropoda; class Insecta; order Diptera; family Tipulidae; genus Tipula; species Tipula vernalis. The sequence goes on along the minus strand of OY282558.1, from coordinate 313,944,258 downwards.
TACGCCATTTACAGCTATTTTGCGCATGTTTTGTTGGTTAAAATTTAAATCGAATTACTTTTGGTTAATTTTTTCCCAAGAAAAATTGACAAAAGCCACCAATTCGAAATAGAATATAAATTTAATATGGATTACGTCATCTGGTGTCAGGCATCATAACCAAAAATTAGAATTATATTTAAATGAACCCAATTTCTTTGTGGGTTATTGTTACTCTTGCGGCGATTTTTCCTAAGTAATTGTTGTTGTAAATATGTCAAGGAAATACACTTAATAAAAAAATATAAAAAATAAAAATAAATAAATAAAAATACAAAGTCTAAAGTAATAAAGAGCAAATTAAAAACCAAAACAAAATTATTGAAATGCCCGAACTTTACAAGTTAAACAACGATTTATTTCTATTATACAATTTCATTTACATCAACGAGATACAAATACAGTAATATTTTTCTCCTGTGTTTTATTATGAATACTTAGCATAAAAAAAAACAACACAGTTTCAATTGAAAAATTACCATCAATATAAAAATTATTTAATTTTGATATACCATATGCATATATAAATTATTGATGTATTACTTTGACAAACCCACACAATCATTTCATTCCACAAATCAAAACTGCTTTAGCAGACCATACAATTTTTGTTTTTATTTAAAAAAAACTTCCAAATCGTAGTACAACCCACAGAATGAACCAAACCTCTTCTCTAAAACAGCTAAAACAACCAAAATTCCCTTTAGCAAAGCAATAAGTCATTTAATAAAATAAAATTAAACAAACTTCTTACTCATTTTACCATCATATAAAAAACAATGTCTGCGATGTGGAAATACCCGTCTAATGGTACCGGAGCTGTACCGTTACTAGTTTTTCGAAACTTCCTATTGTATAAAATGTCCTAATCACGCGAAAATAAATAAGAAAAATACCGACCAAATGGCATTCCGATAGAGGCGGAATGCAAAAGAAATTGTTCATCATCTTATTAAGATCGTTGATGACGATGAACACAACTATTACTCCCCTTTGAGAGTGCAGAATTCATGGGCCGACCCACCATTCCTCAGCCGCTCAACCCTGTGTCCCTGAAAAATTCTACTTGATGGAGAGTCTTCCAAATTACTGGCCTGTTTGTTTTATCGTGTCTTTATTGTATGATCTGGCTGTACTGGGCTCCGGCCTGTAAAGGAATCACGAGATTTCATTATCAGACACGAATCCACAGGTCTAGTGCATTATAAGTAGGTGGCTAATGCTCACGGTATGTCGTTGGGTTTCCAGACATGGATTCATGCTTGAGTAACCGCATAAAGAAGAAAACACAAAAAGAAGGGAATAAGCGAAATATTGCCAGGGTTGCAGGAGCAAAACAAAATTATAAAACGGGTATGACCGTCCGGAATAACCACTCCAACCAGCGCAATATCCACACAGTCTGTTATGGAGGCTCCCTTAATCATCGGTCAATCTACTGGAACTGCCGATCCCAATAGAAGGTGGAAGGGTGCCTCCCTAACAGACCAGAGGTGTTCCCACGGTCAGCACATTATCCGAGTCGATCTCTCCCACAGCCTGCCATAAGGACCCTACCTCACGATCACTTTACCTCAAATTACTCTCATTATCACCGTAACTACATAATCACCAAAAGATAGAAATGACGCCGAAAGAAAAAAAACCATAAGGCAACAGAATTAGCGTAGTAAATGCATGACTACAAGGACGCAAGAGCTGCAAGAAAACATTATATAATAAACAAATATTGTAAGAAAAAAAACGGAAAAACACATCACAGTCAAGAAGGCCCACATACTATATTAATACCAAAAAAAAATTGTCCAATGTATCAACAGCAAGCAAAGAAAAACAAAGTTACGTTAATCATTGATATAAAAAAAAAATCCGCTTGATGCAGGGTTGCTGCTATGTAACTCTTAACCAGATATGTGTGGAATAATATCCACGCCACAAGAATTTCACGGCAACGACCTTGATTAGCAGAGCGTACAACAAAGACAATACTTTAGTTACGGTATCACTGTTACAACTAAATTTTATTTTATTTTTTAATACCCGCCTCTTGTCCACGCCCAGTTTATAACGTTTATCTTTCAATTTGCACATCAAAAAAATGACACCGCAATGGCCCAATTTCAATTTAAAAAACTTTATTAACATAAGTTTTCTTTACAAACAAAATTTTTACACAACCTTTATTATTTCATAATATAATGTTATTTTGTTTTATATATTTACATATGCCACTCGCTTTAATAATATTAGTATTATTTTTTTTATTTTAAATGTTGCCAATGGCTTTATTCTTGAATCTTTCTACAAAAGAAACTCATAAGAACAATCAAAAAGTAATCAAATCTTAAGCTAAAATTATTACATATTTTAAGTCTTAACCAATGTTAATACTTATTGTTAGGGCTCACAATTTAATTAATTTAGACTATACTTATATGAGTATATCGAATTAAATTTACAGGTTCACAGGCTCAACAGTTCGAGTGGATCTGTTCTTCTCAGACGTCTAAATCGCGGCTGTTTTAGTATCTCCCTGGCCAATTCGTTGGGATGTGCTTCTAGTTTTGAGTAATATTTCGAACTGAATTCTTTAATAGTTTCTTTAACGGTCTTAATCCTAAGGTTGTGATGTATATTACAATTGATCATTCAATTTAAATTGAATGTATCAAGGAGCATTGGTAATACTGCGAAATATTTTCGCTTGGGTTCGTTGTATGAGTTCTCTGTTTTAAGCAGTGGTAGATCCCCGTAACTGAATACCATATGGGTTTGATTATCGCTTTGTAAAGTAAAACTTTATTGGCTAATGACAACTTAGATTTTCTTCCCATCAGCCAATACATTTTGGAAAATGTAATTTTTATTTGGTTGCGTTTTGTTTCAATATGATTTTTCCTCGTTAACCTTCTATCCAGGTGCAAACCTAAGTATTTTACCTTCGTTTGTAGAGTAATATTTTTATCGTTTAATTTCACTGGTGGTTAGGCGCTTTTGTTCAGCGTGAATGTGACGTGAGTTGTTTTATTTTCATTCACTTTTATTCGCCATGCCTTTAGCCAGTCCGCGACTTTGTTTACATTTAAATTCTATAATTCCTTTGAGGTAATTTCAGGATTAGTGTGAGACACCAGGATGGCCGTGTCATCGGCAAATATTGATAATATTACTTTGTTGATTACAGGAATATCCGCTGTGTATAACAAGTATAAGATTGGTTATAGAACGCTGCCTTGCGGGACACCTGTCTTAATATCATTTAAGTAAGTAGCTGCGCTGTTTTGTTTGACCATGTATTGCCTTTGCAGAAGATAGTTTCCCAAAACTAAGTGAAATTTTTCTGGTAGAAGCTCTTTAATTTTGTAAATTGGTCCATCGTGCCAAACTTTATCAAAAGCTTGGACGATATCCAAAAAGGCAGCAGAGCAAAATTTCTTTTCCTCGAAGGTGATTTTGATTGCATTTACAATTCTGTAAAGTTTTATTTGCTCTGCACAACCATGTTGGTTTCGGAATCCAAATTATTGGTCTGGAATAATGCGTCTAGAAATATCTTTGAGATTGTGGGCAGCATGCTTATTGGACGATATGATGAGATTTTCGTTTCATTTTTCCCTGGCTTATGAATCATTGTAATCAAAGATATCTTCCATTTCTGAGGAATATAACTGGTTCGTATTATCGCGTTGAATACAAATGTTATTAGTTTTATGCATTTATCTGGCAATTCCCTTATCATTTTTCCAGTAATGAGATCATGTCATGGTGCCTTTTTCGGGCTTATGCAAGTTTTAATTGTATTCTTAACTTTCTTCCAATTATACTTTATAGGTTGGTAGGATAAACCATCATCCATTTGCTGCGGTGGCACGAAATAATTATATTCTTCGTATGGGACAAATACTGTTGTTAGATGAACAGCAAAAGGATTGGCTTTTTTTTCATCACTTCACGCCCAACTCCCAGTTGGTAGTCTAATAGGTGGATTCGATTTTGTTGGCCTTTTTAAATTTTTTGTTGACTTCCACAAAGAATAATCTGCCTCTCGGTTGCCGAGAAATCACTTAAATAGTTCTTTAAGCGCTGGTTTCCTTCTTTCTGCAAAGCAAATCTTAGGGCCTTAATAGCTCGATTCAATTTCCATTTCAATAACGGTGATTTTGTTTGCTTCCATTGACTTTGAATTTGTCGCTTTTCGTGGATTAGTTCCTGTACATAACGTGACAGTTTATTAACCTTTTCAGAACTGCTTATGCCTGGTGTAGCCCTTTCAGCGGATAATGTCATGACTTTTTTTAGATTTTCTTCCGCCGCATTAATATCAGCTGGTGTGATCAGAGGAATATTAAGTAGAAAATTTTGTTCTGCTAGCCTCCTACATTGATCCCAATTGGTTTGTATGTTTGTAAGACGGTTCGGCATTTCGTTCCTTAAGACATCGGTACTCACTGTTACTATTACCGGTGAGTGATCAGAAGACAGATCATAGCAATCGGTGGCCTTAGCATATGTACATGGAATGCCAGGGGCTCTTCCTCTATAGCATCAAAAAGTTGTTTGCCTTTCGGCGATGTTAATATGGAACCCCAATGAGTATGTTTAGCATTGTAATCACCCTCCGCAAGAAATTTATTACCCAGCTGGCTGAAATAATCCAAGAACTGGAGTTTTTTTATAGCATGTTTTAGAGGGCAGTACACTGCCGATATGACGCAGTTTCCAGACCACTCCTGCAGACAGATGCTCGTTGATTGTATTTGTTTTTTTTTCATATTTCGTAAGCTCGTAGTGTTTTAATCTTCGCTTAATCAATACAGCAGTGCCTCCGTGTGCTTTACCATCTGAGTGCTTGGTGTCATAAATAGAGTACCCATTAATTTTGAAATAGCTATTTTTGGTGAAGCGTGTTTCCGATATTAACATTTTGTCAATATTGTGCTCAGTGAGGAATGCATGTACCTCCGCTTTATGTTGTGCTAGGCCGTTTGCATTCCATATGGCTATTTTGATGATGGTCATTTTTTACTTTCTACGACTATCTGCATTAGCGTGCTCATATTCTGCATCATTAGATCCATGGTTCTCTCCATCATCGCCATGAAGCTTTGCATCATATTAGTCAATTTATTTAAAGCTGTTGTGATGTTTCCCTTTTCACTTGCTTGCACTTTAGAAGCGGTACCTTTAAGAACACTTCCATATGAAACCCCTTGGTGCACGCTGCCGTTTACAGTTGCGTACTGATTTCCATTTCGAGCGTTTCTGTTTACAATTTCTGGCCGTGCTTATTTTCTAACTGAAGAATGAAGATTAAGGATTCGTTGCTCTGCTCGCTGCTTTGGATTTCATCTCCTTTTTAACTCTAGATAAATTGGACACCCTCTATAATTAGCTGTGTGATTTCCATCGCAGTTGCTGCATTTTTTCACTGATGCTTCATTTTTTGCTTTATTGCAAATCTTTGAATTATGGAGTTCACCACATATAACACAAACATCGTTCAAAGTGCAAAAGGCTCTAGTGTGCCCATATTCTTGGCACTTAATGCACTGTACCGGCCTATATCTTTTCCTGGGTTCCTCGATGGTAACCCTTTTGTGCAGTAGATATTTAAGGTCAAATATTGCATGGTTGCGAATATTATTAAAACGAGGGAAAAAATATATATGGCCATACGGCACTAATAAAGAAATATACCTGTGCCCACGCTGTGTGCTGCACAGACTCTTAAGTCTGCCGTGTGTGATTACATATTTCTTTGCTATCTTTAATTTAATGATCTACTTAGAGAAATAAATTGAAAATGAATTGAAAGGGAGATCTCAGACCACGTCCTTGGTGCCATTATCGAAATAAAACAGTTATTCGTTCCGGGATCTACCGTCCCTGCACGGAAAAAAATTATTGCTTTATCCGAAAAGCATTGTCAGAAAAAAACGAGTTAAACAAAATGAAAAATAACAGATAAACAACTTTGGATTCACCAAAGGGTGGTGGTTTCTTATAAGAGGGGAGTTAGTAAGATGAATAATTAGTGGCGAGTTGTCAGCTGAAGAGGCAAAGAAGCGTTCCCGCAATGTTCTTAGATAAACTAAAACACATTTGTCCGTTTTGACTATCTATTTCGGTTTCTAATACCGCTTGTTAAAGATTACTGATTGTTGGGAACTGGCCACCCTTAAGTTATTTTCGGCCTTTTTCTATAAAAGTTGGTGTCATAAATATCACTTCAAAATCACCATAAAAATTGTAGTTTATGCTAATTCTGGTTTTTTCTACATTTGTACTCTTCATTTTTCTTTTCAATTATTGACAATTTTTTTTACTCTAATTTGGATTGAGTAATTAATTTTAGGTTGTCTACATTTTTTGTTTAAAGAAAAAAAAATTCGCTTATCAACTACATACGAGTATGTGTTTTAATATACCGGTGTCATCAATCTCAGGTAGTAATTTTTTTTTTAATATCATTATGTTATTGGATTACGCTTTTCATGCATGAGCAAAAATGTATAGAATTGGTGTTCGTTGTAAGACCTTTCTGTGAAAAAAACCGGAAAACCGAAAACTGTGAAAAAGACGAATCCATCATCGTAAAAAACGAATGACCGGTGAGTTGGCCACCGATACAGAACCAATAAAATCATACTTTAAGTTTATCAGATTCTTTTAAATTTTAACAGTTTTCATTCATGGGGTGACACCACGATATCTGCACCGGGTGCTACCCATGCTAGCTGCGCCATTGGTTTACATTTAACGTCCAGTATTGAAAACGTTCAACATAAACTCCACAATTATATCTCTATGTAGCATTAGTAGTAATTAAATGTGGCAACAAATACAAAAAAACTCAATACAATTTTTATCAAATGCTTATTGATTAAAATGAAAAAATAATGCACAAAATTTATCTAATAAATAATTAAGACATAAAATCTAAAATCTATAATAAAACAATTTAAATTGACATGTTAATATGTCATAGACATTCCAATAATTTTTGTTAAACCAATTTAGTCGTATGTTATGATTAAAGAAACTTTTATTTATTTTTAATTTATGTTTATTTATTTTATTGAACATTTATGAGCTAAAAATTACAATTCAGTTTTGGCGCGACTATTCCATAATATTTACATACGAGTTTATAGTATGTTTAAGCGATTTGGTTGGTAATTAACTTTTTATTAAATAGGATTTATTAACTTAAAAATAATAACGTTTTAGCACGTCTGTGTGGTGCTTACGCATATGAACCATTGTCTAAATAAGAGGTTGGATCTGCCGTTTTTCTTGTTCATTCACATATTCAGCCATTCTTATATAAATTTATAGTGTCAGACGGATTCTGAAAATAAAGAAATAAATTCGGTTTAATAGTTTTGAGTTTTTTTTGTTAGTCTTTTGGTTTAAAATTTATCTGAAGGAGATGACATTTTATTTAAGGGTAAAAGAGTCAACAACGGTATAAATTCTCATATAGACATTTAAATTTCGAACTATACAGATTTTTAAAACAACAACGCACATATTGGTTTTTAAATGAGATGTACATTTTTTTTTTTTTTATAACAATTATATAAATCGAGATACACATTAATTTTATTTAAATATAATCGAATGGAGCCAAATATTTATTGTTTGTATTTGTAATGACAAACAAAGTTTTATTTAGCCCGTCATAGTCGTACAAAAACATGCTCAAGTATATTGTATTATTTACTATATATACAAGATATTATTCTTTAATTGGAGTGTTAATTAAGTTTATTGTCATTGCCAAGGCAGTAACTAAAACAACGCAGACGTATAATAACAATACTAATAAATAAATTAAGACATAATTTTTAATTAAACGGTTCATTTATAAAAATAAATGTGTTTGGTGGATCCTTTTTTTTTTAGTGTAATTAAATTTTGAGTATACAATATAAAACATGATCATATACTATTTACAATCAGTAAATTACAATCAGTTTAAAAAAACATTCATTTTTTTGTATATCGCAACCTTGATGACAATTACAACATTTAAGACAATAAATATGTCAAAATATGTTGTACGAGTATAAGATAATTTTTTTTTAAGTCTGTATCAAGGTGGCAGCTAATTTTATCGTATGTGATAAAAAACAAAACTTAAAATGCGAAATAATAGAAATTTTGATGATTGATGATTTGATTATGTATAGAAGACTAATAACGTAAGTCACAGAAAGTTATATTGTTTGTGCATAGTTGTATAAGCTACAATAAACTTTTATCTCGTAATTAAACAATTCCAGTACATATTAAATAGGTTAATGATTAAGTAATACTCCTTAAAAATTGTTTAACAGAAAGTTGCTTATTAGTGGGTTGTCATATATTGATGGCTTAATTAACATTGGCCCTACCTCACACTTTTTGAAAAATTAAACTTTGATCTCTTAGGAAATTTCCTTAAAATTTTACAAATAAGGGCCTTTGTTAGTTAAGCAGTCTTATAATATCGCATAGAGTAAATGAAAATATAGATATAGTGAAGAATAAGTTATATTACATTATTTTGAAAGTCATGTTTTAATTTTATGATTTTTATCGACATCTCTGAGGTTTGTGTTATTTGGTTCAGTACGGTATATTTTTTAACGTTAGTACATTTTTTAACACTTCTTCTACTAATTATTTCTTACACTTTCTTAGAAACTTCACTCCGATACCTGTGGTGAGAGGTAAGAATATCTTTTGTTACCTTCCAATTATAAGCTAAGCCAACAATAAACAAAGAACTCAGGCTTATATTGAGAATTGACGAAAGTTGGCTCAAAGCCTTTATTGAGTATTTCTAGTTGAGTTGAGCTTACAAACATACATAATCTGCGGCTATCAGATCAATTCAGTGCAAGACTTGCCAGATTTGATTGTGATTAGAAGAGCTGGAAGATCAACCGAACTGCATTCGTGAATAAGAGGTGCACTGATAATAGTATAAATATAAATGCAAGCTCTTATAGACAGAATTCTTAGAAAAAATTTAGCCATTGGGACTGTCTAGTCCACAAACCGAACCATCAAAAAGATCCGTAGTTTCCAGAATAAAACATAAAAACTGAATGTAATGTAATAAATCAGTATGTGATCCAGGAAGCTACTTCCTTAATTCAAACGAAGTTGACTTGTTACGGTGCAAGTAAATCTGTTTAATTTTAAACATAAGGCAGTCATCGTAACCTACCAGCAACTGAAGCCATAAACAACGGGCTTATGGATTGGTACCACATGCTAATGTTGGTATAACAACTACAGTTTCTTCAAAACTCCTAGCTTTTCCACGGCCAACGTGATCCAGCGACGGCTGGCGCTTAGGAACGAACTTTTTTGCGTCCAACTTTAACTTACTAAGGCGGGTTGCTTACCCTAAATGGCTTGGTTCAATAGTAGAACCCGGACATAAGCTGAATACAGTAATGAATGTACTATTACAGGGTAGATTAGAACAAGTTAATTAATAGCGCAAAATTGTACTGTACTAAAATAAAAAAATTCCATGATGAAACTGTTCTATATGCTATCAGACTATTTTTACTGGAAATCATGAAATTTTTAGAAGTTTTGCAAACGAGATCGAATTGGATTATGAGTATTGGCAAAGCGACCGTGTAAACATTAAAAAGTGAATTAAAAAGTGAAATAGTGCGATACATAAATTATAAGTTGAATTAATTTTTGGTGTTCAATAAATAAATTCGTTTGTGATAAATTGATGTTTTATTTTATTCACAATCCAGTGATTCTAACCTTGATTGACAAGGCAAAAACGTAGCAGTATGTGTAAGTAAAAAAGATATCAAAAAGCAAAATGTTAATATAAGCTTTACTTTGAAAATAAAATGTAATGAAATAAAGTAAAAGCGGTAATCTTTTTTCTCCTACTAGATTCATCAATATTTTTTGAGAGTGTTAATATGTTAATAATTGTTTGTTACAGGTCCTAAATTCGACTGTCGACAGTTTTATAATGAACCAAAAATTTTCTTCGCCAATTGGTTTGTGTTCTTAGCGTTTTTCTTTAGAGCGATTCAAAGTTATTCGCAAAACATTTTAGTTTAGATAAACTTTCAGTTGGTTAACACATTTTCTTTCTTTCTTGCTTTAAATAATTGAAGGCCGAATTAGGAGGCGTCTAATTCAAATGCATCTGAATATTTGCATTAACTTGAGACATAAAAATTACAAGCAAGCTAATTTATGGTTAGATGATTATCAAACGTGACTAATTTGAAGTAACATTCTTTCTAAAAAGTGTTAACAAGAAACACAGTAAAACTTTTTTTAACGTTATACGAATTAACGTTATACGAACTGCATTTAAAAATCACTACCTGTTTTAATAATTTGGAACATGGGTGCTCCATCGTGTTTCTACACAAAACAAGAGTAATTTTGGATCATAAACTTAAATTTAAGAACAAACCGTTACACAAAAAATTTTATAAATCAAAAATGGAAAATAAACCTTCTGCAGGGGTACGTCGTGGTACCTATCAAAAACTTAGTACAAAATTTGTCATCAAAGCCATTATAAGGAATTAAATCGGTTTCTTAATAGTATATGGATTAAATTATGCTTATTCAGGAGGAATTGGCCAATGGTAGATATTTTGACAGACATAGACTCGGAAATAAAACAGCACCAATTGATGTCCAGAATGTAATAAGATCAGACTTTGGAAATGTGATAAAAATGGGAGGTTACATTAAAAAACAACAATCAAAAATTTTATGAAAGGAAAATCGGACAAGAACAACGCGCGACACATTGCCATAAATTATAGGAGCCCAGGCATTTGTGGATTTTTATCAGACCGCTTACTACAACATTATGAAAACGTTAATTGATGTGAATCGAGCAAGCAGCTCTAGTATCATTTACTGAAATGTATAGCACTGCATGCTATAATTTGAGTATTATATTATATAGTAAATAAATCAGTAATTTTTTTTCTCCGTATATTGTATTACGTACAAACAAGTGTTAGATGCCACCTAGAATACCTCAAGAATTTTTAACAAGAAAATCATTCTATATCGTTTCAAAGTAAGCTATATCCGACCTATACTATATTCATGACCTAAGACGTATAAACCCGGTAGCAAAAAGAGGCCAACATAGCATCAAATATTAATGCACCCACTTCGCAAAATGGCCGTTGAGAAAATTTAGCAAAATTTCACCCCCTGCTTGTTTTGATGTTAAAAATCCGATCGAGTTAATGAAACCGACATTTACTTAAGATTAACTCAAATTTGCATTGACCAGCTATTTGTGAAATTTAGGGAAAGTTTTACTCGCAAAGTTAAGGTATTGGCTATGAAAAATCCCTTCTCGAGTTTTGTGATAAATATTTTTATGTACTATTTTGTGAAAGAACTGAGCATTCAAAAGTGTTTCCTCGGGTTCGGTATCGGTAAATTGATGACGTCATTTATATTGTTAATCTAAGGAAAGTTAAAGATACTCTTTGTTTTATTAACTCAAAATATTATTCAATCTAATTCACAGTAGAAGAATATAGTCGGAGGGTGAATTACTATTCTTGGATGTAAATTTATTAAGAAGTATAGAAAACTGCGTCAGATTTAATGTATTTCGTAAACCTACACCGACTGACCGATACATCACTTGCAATTCAAACCACATTTTGCAACATAAGAAAGCTGAACATAAGCACACTATGAACACGGCCATGGTACGAGATATCGTCTTCTTTATTTGAATTATGTAAAACTAGAGACAGTTGATTGTATATTTATTTAAAAAGAAGAGTTTTAGTAAGAATTAGGTCAAGAACCGTCGTTTCAATCGAAAATTTAAATTGCTTTATAGTAAAGGCACTGGCGATTTTTTCCGAAAAATCAGAATCAAAACAAAGTTTTACTGTGTTTCGTGTTAAACATTTTTAATTATTGGTGATTCTGAGAATTAGAACAATTAATTAATTGGTCCAACATTCTTATTTTACACTTTTTTGTAAAAAAACTTAAACAAATAACTGTTTTCTGACTGTTTTATGCTTTATCTTATTTTATTTTATTTTTATTTGAGAAAAGTCAACAAATTTGACTTGTGTACATTAATAAAACATATGATGTACAATATACGTACATATATCAAAGATATAACTTACTGTAAAAAGCATCAATGAACCTTATTTGGTCATATAGTATCCAGTTATAGCAATCCATTAACTGATCAAAGAGAGAAGTCCTGCAACGAGCCGAAGGAAAAATAAGCCACGCAGTATTACCACAGCTAACGATGACCTTGAAGTTAAAACCGTTAAAGAAATTGTAGCGTACCGAATTCTAAATTCGTTTCTTATAGGTTAAAATGTCAATGTCAATAATACAGAAAACTATTTCATCTGCTAATATTTATTTTAGTACCTTTTTCGTTTTCCTGTAAAAAACGATTTTATTCATTTTTATAAAAACAAAAATTAATTCTTCTGTAACTCTCGAAAAGAAGACAAATAAAAGCAAACCGACGCCATTTTCGGCAGTCATATGTAAACTTTACATTTAATTTCTGTAAATAAAATTTTGTATTAAATTAAAACTATTAAACTAAAAAAATAACAAAGTTTGGTAATACAATTGCATACAGTGCTTGTGATTTTTTGTGTTAATCAAACAGCGGGAAACGTGTTCCAGTATAAAACGTCCAATCTGTGCATCAATATAACTCTCCAGTTTATATATATGTATATAGCATAGCAGTTCATACGGTTGCTTAGCCCCCTAAACAACGGTACACGCACTTTCATCACAGCACGTTCGTGCAGCAGCATCAATTCATTTTTGGCGGACGGCCACTGTTATCTTAAAATCGTAAGTATTCTTCTATATTTCATACGTTCATTGACATTTTTATACATATATTCGGCATAAATTTTAAAAGGAACTTTCGGGTTTTTATTTTATTTTTTAAACTAATCGTACTACTAAGCTGGTGTATATTAAATTCTATACGTCAATTCTTGCCGTTTTTTAATATTTTTTCGAAATTATAGTTTATACACACAATTATACTAAACATTCGTACGCTAAATACAATGTCAGGAAAAAACACACCTCCACTAGCGGAGTCTTCAGCGAGTGTAAATCCTGCGGATCTCATAGAGCAACTACGCGAAATGCTCGAAACTGCGCGTTCGACACAAACGGACGATCCCAAATTACACGACAACGACGCCCGTAGCGTAATTACAAAATTAAAACAGTCGGCTGACGCGCATATTAATCGTGTAGCTTTCAAGCCTCCGCAACCCCTTTTTTCACAAAACCCATCAGTATGGTTCAATATTCTTGAACAACTTTTTCAAATCGAAAATATCACGACTGAGGGTACAAAATATTCACATGCGGTTAACGCACACGGCCCGCGACTACACAATACGTTCGCGGAGCACATATTGCGTGGCAAGCTCGACAAACCTTACACTACTTTTCGCGACAAAGTAATTCGTGCCCTTGGCGATTCGAAAAAGGCAAAAATTAACAATATTTTACTCTTTCGTCTTTCGCTCGGCGACAAAAAACCGTCACAACTACACTGAGTGAATTTAAACTTAACGCTGGTAGTGATTTCGCTGAGAAAACTATCCAACAACTATGGATGTCGCGTCTACCGCAACAGGTCCAAATGGTACTCAAACCTTTTGAAAGCGACGTCGACCCAAGTACATTGGCTGAACGAGCCGATGCGGTTTACGAAACAATGTCGCACTTGCGAGTTAACGCAATCAACTTACAGGCGTGTTCTAGCCAGCACGGTGCACGTAGTCGGTCTAGCTCTAGACGCCGGCCTTACAGCAAATATAAAACTTGCTATTATCATCACTTGAGCCTTATCACCAAAAATGCATTGACGGATGTACATTTCAGTCTGAAAACCATAATGGTAATACATTGGCGACAGTCAATGATGATACCACTTCCAGTCGCCTTATTACATTTGATTCTACAAACAAACTTAAGTTTCTAATCGATAACGGCACGGATTTATCAATATTTCCAGTTAAACATTTTAAACCAGCGAAAGCGACATATACGTTTAATCTATTCGCTGCCAATGGCACACCGGTGTTAGCGTATGGTACCAAATTGTTAAAAATAGACATTGGTTTACGTTTCGACGCCAATACTCGGCGCAAACTTTTTAAAACATACGGGAATAGTTGTGGAAATTAATAAACGGAAGATCATTGATTCGGTGACTTCCCTGTTCATTACAGGTTTAATTACACGTATGGCAACGCAAGGTTTGTCATATATTAACCAGACAACAGTCGTTACAAAGGTTCACGATCCGCTTAAACAATTTCCAGAGATAACTAGTCGCTTATTAAGCAGCCCTGCTATCAAACATAACATCACGCATCGGTTAGAAACAACTGAACAACCGATCTTCGCGAAAACACGTCGTTTAGCACCAGATAAACTCCTTATCGCAAAAGCCGAATTCGGCAACATGTTCACACAAGGTATTTGTCGTTTGAGCAAAAGTCCGTGGGCAAGCTATCTTCGCCTTGTTTTGAAAAAAGAATGGGGACTGGAGACCATGCGGTGATTACCATTCGCTAAACCGAGTTACAGTTCGTGACAGGTATCCTAAACCGAATCTATTGGACTTTTCGTACCAACTCGCGGGTTGTATAGTTTTCGCGACTATCGACCTTGTCCAAGCGTACCGTCAAACCCCGATCGAACCATTACATGTTTCCAAGACAGCAATCTCAACACCTTTTGGTCTTTTTGAATTTACCAAAATAACCTTTGGGCTAAGGAACGCAGCACAGTCTTTTCAAAGGCTAATGCATTCTGTTTTATTCGGCCTCAAGTTCTGTTTCGTCTACTTGGATGATATTCTGATCACATCCAAGTCTTTCGAAGATCATCTTGAGTACTTCAAGATCGTTTTTCAAAAATTATCAGAACATGGTTTGATCATTAATTACGACAAATGCGTCTTTGCACTACCCGAAATTAAATTCCTCGGTCATCTAATCAACGAACAAGCCATTCTTCTACTTCCAGACAAAGTTCATGTCATTAAAAATTTCGAACGGCCTGTAATGGTTAATCAACTCAAACGATTCTTGGGAAAGATTAATTTTTACATTTTTATTCTCAGCGCTGCTGAAGACCAAGCTGTACTTAATAACTTCTTGAAAGGGTACAAGACAAACAGCAAATCTCTAATCGAATAGACTTCAGCATCTATTGACGCTTTTAACACTTGCACGGAGAAGCTATGCCAAGCGGCACTCGCAATCCCCGACGCTCGTTTAGCAGTTATGGTTGACGCATCCGATCACGTAATCGGAGCAGTGGTACAGCAGTTTGTCTCGAATACATGGTAACCGCTCAGTTTCTTCTCTGTACGTCTTTGCGAGACGCAACAGCGTAACAGCGCTAATGATAGAGAACTGCTTGCAGCCTACTCTAGCATTAAGCATTTTCGGCACCTCCTCGAAGGTCGTGGATTCATTCTGTTCAACGACCACAAACCCCTCGTCTACGTATTTTATCAGAATCCGGATAAAGCACCTCCACATTAATTTCGGCACCTGGACTTCATCGACCAATTCACAACCGATATCCAAAACATCTCCGGCGTTAATAACGTCGTTGCAGATACTTTATCTCGTATATATCAAATTTCTATTCCTGAAAGCATTGACTATACAATAAACGCGGATGCACAAACCAACGATGCAGAATTGCGAGAACTATTGCATAGTAACAACATGTCACTAAATTTCAAGCAAGTCCCAATAACGTTTAATTCCAATAAACACATGTATTGTGATATTTCGACTGGCATACCTCGTCCATTCATTCCGTTAAACTTCCGGAAACAAATTTCGAATCATTTCACAACCTTTCGCACCCCGGAATCCAAGCCACAACCAATATTTAAACTAAAAATGTTATCTGGCTTTCGTTACGAAAGGATTCGAAAGTTTTCACTCCACAATGTGTTCACTGCCAAAAGTCGAAAGTTTCAAGCCACACCAAGTCATCTCTCAGCAACTTCACAGTCGCTTCGCAACGTTTTTCAGAATTACATCTAGACATCATTGGTCCTTTACCGATTTCTGATAACCAACGTTATTGCGTCACGCTAATTGATCGTTTCACACGTTGGCCTGAAGCGGTTCCGGTACCGGACTAATCGGCTGCCACTGTAGCGTTCGCAGTTCGAATTCGAACTTTTCAACGAGTTATCTAAATTACAAGGATTCAAACGAATACCAACCACGGCTTACAATCCTAAATGTAACGGCATGGTTGACAGATGGCAATGCACTCTCAAGGCTGCCATTATGGGTCACGAGCGAGCCGACTGGAGACCAACATACTTCCGACAGTCATGTTAGGATTACGATCGTCTTACAGCGATGAATTGCAAGCTTCATGTGCAAAGCTAGTTTACGGGACAACAATCCGGTTACCAGGACAATTCCTGAATAACTCAAATACGGTTCCACAAAGTGATTTTGTGAGACAATTAAAGCGACACTTCTCCGAATTAATACCAACATTAGCATCTCGACCCGTACACTGGTCCGCACCGTGTGATCAAGCGCGGTGATAAAAATTTCATCATCGAATTTAACAACAAGCAGGTCAACACCTGCATCGACCGACTTAAGCCTTGTTTCACGACAACTTGGACATCTGACCAACAGTTCCCCACGCAAAGCCCTGACACGTCGTCAGATCAGTGACAGATGGACACCCAGTTAAAAACTAAGTCGGCGAAAAAACACGTAACGTTTAGTGAGCCCGAAAAAATCGAACAGTTGCCTGCTCCGCTCTGCCAGCGGTCGTCAGTTAAAGAAACCGGCGCGTCTTTTGGACTCGTTGTCTCGCTCAGGCTACGCCTTCGCTGTGGAGGGAGTATTGTAGCGTACCAAATTCTAAATTCGTTGCTTATAGGTTAAAATGTCAATGTCAACAATACAGAAAACTATTTCATCTGGTAATATTTATTTTAGTACCTTTTTCTTTTTCCTATCAAAAACGATTTTATTCATTTTTATAAAAACAAAAATTAATTCTTCTGTAACTCTCGAAAAGAAGACAAATAAAAGCAAACCGACGCCATTTTCGGCAGTCATTTTTCTCATTAAATTAATTACATAACATTATGTATGTGCTTGTCATTTTTTGTGTTAATCAAACAGCGGAAAACGTGTTCCCATATAAAACGTTCAATCTGTGCATCAATGTAACCCTCCAGTTTATATATATGTATATAGCGTAGCAGTTAATACGATTGCTTGATAGCCCCCTAAACAACGGTACACGCACTTTCATCACAGCACGTTTTTTGTTATCTAATGGAGTCAGATTTAACCTCAAATATGGAACAACACCACATTACATAAAGCATGTTAATACACCGTTAAGTGCACTCGCTTCGTACACAACATACCCACCATACAGTGGATACCAGCATCAACAGCGATAAAACAATCAAATAATTCAGTTCGAAATATTACTCAAAACTATAAAATGAAACACTAGCAATTTAGGCAACCGGGCAGAGCAGGTCCAATGGGATTAATGAACCTGAAAATTTAATAATTTATAGGTTATATAAATATCTATAAAATATATTTTAATTTAATTAAATTGTGAACATTAATAATAAGTAATAACATTGGTTAAGATTTGATTACTTCTTGTTCGTTTCTTATTTAGAAAGATTTAATATTAAGTCATTGGCAGTATATAAAAATTCACCGATAATCGTTTCATTTGCAACATTCTCTAGGGCATTCTCTTGTGCATTCTTCATTAATTTAGAAATCAAATAATTCTTTGGGACATAAATTCATTTGGCCTCAAACAAAAATTAAAAATTTCGTTTGATTTAGTTGTGTTTTTTAAGAGCAGATTAGCCTATAGCAATAATTGCGGATTAGCTTAGATGTGTAGTATCACTTTTTACGAACATCTACCCCGAGTTAAGATAATTTGTTAACGATAGGGCACTAATATACACTAATATTCCCGGAACATAATTTTTAGATTTTTTTTGAATTTTGTTTAAAATCGACCCGACATATTTTACAAACAAATCAATCGTGTTGCGATGGGTTATCTATTAATGCCGATTATAGCAGATATTAAAAATGGAAGTTTTGCTTAACACATTACTCAGCTCAATTAATTTTAATATTCTGTTTGTTAAAAAATAGTATGTCGACCTGTTGTTATGTGTGCGCTGAAGATAAAATTAATGAAGTACTGTCGAAATTTAATTGTTATTATTTTGATCTCAAATTTACTTTGAAAATAGAAACAGAGAACAAATTACCTGTTTTAGACATGTTATTGATCCGTAAAAATAACGGTCAAATTGATACTGTCTGCGGTACGCAGAAAGTTCATCTTCCGGCCGTATTCTAAATTTTAATAGTGATCACTCTTTCGGCAGCTAATCAATAATGGCTAACTTGGGAAACATATTTTTAGTCAACTTAAAGACAGCATCCGGAGTCACTCCGATCCAATTTAGTGTTTTTGGTTCTGTGTGGCGCCTGTGGTCATAAATATGTGGGAACTATGAAGCAATTGAGAATAATAACATAACAAATGAGAATAATAACATAACAACGGCTTCAACTGCTAAATAGTTAGACAATAATATAGGCTCGTCTAAAAAATTTTTATTGGTAGTGGTGATTTGAACTTTACTTTGCGTACAGTTGAGCCGCTACTGTGGATTTTTGTTTCTCGATTATGTAAGGACGTTACTGATGATGATCTCATGATGTATATCAAAAACAAATTTGTAGTCGAGAAACCTGTATTATATTGCTTTCGACGTAATGATGATCGCGATTTTGTATCATTTAAAATCGGTATTCCTGTAAGCAAATTGGCGTAGCCTTCTGGAGTCTTGATTAAAGAATTTTTAAATTCGTTGGAACCTTTTGTTCCAGATAGATTTCTCCACAGTGGATTGGAAATTAACTTCGACTGCCAGGAGCTGTTTTGTAAATTCATCAACAATGCACAACCAAGGTTAAATTACAATTTTAATAAGGCTGATATTGCCGGTCTGCAGGAGGTTTTTGAATTGGTGGATTGGGAAGTAACTTTCAATTCTAAATGGTGTGATGTTAATGCTCTGGTCGACTCATTTTATTTGGTTTTATTTGATGCTTTCGACAAACATATACCTAAATGCTATGAACGTAAGAATAACCATCCTCCATGGTTTGACAACAATTTGGTCAATTTAAGAAACAAGAAGAATAAGGCACACAAAGAATTTGGTGATAACTTGGATTGTCTAAATACTTTTCTACAACTACGCCGGGAATTTGATAAGGAACAATGACGAGCCTATAGGAACTATATTTCACGGCTGGAAAATAATTTAATTTCAAACCCAAAACTATTTTGGCCTTTTGTTGATGTCAAAAGAAAATGTTCTGGTAACTGCCTGTAATGCTTAGGACATATGTGAATTATTTGCAGAATTTTTCCAATCAGTCTATCAAAATTACAATGATAATGCTATTGATATTTCATTAGGACCTCGTAGATCGCATCATCAAAATTTAATTGGAATACCTTATATTTCAGTAAAAGATGTCAGCCTTCGTATATTCAAGATGAAATCGGGATGTGGTTTTGATAACATACCTGCAAAAATACTTAAAGTTCTTAACAGCTCGCTATCATTACCACTATCTCTGATATTTAATGCGTCTCTAAAGAGTGGTGTATTTCCGTTGGTATGGAAAAAGTCAATTATAATTCCCATTTTTAAATCCGGAAAACGGAGCAACATTAAAAATTATCGTGGCATATCTATATTATCATCAATTCCAAAATTATTTGAGCTAATTATTTCTGATTATTTGTATTTTAATGTTAAACTTTTATTATCACTTCAACAACATGGATTCGTCAGGCATCGTTCTACCACTACAAATCTTTTAAGTTTAACATCAAAAGTATTCAGTGCCTTTGACTCTAAATGTCAGCTTGATGTGGTTTTGCAGCAGCATTTGACTCACCTCAGTTTGAGTTACTTCTTGCCAAACTAGACAGATTTGGAGTGAGTAAATTGTTTTTGGATTGGATTGGATCGAATCTGTGTGATCGGAAGCAGGTAGTTCAAATTAACGGGTTTACATCTAAGATGATTGAAGTTCATTCTGGAGTGCCTAAGGGCTCCCACCTAGGACTTGTATTATTTAATGTCTTCATCAATGAAATTGCTTCTTTGTTTTAGTACTGCGACTGTGAATTATATGCAGATGACTTGAAAATATCAAGAAGTGTATGTAGCCCGCAACAATGTAATGAAATACAAAGTGATCTTGATTTGCTGTATAAATGGTCAGTTATGAATAAGTTGAAGTTAAATTTGGAAAAGTGCAAGATTATGAGCTTCTCCAGGAAAAAAGCAGCTATTCTTTATCAATATCTTATTGGTAATCACCAGCTAGAACGAGTTATGACATTTAAAGATTTGGGTGTTGTCCTGAACCATCAATTGAATTTCCGAGGCCATATTAATTTAATAGTAGCTAAGTCTACTTCTCTACTTGGCTTTATTCGTCCTATCACAAAATATTTTCGTAATCCACAATCAATTAAAACTTTGTATTGTTCCATTGTTCGGTCTAATTTGGAATACGCGTCGATTATATGGGATCCTGCTTAAAATATTTATATCGATAGAATTGAACGAATACAGAAGCAATTTATCATTTACTATCTTCATAATTTGAATTGGCCATTTGATCCGAACCTTCCAATGTGGCTGAATAAAAATAATTTACCATCCTACGGTGACCGCTGTAGAATTGCTGATTTGGATTCATTGCTTGTAAGACGTAGGTGTGCTGCTTCAACATTCATCGCTGATCTGCTTAACAGTTCGATTGACTTCCCTAAACTACTTGCAAAGATTGATATTCATGGGCCCTGTAAACCTACTCGGATTAGAAATTTTATATATTTGCCGACATTTAAATCTAATTACGCACATAATGCTCCGGTCCCGGCGATTTGTCGACAATTAAATTGTAATTTTGATGTGTTTGATTTTAATATTTCTAAATGTTCTTTTAAAAAATTAATAAAAACTAAATTGTAAAATTGAAAAATAAAATTGTAATCAAAAAAGGATTTTTATCCCGTAAATAATTAAAAATTCGACTAAGTCAATAACAATCAGACAGTAAAGTACCAATAAGTTATCCTAAAGCCACTCCACTATTCCTGTTGTGCCAACATTCCCATGACACGGGACACAGATTTAATTTTAATCAATTCATCATACTATACATCACTTTGTTCTTAGAAATGGCTATTATCATAGGCAAGCAAGAAATTCTAGTGATCAAGATGAGCCACACTATGTGAAAATCATTAAATTCTAGAATCCATAAACCAGAATACTATTTCAAATAGAGTTAGGCTAAAAAAGTTTCCAACAAAAATTGTTAGAATGTTTTGATTCTAAAGCAAAATATCTTGAAATATTAAAAATAGTTTGACATTTATGTGTATGTACATTTAACTTTTGATATATTTAGGGTAAAGTTATCATTTACCGGTACGTTAAAATATTATATAAAGAAACTTCTTTAATAAAAAATAACTTTTGTGGTTGTTTTAAATGTTTATAGAGAACCTATACCTGAAAAATAGATAAAATGTATCGAAACGTCCTAGTCGATAGAATAAGTGTCTTAAGGCTGTAAACCGGACGGTAACATAAATAGAAATTGAATATTCGATTATGTTAACTTATAAATAAATTCAGTAATTTTTAGCGTTACCGAGTCCATACATAGTTACATAAATATTACTCATGGGTCATCAAATATAATGCTTACAATTGGTGATATTAACCTGATTTTAGTTCTGACTAGAGAGACTATTTTTAAAGTTGCCTACATTTACGTGAGTAAGTACGTAATCAAATTTGCTGCCGACATACCTAATGCATGCAGACATTGTTGTCAACACAAGTCAAATGAAAATCCTCGTTTGATCTGCTCAACAAATTAGATGTTTTGAAATACAAAAATCCGAAGGTGGTGCATAATAAATACATAATTTCTTGCCTTAAAAGAGGCCACCACAATGGCACCCGCCATTAGGACCTAAATTGCCGACGGTGATTCACTACGGTTCAGTTTCAGTTCATCTTGTGTCTTTATTTTCCGAAAATTACCATAACGTTGTGGTAATGGTTGTGGGGTCCTCATAAACATTATTACCATTAATTTATATTCATTTTATATTGAGTAAAATATTCGCGCCAACCACCATTACGTGTATATTGAGCCGGGCAAGTTTTCAGATCCATCGAGATAAAGTTTTCTGTTGTTTTAACTTCAACAGTAAACTGAATTGTTCTTCCGTCGGCAAATCATTGGAGCCGAATACCTCTGTCAAAAATGGTAAAATTATGGACTTTTAATTTCTAAACTCCGACGGCTGTTGAAACCAATTACAATTTTATGAATCAGATGCTTATATTTAGTTTGTATGATATTTATAAACAAATCGCTTAGGATAGGAGGTAAATACATTTTATTTATGTGATGAAATTTTATTTAAAATCCACTGTGCGATTGTCTGTCATGCGATGTGATTTCACCTGTTTTAAAATATTGTCTGCTGACAATGAAACTCTTATCGTATACGCAACAACAAAATAAAAAATCCGTCGGCTTTAGTCTTCTTTTAAGTTTCTGTTTTTTGTTTTTTTTTTTATATTTTGTCATGATAATAAAATTAAAAATTTATGATTTTCAATGAAAAATTAACACAGGTGGGATAGCTTTAGTATTTTAGTCAATTGATAGATACATTATATGTTTATTTACTTTATACTCTATATAATAATAAGACAAGATAATATTTTGTTTTGGTTTATAAGCCACGGAAAATTCGCTACTGTGGAAATAAATTAGGAAAATTAATGTTTGTTATGTATAAACCTGTGTATATACGTTTATATTTTGGAAAACTATTTGTACTGGTTTTTACAACTAAAATGCACAACAACACACAAATACGAAACATAAAATTCCAAATAAATTTTCCATTTGAATTTCCGGGCCATGAAATCCGTTTCCATTATTTCCACTAGATTAACCTGGTAACGCCATCTAACCAATAGTAGCTATATTATATATGTACATACAAAACCGATGTGGATACAGTGGAGTGAGAAATTGAAAAACACAAAATCGTATATACACAGCACACAGCTTAAAAGAACTAAAGAAAATTAAAACCGAACGACTACCGATGGTATTGTTGTGAATGTGAATAATGTAGATGGAGAAGGCATTTAACAAAAAAAAAAATTGGTCCACGCGATCGTTTTTATTATAATCCAATTTTATATACATTTATACTCAACTATATATGAATCCATATATGTATACAGAATCAATTTCAGTCTTAATTTCTCCTTCTCATGTTGTTGCCTACACAAATATTGGTTGTTTTTTCTACATGTATTTAAAAATGTATCTCCCCACTAAAATTCCACTATATATAGACATATGTATGTACATAATCAAATATTCACTCCATACAGTAATACCATAAAAATCAATAGCCTTCCAAATTCAACTGGCCGTATACATTTTTCAGCGAAATTAAATAAAAACATTTTATTCGATTTTATAATAATTATTTTTTCATTCAATACAATAATAATTAGAATGTATAAATTAAATAAAGGAAAATATAAAAAATAAATAAAAATTATTTAACAATTAAATTAAATTTTAAAATTTGGTTTCTCTCGTTTATCCCTCAGTCGAGTAATTAATTTAATTGATTGAAATTGATTTTTCCAGTTTGAATTGTTGTTAATGTTTTTGAAAATTTTATTTTAAATTACCATTATTAGAGTAAAGTAACTTGCGGAAATTGATTTTTTTTTTTCAACCAATACATATTTGGAAATTTTGAATAAATGGGTTGATTCAGCCAATACTATGACAAATCTGTTTACTGGTACCCAAAATAACTCAAAGTCACATGTTTAAATTGAGAATTTGATAAATTTATAAATAACGTCAACAAACAAAATTTAGAATTTTCGATAGTCTACAAAAGAATGAAGTACCACAAAAGTCAATCTTAATTTTCTTATATAAGAGGAAACCAGAGAATCAGAATTTTACAGAATTTGACGATATAATTTCCTTGCAGAATATTTGACATATCGGCCACCGAATCCGTAACAACTGAGACTGTATTAAAGTTTTAAAGGGGATAGCAAAATTTACTATTGTAAAGAAAAGCTTGCTGTGAAAATTTTGATGTATTCTGACATATCCTTCAGTTTGCGCTATAATTTACGCTCTGTTAAGTGACGGCTGAACTGAACGAAAAGTTCTTAAAGAATTGCTGGTTAATGACAGTACTCTCTGTATATTGCGCTCTTCTTTAAAGTTGTTAATGAATATTGATGGAGCAAAAGTGCTTTTGTGCCGTTGTATGATCAGAAGAAGAAAAAAAGAAAAAGAAAATTGCTATTAATGAATATTATCCACGCCTTCAAGCGTCCCATTCATTTCAACGTGGTCTTGAGGTAGCCGACAAATAATTCAAAGTAAATTTCCTAAATGGTTTCATATTATCAATAGTCACAAGCCCGTCACTCCCGGTAAAAATGTCAAACAGTCGGCCGAGTTTCCATTTAAGAGGCAGTTGATTCTCTTATTTGAGAACTACGAACTCACTAACAGTGGGGTTGCGAGTGGGTTTGGTTCGTGTGTGGCGTTGCTAGGGAGATTGTAAATATTCCGTGAACATCGATTGCAAAACAGGCGGTATTGAAAATCAATCTGCTTTCAAGTATCATGAGGGGGCCGATGAGTTGGATCACGCTTGGGTAGAGTTTTTAGGGCCGGCACTATTAACTGCTTTAATCAACTGCACATAGTTAAAGTTGGCAACACCAATTGTGCGGTGCAGATGAAACTTGTTAAGTTTTACACCTGCATCATGAAGGCCATCAAAAAGAGGTGTAGTTGGCGGCGTAAATTTCCAATCAATATCTTCATCCTCACACATTGATTGCAACTATTCCTTTAAATGTTGAGATTTGAGCAGTTCATACGGCTCGCGCAACTCTAAATTAGCACTAACAATATTCGTGCCATTATCAAAAAAAACTCGTCGAAAGGGTCCTCTAGTCTCGTATGTCTTCGTTGGTGGTTTGTCTCTAATGCGATGGTGGGCAAACAATTCCGCAGCAAAGTCTACACGTGTAAAACGGTAGCATTATATTTGCAACTTTGAAGTTAACAAAAGCACTGAACTTATCTTTTGACGGATTCCAAAAGCTTTTGACTGGTGAGTGGAGCTGGAACAACTTCGGTAACCTTGGGGCAGTAATGCACCATTTGCTTAGGTTCATACCAGCAGGCTGAAATATGTTCGAAATTGTATTTTTCAGTTCTGATGTAGCAGCGATGGAATTTTCTCCCATAGGTATACATCATTCTCTATAATACTTCAGCGACGACTGGTAAGGTGTTTTCATGATAAAGAGCTAGCTGTTTAAGGCATTTAGTTACAAGAAATGGTGCTGCAGACATTCCATACGTCGCAGTTGTCAACTTGAATGTCGATAGCGGTTCAGCTGGTGAGTTTCTAAAGTCTTCGTGAATTCAGGCGTAACGATACATTTTGAAAATATCCACGCTATACGCATAGGCATGTGTTCGAAAGCGAACTAAAATTGAAAACAGGTCATTCTGCACAACTAAACCTGTCATCATTATTGAGTTTAGTGATAATCCGGTAAATGTTTTGGCGAACCCGTCAAAAACAACACGAAATTTTGTCGATGAACTGTCAGGTTTGATCACTCAATGCTGTGGGAAGTAGAAATTCGGCTGGTTGATGCTTTTCGGGTCGATGGGTTCCTTATGGATGGTGAAGTTTAATGGAGGTGAATTGTGGCGACGTTTCTCTAACTTGTAGAATCAGTGAGTCAATATTTCTCGAATCACCCAGTTGGGATGGACGTAGAAGCGATAAGGGTGATTTTCGGGCCCATTTCTTTATAGCTGATATTCCGTATAAGCGATGGAGAAAATACTATTTTGGTAATTATATCGGAATAAGGCATCTGCTTATATGGGTGATTGTTGATGCTTAAATATTAGGAAAAATATAAAAAGTTTTTTTTGGTAATATACGCCACGATAAATCTGTTTGATTACAATATGAGGATTAACCTCGATGCTTTCTGAATTTCTGGCGATAACCACATATTTTTGTAAATCGTCATATCGACCCCATTTGTCATTGCGTTTACAATAGCTGATAAAATGTCCAGAAATGTGATCTGTAGTTTTATTGGGCTCAAACTGTTCATAGCTAATGATTCTTGACAAATTATAAGGGATCCGGTGTAGACAGCGATAATCTGATTAAATCTCTTATTTTGAGGATTCATTCTGCTTGGACAGTTCTGGGATGGAACTTCTTCTATACACTGACTAATATTCGATAATCCGAACTCCGCTAATCCTTATAAATTAACCAGGAAGTAATTGCGCTCTTATTCAACTATGTTTGCACATTTCTGGCATTTTAGCTGGACGGTTAGATTAGGAAGGCTTTTAATCACATATCCTGCTACGTCTTGAATATTGCATTCACAGTTTCCTTGCACGCCGAAGATGTCAATCAAGACTTCTTTTCTAATATTGTAAGCCATTTTCAATTCATTTTTTTAAATATTTTGTATAATTGTTTTGATTCTTCCCTCTACAATAGTAATGTTGCTTATGCCAAAACTGTTAATTGCTGCTGCGATGGTCTGAACTAGTGAGTCAAAGCACAAGTGTTTGAATAGTAGTCACAAGTCTTAGTTCCAGTTTGTAATACAGGTAATGAATTACTAGGCCTGTTGTTTTGAACTAAAGACAATAATCGCATTTTTAATTTTAAGTGGCCGTTTTGGTGTGCTGAATTCATCCTCGATTTTTGAATTGCGGCTTAAAATCTTGAAAGTAGTGACTGCTGGCTCTGATAGCGATTGTGTCCTCATTTCTCTATGCAAATTAAAAGACGATAACGAATTATTTTTGGGAGTTATTACGTCTTTATTTTTTCGTTTCCACACTGATTGACTTAATTGTGTGTCGTGAATGGATGGTGTAGTATTACACAACTTTATATTACTGTCAGGCTTTTGAAACATAATACATTTTATTGCCTTCTTGGGTATGCCTGCTAGTATTTGTCTGTAAATTGCGATGTTCCGTTTGTGGATACTTCTGATAAATCTACCTGACTACTTTGGTTGGTAATTTACCAATATTGCTCGAAGTTTTAATCTTCGTTTGACAATAGCAAAATATAGTAAAATATAAATATTTTTCCAAGTGACTGTTGCTTTGTCTAACACCTTCGTTCAAAATACCCCCCCATAAGGGCAAATATAGGTCATGTATTTCTCTAAGGTTAGTTTAAAAAAAATTGGATTGTACAAACTATTTAAACCACCAACTTTAGAAGAATTTTCACCATCTAACTGCACTTCGTCCATAATTTTTTTCAAATTTTGAAAATATGGGCTCTGTAAATAAATCGGTATTGCATTATCTCTATGTTCGTCGAATAGATTATTATTTATGGTATGGGTGGATACCCATATCAAAATTTATATTACTTGCAGTAATCAGACTTGTCATAGAATCTAATGCTTGCCGCACTTTATCTATGATATATTTCGAATTTAATAATACTAATAAATATTTCCATATATAGCTTTTACGGTATCATAACTTCGTGTTATGAATATCAATGCAAAGATCTCCTTAATAATTTTAGAATTAGCTGGATATTTAGAGAAATGTGAATCTATATCTTGTGCCATTGTATGTGTTAAATGACAACAAAATAAATAAACTTTAACAACAGATTCTTTGGGTTGCAGTTAAATTTTCAACAATATCCATATCGCTAAATGCACTTAATATAGAATTCAATTCACCAAAAGAAAAATCTATAACCAGAGAATTAAATACAGTCCATTTTTTAAAATTTGCCTCCACATTGATCCTAAACGATTTAAGCCACCCACTAATTGAATCAATTGTGTGGCTCGAACTAACCGTAATATCAGTTAGTGGAAATGGTGTTGAAACATCTGAGTTATTGGTTTTGGCTGCTATTGCTACTGCGTAATACAAGATAGTAAAGCATGGTTTAAAAGGGGGCCGAACCAAACTACATGTAGCATCTAAATATACTGGAAGGTCTTTATTCTTAAACAAATCTTTCATTATTTTCAGTACGTTGTTCTGCATTGCACTATATGTTATTACAACAAATGGGCGACGCATAATTTTTTCAATATATTTGTCATCGCCATGTTCACCTTTCTTCCATTCTTCATCAATATCGATGAAATCATCAGCAATATTGTCGTTTAATTGTAACGCTTTCGACCTTATTTTTCTTAACACGTCGTGAGATTTTGCTTTTTGTATAGTGTCAGTATTTTGAACAAAATCAATGTCTTCTTCTTTGGATTAATCTTTCAGCCACTTTCTCCACGGATTGCTCTAATAATTTTTTTTTTATAAATAGGCCGGTCGTACCCCGAAGTGTAGCTAAATTTGTTTGAAGAATGCATGATGGGGTCATTTGTAGAATACACATCGAATACTCCGTGGAATAAATTACGATTAACCAATTTATATTTCACAATCAAGTTTTCTTTAAATTACAATGACCACAACATGTTCTTATTGATAAATGATTTTTTGAAAAGTAGTAGCCCTTTATTTTTATTAGGTAGCCGGTTATTTTTGTTAGATGTTCGGTTATAACAGATTTATATAAATAGGAAACTAGTTCCCGCTTTTCGGGCAAAAAGATTTGTTTCCAAATATTATCTAAAATATTTAAGGTAAAGTCACATTTTTTTCACAATTTTTAAGTTTTCTGACATTTTTTTTTATTGGAGTTAAACCTGTTCCCTTACAAATAATATTTGTTTCAATATCCCCTCGATGACTATCAATTAAAATCGGTGTCTCACTGCTCAAAGATATCTCACTTAACCCAAAGTTTGCAGAATGTTCATTAAGATCAGTACCAACACATAAATCAGTTTCAGGTTCAATTATCAGGTTTACTGCAGAATCGTCAATACGCGTTTCCATAGAATTTCTATTGATTTCTTCGGTAAGAGGATATACAAAAGCAGCGCCTTTGGGTGTTATTTGTATTACATCCTCGTTACGTTCTTTATAGTTTAAAGCGGTGTTACTTTTAATATGTTTGCGATAAACAGAACACAACTGAACTCGAGTAGAAAAATTGTTCAAGACGTTAATTAATTTGCATAATCGAGACATACCTCACTTTTCGAAGTTGTGAATTTAACATTCGAAAACTGAAGTTTTTCAAAAGCACATTTTACCACTTCTATCGAAATTCCACTTCTCTTATTTTTATAATTAATTCGACGTTTAGTTTTAATTTTATTTTCCATTTTAAAAATAGAATTAATAAGTAAATTATAAATAAGGGTTGTCATAAAGAAAGCAGTGGTCAAATATTATAGTCCAAATATGAAAGCCGAGGTCAAAAATAAATCAAAGCGCACTATAATAAATTAGAAGTCCGGAATCAAGCAAAAGGTCAATACCAAAGAAAAAAACGCACACACTGTTAATATCACTAATAAAATACAATAGGAATCACAAGAAAATGTTTTAATTATTTTAAAAATGTATAGCTTAAGTAAACATTATTCGAAGCAGGGAGAGAAAATATTTCAAATAACCATCGATTATATGGAATATCGGCTTTATGTAAATGAACCGGAAATTCACCCTTCTCGCCATCGCATTGTTACAGGGGTATCAAATATACGTAGGGGATGGATATTGCATTCTAGCGGCATACCTCGCTGAACAGAGCAACCTCTGTGAATAATGGTACAAAATTATCAAAATAGCTTTTTTTTTCCATCGATTACATGGAATATCAGCTATAGAGAAATGGGCTGGAAAATCATCCTTATCGCCATCACATCATAAGATGGGCATGAAATATACGTTGGAGATGGATATTGCATTCTAGCAGCATACCTCGCTATATAGAGCAACCTCTGTGAATAACGAGGCAAAACTACCAAACTAGTGTTTTTTCAGGAGCTGGCAGAATACGTTTTGTGTTGAAATTGCATTCTAATAGTTTAACTTTTTGTTTCTTGCAATCTTTTTGACTAACAGTACACGGAAAGTGTTCTTAATCATTGAAGTAAAATCGCGTGTTTGGCAATGAACTTGGTAATAATATATAATAAATTTAAGTAAAAATTAAATATTCGCGACTGTTTGTCATGTTTCCTGTCTTCCGGGCAACGACCACGATTCATAGTATATATTTAATTTTGGAGTTTTCTTGATTTTGGTCAACTTAAGTTAAGCAATTCTTACTAAGGAATGTGGTTATTTTATGGAACAAATACCTACCATATTAAATTTAAAATTTCTTTAGATCGAAATCGTTTATCGTCTTTGCAAGTTGCTCAAATATTCCAGATATCTTATGATTTAAAAAATTTTGAATTAATAAATATAAAAATAATAAATTATAATACTTTATTAATTTTTTGGAATGAGATGTTATTATTTATTTGATAATAAATTGTTCGTGCTGAAAGACTTTTATTTTATTTAGTGCGGAAACCCACCTATGTTGAAAAGTCTTTTTTCGGGATGGATTTTCGGGCTAACTTCTCGTAGGTCTTAAAACGAGCCAAATTTTATAATTTTCGGATAACTCGTTTTTTCTCTGTACCTTAAAAACAACAAAAACAACAAAAAATTCAGTCTCATAATTTTTTTTAATTCAAAACATAAAAATCATTAAATTAAAACATGACATACTAATTTTAAAATTAAATCACTGTTTTAGAGCATTTAAGTTTTGCTTTTCCCTCGTGCGCGCCAGAGCAAGATTAATTGCATATTTTAATTTGAGTTGAAATTATTGATTGTTGAAGCTTTGAAATTTGAATTTTGGGGATTCATACACTTCCACAGATTTTAAATTTCCTTAGTAATAATATTGCGTACTTATTTCATTTTTAAGTTGCCAACCAAAACCAAAATCAGGTTTAATCAAATCTTATCTTGAAAATATTTATATAAGCATGGGCTCAATTGTTTAAATATTCAAATGCGTATTTCAAAAAAATGAAGTCACCTCTCGAACCGTACTAGCTAGAATCGAAAAACCAAGTTTAGGGTCATTTAAATTCCTGTTTAGAAGAAACGTATAAGCGTGTCATAAACAAAGACCAGCTCAAAAATTCGGTAGTACAAAACATCTTATTAAACTATTTTTTTGTTATCTTTTGGCATAATATGTACTAGGTATTTTGCATCTTTGAAGCCATAAAAAATTAATTAAGTTAGAATACATTGAAAAATGTAAATGTAAATTGTTTTATAGTTTTTAGGCTCGATTTATTTCTTTTTTTATTTATTTTTTGCTTGAGCTTTCGGACTCAATTCAAGTTCATTTTCAAAAGCGTTTCTCAATTATAATTTTCTTTTTATATACAAAAATCGAAAGCAAACAAATTATAATTATATTTTTCCTAGAAACCATAAGTCCTATGTTTAAACTGAAATTTATCGTAAAGTCTTTGACAAAATATTGTAGTATACATTACAAAAAAATTTTTTTTTACAAAATATAACTGAATATTACACCATGTTTTTGAAAAATATATAAAAGAATCAAATTTAGTAATTATATAACAATATGTGTACAAGACAAAAAAACAATTTAGATAAATAAATCATAATCTCCTACAATGTTTATTGAATTATCACTGGGCTAAATGATTTGAATTTCGAAGAACCGCTCTTTTGTGTTGATAAAACAATTTTTCAATAAATTGTTTTAATTCCACAGTAAATGTTACATCACACTCGCATTGAACTTCTTAGATAACAGTTGATTATTTCTTTAGAGGAATTGGGTCCTTGAGTTTATCAAAAAGAGTTGCATTCAAATTATATAGTGCTGGGTGTGTTTCAATAGGGTAGGCGTTGACCGTTTATAGCCAAGTATAAATTGGTTTATACTCCAACGTTGAAACTATGTAGAAACCATCAACTATCTCTAGTTTACCTCCACGCGGTAGCACCTGGGCAACGTTTGTTTTGCATTTTTAATGTATCACAACGGCTGAACTTCTAGAGGCGAGTGTAATAACACTATAAAAACAAAACGCAATGGATAAAACAAACAAGAAAAATTTTACCCTAGGTGGCAGACCTGATGTTCAGGAAAATCCACTCTCTCCGGAGGTCGGTCCCATGGATTCTAGGGAAGACCAAACATTGCTACAAAGTTCTAATGATACCAAAAATAAGCTAAGCGATATCAACGCTCAAAAGAATAACGAGGAAGAACTTTCATTCCGAAGGGGCTCCATTACAATCAGTTCACCAATACAAAAAATATTTGCAAACAACGCAATCTCTACTGAAAAAGTAGCTTCATTATCAGAATAAATGCCGATTGCATCATTAAATATTATAAACAGCGAGGAGCTGTTAAATAAATTTCAAAAAATGGAGAAACTAATCGCGCAGCTGAGCAATGAAGTTGCTTAAGAGAGAAAACTCTACACTAAAAGAAAAGGTTAAAAATAGCATAGCTAAGGAGTCAGCACGAGTTAACAATCTTTCTTCTAACCATATTCAGCCATCATCCAGTCAACATGAACATTCAAATAATTCAACTGGTTGATGCGGCCATTTCCAGTTTTTCAACAGAATAATAGATTCAGTGCTCAAGAGTTATACACAAAACAAATAGGTGATTTGAATTCTAAAAATATAATGTAAAACAGATATGAGATTGATAAGTCAGTGGATTAGAGATAAGCGACTAAGGAGGATGTCAATAAAGAATTAAATAAAACACAAAAGTATAAAATATAAAAGAGCACTTTTATTAAAACGATCAACAATATAAAACATGGCGCAGCCGGTAAAAAATAAAGAATGAATAATAAAGGTTTTTCCTTTAAGAATAAAAGTTATACGAGTATAAGTACATTAAGCTATACAAATTATTAAAATTCAAAATGGAGGGTATGGTGATGAATATGTTACCAGCGTTCAAATGGGGAACGTCATCAAATATATCAGAAGCGTGGAAAATATTTAAACAAAGCATAGAAATATACATGAAAGCTACGGGCAATGACAAAAAAATAGATGAAGTGAAAGTGGCAATTTTAGTGAATATTGGCGGAG
Organism: Tipula vernalis; assembly: GCA_958295665.1. NCBI lineage: Eukaryota > Metazoa > Arthropoda > Insecta > Diptera > Tipulidae > Tipula > Tipula vernalis. The sequence continues at coordinate 313,910,839 of OY282558.1, read as the reverse complement.
AGGCACTTATTAAAATTTTTAATAACCTCAAATTTGCTGCGCAGGAAGAAGATGCGAAAGCAAAAAAAGCAAATTACAAAAAAGTGATGGAATTAATTGAAACATATTGCAACCCTCGGAAAAACATTGTATATGAGAGAAACATGTTTAACAAAAGAATGCAGAGAAATGGCGAAACATTCGATAGTTTTCTTAACGGCGTACAAATACTAGTGAAAACATGTGATTACGCAGATGCGGTTTCGCAAATACGGGATAAAATCGTATTGGGTATTAGCTATCTGTCCTTACAAGCACGATTATTAGATATAGGCAACTTGAGTGTGGAGAAAGCGATAGAGAAGTGTTGGACAGTCGAGATTAATAAGCAACAAATGGCGGAAGTGCAAAAAACAAGAAGAGAACAGGTGGATGTCATAAAACATAACGGAACAAGAGCCAGCACGAGTAATAATTTCTACAAAGGTAATCAATTTACAAAATCTAATGTTAATCAACATGTAAAATGTGGGTGATTTTTTTTGTAATAAATGCAAGCAAAAACATGGAGTGAAGGATTGTCCCGCGTATAGATTTAAGTGTAAACAATGTTATCGAGTAGGTCATTTCACACATGCATGTTTTTACAAAAGGATTCATACACTAAATAAGATAGATAATAAGGAAGATCAATTTCTAATAGAATCCATAAATATAATCAATTTTAAAAGTAAGGAATGGGTAGAAATAATGAAAATAGAAGATCAAAAAATAAATTTTAAAATAGATACAGGATCGGATTTAAATATATTACCTAATAATATTTTAAAGAATTTGAAGTCTAAAAATAAAATTACAAGCACTAATATTAATCTGGAAACGTTTGGAGGATTTCAAGTAAGCCCATTAGGGGAAATAGATTTATTGTTAGAATTTGACAAATATAAGTATATGCAGCCATTTATAATAGTTAGCGATGAGGGTACCCGACCTATTATTGGTTTAAGGACCAGTGAATTATTTAAATTAGTTAGCAAAAATAGAATATTAGAGGTTACAACAAAAATGGATTTAGTTAAGGAAAATTCAAGTTTATTTAGTGGTTTGGGTTGTTTACCAAAGTCATGCAGAATAACAATAAAAGAAGGTGCAATACCGATCATAAAAGCTCCACGTAGAATACACATAATGCTAAAAGAAAAATTCAAATTAAAACTAGATAGTTTAGAACAAAATGGTCTAATATCGAAAGTAAATCATGGAGTAGAATGGATAAATAATTTGGTAATTATAGAAAAACCGGGTCTTGATTTGAGAATTTGTCTCGATCCCAAGGAACTGAATAACGTAATAGTGCCTGAATATTATCCAATTCCATCATTAGGGGATCTCATGATGAATTTAAAGGGAAAAATTGGATATGAAAGACGGGTTTTCCAAATCAAACTAGATAAACAATCAAGTGAATTGTATAGTTTTGGTACAATATTTGGCGTATATAAGTTCAATAGATTACCGTTTGTGTTAAATATGGCACCCCAATATTTTCAGAAGGTTAATGAGCAAAATTTTAGAGATATTAAAGGTGTGTTCATTTATATAGATGATATATTAATTAGCGCCGAAAACGAAATGGAACATGATAGAATATTAGAACAAGTATTAGAAAGAGCTAAAAAGTTAAATATAAAATTTAATGAGGGTAAAATTCAGTTTAAAGTAGAAACGGTTAACTATTTAGGGCATATGTTCTCAAAAAGCGGAGTTACTCCGGATCCAAAAATGGTAAACGCGATAGACTCAATTAAAGACCCAATAAACGTAAAAGAATTACAGAGCATTTTAGGCATGCTAAATTAAATGCGTGCTTTCGTACCAAATATGTCAGACTTGACAGCGGGAATGCGAGTACGGTTTTTGTTATGGTATTTCAGAACTTTTTTCTGCTTTTATTTTATCTTTAGTATGGTATCTTGTCGGATTTGTTCTAATTGTTCAGGATATGTGTTAGGGATTCTGCCAAAATATATTTATACTGGCCGTTTGCCAGTTGTCGAGTGGATTGAGTGGTTATATTCATTAACCGCTCTCTCTAGTAGTTCATTAAAAGTTCGCTCTACCCCATAAGCCTTTAGACATCTCATCATTTCTGAGAGTGCCAGAACACTAAAGAAAAAGAGTATATCTCTAAGTGGTTGTTTGATGTCTTCTGTCGCTCTGGATTTTAACGGCCTGCAGGAGGCGAGTTTACTGAATTTGTCAATTGCCGTTAAAACCAATTTATTTTCTGTTAAGTAAATATCTAGATGGAGCGTATGTCCAGGATAATTAGGGATAGGTGTTGGGGTAATAATAGGCTTATTGGGATGGCGATCATATTTATTCTTCTGGCATATAACACAACGTTTGACCAGCAACTTAATTTCCCTGGTCATCCTGGGGAAATAATAATTTTCGATTATTTGATCTCGATTTTCTTGAGCATTATTATGTGCTCGTCGATGGACAGATAATATTTTTTCCTCTTGTTGGTTTTCATCCGTAATATTTTGTACCATCTTCTGAGTGAATCGAATTTTATAGTCTCTGAAATGTATTGGGTAAACTTTTTGAACTTTTCCCATTATATGTTCTGATGTCTTCAATCCGTTAATTGTGAGTGGATTAAGGTAACATTTAAAAAAATGTATAATGTCTGAATTTGAAAAGCTTGGTTGTGTAATAATGTGCCTGGAATATTTTGGAAAAGGGTTTATTATTTGGTACGAACTTCCCTCGCCTACGTTTAAAATTAGTTGATTGCGGTATACATTAACTGGGGTTTCGACTGTGGGGACCAGATCATGCGGAGAACTTTTGTCGCTATGTTGTGTGACTGACATTACGTTTATTCCGAAAGTGATTGGTGTTCTCGATAGGGCATCCGCTACTAGATTTATTTTTCCCGATTGATATTTTAACTCATAATTGTACTCTTCCAGGATAGCTTTCCAACGTTTCATCTTGGAGTTGTTATTTTTATTGCTTAGGGCATATGTCTATTTTATTATTTGATGGAGTGTTAGACATTCGGTCAAATAATAGTTGATTTTGACTGCTAACTATTTCTTGTATGATGTTTTGAAGTTGAGTGAAGTCAAAAATTGTTGTACCGCTTGCGGTGGGTATTGACTGAGAGTGATCTATTGGATTTAATTTCGGAGATTTGAGAATTGTTACGTTGCCCATTTTATTTTATTACACCGGTAAAAAGTAGTATCGAAATGTAAGAATTCTATGTCAATTTTGTGCGAATAGGTCCTATTGGTGGTTCACGGAAATGGATGTAGTATTAATTATTAATTATATGATACAGTGCAAATTAATTTATATACAAATTTGTTAGAGATCTGGTTAAAAAAATAAAAAAAAACTTAATATCTTAATTTTGTAAATATTCTTATTAAATTATTAATTTTAAAAAATTTTCCTTTTCTCCTTAATTCCTCGTGCCTTACAACTTGATTGGACCGCTGTTGAATTATTGCGAAAAGACGGCGTGATTATCCTTGCTTCACCTATTCTCCAACTCTGTTTTTCCTAGTAGGATACTTCGGGGCCTCGTTTTCCAATACTTATAGTTGTCGTTTGATTAGCGTGGGATAATTAATTTTCTCCCTTATTTTGAAGTTATGATTAAACTTTTGTCAGATCCCTTAAAGTTGGTACTTCGTTTTTAATCACTGTTTAGATTATCACTATGATCTTACTTGGGATTTTATTAGTAAGTTATTATTATAAAGTTATTGATTAAACTTCACTTGATCAGTTTTATTTGATTTTTAAAGTTCTTGTAAAACTTTTTGTAAGATGTTTACAGTAATTATCACTTTGGTTTCACGTTAATATTTAAAACTTTACGGCACAAGACAATTTAAAACAAGGGTCCCTGTTTCGGTGCCAGTTAAATTCATTTTGATTTTTGGTTAAAAAAAAATAATTTTTATTTTTAACTTATGTGTTTAACATCGAAATTACATCTGATTATTTTCTTATTTTCTAATTACAATTTGCTTAGTTAAAAATATTTAGAATATGAAACCTGTCGTCACGAATATTCACTCAGCATTATGCCGGATGCGCGTGTAACTTGTTGTCATTGCTAATGCAACGTGACAAATATGATTACGTTATATTTTTGTGGGAAACCTAATTATTACGCGTGTTAACTTATATTATTATTAAATTTCAATCTTTTATATATTTTTCAAAAACATGGTTTAATTTTCAGTTACATTTTGTAAAAAAAAAAAAAATGTTTGTAATGAATACTATAAGTTTTTGACAAAGACTTTACGATAAACTTCAGTCTAAACATAGGACTTATGGTTTCTAGGAAAAAAATTATTATAATTTGTTTGCTTTCGATTTTGTATATAAAAAGAAAATTCCAATTATAAAACGCTTTTGAAAATGGACTTGAATTGAGTCCGTTAGCTCAAGCATAAAATAAATAAAAAAAGAAATAAATGGACCCTAAATCCAATTAACAAAAAAAATAAAATTTAAATTTTAAATAATCTCAAAGTTCAAAAACTATGGTATGTTCACTGTGTTTGCAATTTCCGACTATAGTTTAAATTTGCCTTACTTACAGAACGAACAAACGAACTTTTGTTTCGGGGGGGGGGGTGGAGCAAACGGGAGGGTTTCTAAAAATATTTAAAATGTTTAATTTAGTATTCTAGAAGTAATAGGAAAAATTTAATTATAATTTTTAATTTTGCGGGCAAAGTTCGATACTCAAACTCTAAATTAGTAATTAGTAACTATATATTAGTAATTTAAAAAAACACAAATATTTATCTTTAAAAAAAAAGAAATTTAAATTTGATTTTAAATTTTAAATTTTTATTAATATTTTTTTAAATATTTTTCAAATGATTTACAATAGAATTTACAACGTAAGTTAAGATTGAAAAATATTTATTTTAATAATTTATCTGTTTAGGGATCGCAAGGTTAGGAATTTTGGGAAAATAAAATCATTGAAACTAAGTCAAATGATTGGTTTATTATTAACGAATTTAAAACAGAATCACAAATTTGAATTAAGAAATTTATAAAACTAAATAATTTTATACATATACGATTTAAGATTACAGGAATTGGCTTTCTTTATCTGCCTTTCGGTACCCATAAAGATTATTAAATTTGAATGTATCATTTTTACTACCATTGATTGTGAATTACCACAAAATCTAAAATTTAGTAATTCATCTTTCTAAGGTTTCGTGTTGTAACTTCCCATAATTATATCTTGTCAATATGCCTAAATTTTTAAACATTTGGAATCCCAAATTAGAAAGCACCTACGAAGGCCGAAGATAATAAAATTTGGCGACTATTAGATTTTCGAAGTATTAATGATATTGATTGAAAGATATAGAAATTGTAGGTAGAAGTGGAGGAGACTGCAATCCCTTTTCCGCAAATTTTACTATGAGGCACTGAGAATGCATACCAGTAGACTAATATCAGTCCCTATTAAGTTTTATTAATGAAAATAAGAGGATTGAAGAAAATTTTCCGAAAACCGTTACTGTAATTATTTAAATTACTTTAAAAGTAGCACAAAAAAATGTAAGTAAAATATTAATAAAAGGAATAATCCTCCTGTCTATTTACAATAGAAAAAACACGTTTTCATTTGAAGACGTTTTGATTTCATTTTGAATGCTTCTTTTTGACATTATAAAAAAAATACCAAAACAATGATTAAGGCATTAATTATTCTAGAGGTGGGTCTTATACAAAATATTATTTCGTTTTAATTATAAATAACAATTTGATTTGGTTACCATCTCATGGTCATGTACCTTCACTTTAAATTTCCATTAGATAAATATTTATATAAACCAACCAGCAGCATCAAAAAACCGGAAGTTCACAAAACTAAACAATTGTTACATTTTTTGATTTATTGTCATTGGTAAGTAAATAAAATCTCATTTTCTCGTATAAAACAAATGAAGTAACGACATAAATATCTAAAATTGTTTGTTTGCTTCCCTCCGGAAAATAAACAAAAATGAAAACTGTATTTTATACCGTTGTTGTTTTTTTTTTTGGCAAATATATAAAACACATACTGTGTGTCATCGCTTTCACAGTAAGTAATCAGTATAATCCTCAAAATGAAAATCGTCTCTCTCCTTTAGCTCTGGAATAAACACAAAAGGAAAAAAAAATGGAAGGAAAGTTTATTTTCTAGGGGTAAACAGTTAAATAAATAAATAACTTAATGAAATGAAATGAATGAAAAATGGAAAATTGAATTATTTGTGTATTTGCTCGCTGTATACATTTTTGGGTACATATTTTTTTAATTTGGATGATTCACTGAATAGTCGCGGAAGCGGAAGGATTTCTTTTTCGTTTATTTATTATTATTGGAAGGAAAATTCAAATCGGAGGGGATGCTGATTTAATGGGGAGTTATGACCACAAATTTAAAATGAAAGAAATAGCTTTTTTGTTTTTCTGCGGTTGAATGATCACGCAGTAGTGTGAAAAATGGTATCGTACACAGCATGATATCTTTACAGAAATAATCAAGTATTCCTGCAAGATATATGAGTTTGGCTTTTAGGCTGCACATTCACACAACTCTTGTTTATAAAATCAACAAACAGGTAGCCTACCTCATTATCGAAAAAAAAAATATCGCAACCAAAATGTGGAAGAAATTTTGTCGCAATCTAGTAATATACCTATCAAAAATACCGCAGCATAAAGTCACATGTCTCTCACATGCAACTGTCATCGCAAACAAAAATGTTCACTGCAAAAAACATCGCATACATTTCGCCACAAATTTAATCGCTTTACGTTGTGAGCAATAATTTGACTTGCAATTGGGATACAACAAGAATAAATGTACAAATTCTGGAAAAGCGGAAGTTTGGGGTGGCAGTGCCATCATCTAAGGTATACAACGAATTAAAAATGCATTAAAAAATTCTTAGATTTACAAGAGTGACTTTTTTAAACATTTGTGGTACTGATGTACATTGACTCATTGATGTGATTTGTCATACCGATTGCTGGAGGAAAATTTAGATTAAAGTTTTCCAGGGAAAAACTTAAATCAATACCATGTGATCATAATATTATTAATCATAATATTAATAACTGGATCTTGTTTGAGGTAATATTCTTGAATACCTGATAGATCTAACGATCAGCTACTCTGTTTTATTTTGTTCAACAGCAATTTCCGAAACGCCTAACTTAAGGTATGACAATACATAAATCGCAAAGTCAAACCTTTGGATGAAAAGTCTTATATTATACATAAATAAATCTTTGATTCAATATGTCCTGCTGAAACTGCTGAACGAACGTCAAATAGGTCTAATTGAGAGTGAAATAAAACAAAATCAAAAACTTAGTGCTCCAACGATAACTACCAAAGTTTATAAACACGAAAAAGTAGCAATAAAACCTCAGACAATACGTAATATCATAAACAAGAGTATCGTGGATGTGCGGCACGCAAGAAATGTATTTGTCGAAAAAAAAATTATTAACAAGCGCTTGGAATATACATTGAGGTATGTGAGTGAGCCTGAAGAGTTCTGGGAAAATGTATTTCTTCTCACGAAAGTAAATTATCGTTTCCAGTTTGATTATTTAGATATTTTGAAGGATAATTTGTTAACCAGTGCAGAGAAAATGGAACATTGGTAAGATTTTCGCTCCGTAAATGATAATAACCCTAAACATTCCTCAAAGCTGGTCAAGGAATGGTAATTGTACAATGTAAAGTCAGCACTCTCATCCTCCCCAGCCACCAGATATCAGTCCTAATGATAATTTAAGGCATTATTTGGAGCGAAAAATCCGTGAACACAAAATTAGTGGAAAGGAACAATTAAAACGGTTCATTGAGGAGCAATGGGCCAAAAATAGCCCCGAAATAACTTGGAAGTTGGCTTTCTCAATAAAAAGAAGGTTGTGAAGTGTCATTGCATGTGATGGACGATTCAAGATGGGCAGATTCGTAGAGTCTTAAATAATGAAATGTAGAAGAAAAGTATTGGCTTTTTTTGCTGCTAGAAAAAACAGACGAATCTAATTTTTCAATTGCATTCTAATGCAATAATTCTGCTATCGAATATCGTATAATTTCCATTTATTTTTACATTAAAGTTTTAGAAATATTAGAGGACATTTCGATTTTTCACTTTCGATTTATTTAAAAGCAGAATGGAAAGAAATTGATATCTAGAGGCCAGACGTCTATGACCTACAATAAGTAAAATATGTTTGCAGGAATGAATTAAAAATCGTATCGCAAATGCAAAAAAAAAACCGTAAAATATAAAAATTCTACAAACTTTAATGTTTCTAAAAATTTCATAGTTTCAGTAAAGTTTAATGTTTATATATTACCTAATTCCAACAACTCTATTAATTCTAAATTTTGACATTCCAGTCAATTCTGATTTTTGTATACATTTTTTGAATTTTTAAATAATTTCACACTCTTCGTTCCACTACACATGCCATAATTCCTATAAATTTTCAAAATTATTGGATATCTATAAATTTTATAAATTCAATAAATTCTACAAAATCCATACATTTTATAATTTTTAATAACTCTTTTAATTCTATAATTTTAATAATTTTATAAATTTGATCAATTATATGAATTTTTAAATTCTAGTTCTATAAATTGTTTTAACTCTGACAGTTCTATGAATGCTAGAAATCATTCAAATTCAAATTTTACGTATTCCAAAAATTCCATAATTTCTTTAAATTCAATAATATTGATAAATTATAATAATTCTATTAAAAATGTTATAATAAAACTAATTCTTCTTCTAAATGTTATAATAGTAAGTATTTTTAAAATTCAATAAATTTAAAAATCCTATAAACTTTATAAATTCTCAAAATTTTATTAAATCTTTGAATAATGAAACAATAGAAAACCATAAATGCAAACGTACATTTTAGATTACCTTATTTATTATACCGTTACCAGTAGCTGTTATTACTAACTTTTGCCACATTAAATAAATGACTGATAATTCTTATGGAATTATGATAATTCTTCATATATTCGAAATTGTTTTAAGGTCACCTGAATTACAGAAACTGTTCTGAATGTCTATCGAACTTTCCATTTTTCCATGAACCGGACTGAAAATGTGTATGTAAGCCAAACAATTAAATTTTTTGATGAATTTCATAATAGCCCTTTGATTTTGGTGACCGCTTTTTAGGATTTTCTCAAAAAGATTTAAAAAAATCAAAATTAATTTGTCCTAAACGGAAAATATTTTTGGTACAGATGAGACCTTAAGACAACTTTGGCAATTGCACATTTTGGTGGGGCCTTCCTAGAATTTTCTCAGAAGAGAGAATATGGCAAACATGGCTGCCCTAAATACCCTAATTTCCCACTTTTTTCAAAAGCGAAATATGTTTCTTCTAGATTCGCTCCGGAAAATCACTTATTTGTACTTACATATATTCGATAAAATATTCGAATGGATATAAAAGGAAGATGGAAGCAGGTTTTACGAAATTTTGTATGCGGTGATGGATCTATTCATTCCAAAAATTGTCAACAAACATAATTCATATCGTGAAAAGTGGTTTAACAGAAAACTTGTTAATTTATATAACCGTAAAACCAAGGCACACAAACTGTATAAAAAGACGAACACATCAGCTGATTATGCATTGTATTCTCACCTTCGGTATGAGTTTAAGGTTTTAAATCAATTTATGTATGGTAATTATTTGTTAGAAATTGAATCTGGTATTAAGTCCAATCCATCGGTTTCTGGCATTATATTAATTCTAAAAGAAAATCTGTTGGTTATCCTTTACCCATGAGTTATAATGATAGGCAAGCACATGATCTAAATGCTGTTTGTGAATTATTTGCAACGTTTTTCAAATCCATTTTTTCAATAGAAAATGTTTTAACATTTCACAGTGACCAAGTCATGGTCAATAATCATATTCACGGTATTTCTTCTTTTAGGGGGGAACAAATTAAAACGGCTTTACTTGAACTTAATAGTAAAATGTCTATGGGCCCTGATGGTATTTCGTCACTAATCTTAAATAATTGCGCCGAAGTCTTAAGTGGCTATTTAGCACATTTATTTAATTACAGCCTTATAGGCAAGGTATTTTTCCCCAATGCTGGAAACCCTCGTATGTAATTCCAGTATTTAAATCGGGACCTAAAAATTCAGTTGAAAAATTCAACTATAGAGGAATAGCTATATTATCTGTTATCCCTAATCTTTTTGAAAAACTGGTAAAGAATTGTATTTATCTTAATATTAAAAGCTTAATTGTTCCCCAACAGCACGGGTTTTTTTTTCTGGTAGATCAACGACAACCAATCTTGCGATATTTGTTAATGATGCGATATGATGTTTAGAAATAGGTGCCCAAGTTGACACTATCTATACAGATTTCAATAAGGCCTTTGACAAAATTAATCACAAATTATTATTTGATAAATTGATTAAAGTGAATTCTAATTTTATTCCTATAAAATGGTTATCATCTTATTTGTCGCAAAGGTCTCAACTAGTACGTATTGCTCAAAATTATTCTGAGAAGTTTACAGTCTCATCTGGTGTTCCTCAAGGCAGTCGTTTAGGTCCATTATTATTTGTTCTATTGTGGACCTTAATCGGTTTATTGATTGGACTACCAAAAATCGTTTAGCTCTCAATATCTCCAAATGTAAAACTATGTCATTTGCACGAATTAAGATATTAATTGTAGCTCCGTACAGTTTACAAAACGTGGAAATACATATAGAGTTACTCAGTTTATTGATTTATGTGTTTTGTTTACAGGTAACCTATGTTTTACTAAACATATAGAAATTATTGTAGTTAGAGCCGGCTCGATGCTTGGTTTTATAAAAAAAAACATGCTCGTCAATTTTCTGACCCATATACCCTCAAGACATTATATACTGCTTTTGTTAGGCCTATTTTAATACGCTGTAGTTATCTTGAGTTCTAATTATAAAATCTTTAGTGATCGTATTGAGCGGATTCAAAAAAGTTCTTAATATTTGCCCTCCGAAGACTTCCAAGGTCAACTTCAGGATTTAGTTTACCTTCTTATGCCGGTCGTTGTACACTTTTGAACATTCGTAGTCTTGAATTCAAAAGAGAGATGATTCATGCAGTATTTGCTCATGATGTAATTTGTGCTAAGATTGATTGCCCGGTATTGCTTGACTTTTATTCATTTTACGTTTCTAAGAGAATTCTTCGTCAACGAGAGTTAAGACTGAGTATTGCTATTCATCGTACGAATTACGGAATTGATGAACCAGTCGCGCATACGTTAAAATATTTTAACCAATATTCAGAACTTTTCGATTTTAACATTTCAAGGGATCTTTCTAAGATTCGTATTCGAAATAATAATTTGTAACACTGTTTTATATACAAAATTATTGGTGTAACCTATGCTATTTGTTGGTGCTGGTAATAAATAAATAAATAAATAATTACAAAATGCCACGAGGAAAACAATTAACTTTGGCGGAGCGCGGCAAAATTGATGCTTTTTATGAAAGTGGCTGGACATTACGTGAAATTGCTAGCAGAATATGTAGAAGTAAAACCCTTGTGCATAATTATGTAACGATACGAGTTAATTATGGCATTAAAAAGCGTTGTGGTCATAAATCAACGATAACTGATCGTGACAAACGAGAGATTAAAAGACTTGCAGTTAAAGATTCAATGTATCCTGCACAGATAGGGCAGTACAGTAATTTTAAAAGAATCGGAATATCTGAAATATGTACATGAAACGAGATGCTCGTCCGCGACTTTTACCAAGGCATAAAATCGCTCGGTTGAGATTTGCTGAGGTTTACCAATTTTGGCATGAGGAGTGGCATATTGTCATATTTAGCGATGAGAAAAAGTTTTTGACGGCTCCTGATGGTTGGCAATAGTATTGGAGGGATACTCGTCAGAACATTGGAGGTAGTTTGCTAATGGTATGGGGAGGATTTTGTTACAAAGAACGTGCTCCAATTTGTTTTGTGTCAACTAATATAAATGCTGTCAAGTATTTAAATCTGTTGGAAAACGTTTTAGTTGATTTTCGGGATAATACGCTTGGTCAAAAATTAATTTTTTGCGTAACGTGGTATTGATGTTTTACAGTGACCTACGATTAGTCCAGATCTTAATCCAATAGAAAACGTAAGGGCATTACTTTCTAACCGCGTTTACCATAACGGCCGCCAATTTAAAACGGTTACACAACTACGTAAATCCATTGTCTCAGAATGGAAAATTATTGATAAAAGTTTGCTGCAAAACCATATCAACTCGATGCCTCGTCGCCTCCAACAAGTACTTATAAAAGCAGAAGGTAATACTAATTATTAGGATAACAATAAGATGCTGATACAGAACAATAAGATACAGATTAGCAAACTGTCCTTATAAATATTGCCTTTAGTAAGTTTTTGTTTTATTTTTTAAAGACTATATAGTTCACTCGAAATCAAAAATGTAGCATAATTTTTTAAAGTTCCTTTCTTATATATATAAACTAGAATAAAAAGTAATATAAATTCTTATTTTAAATATTCAATTGTTAATTTAAAATTTTGTCCCTATATAGGTATATTGCCTCCGCTGTATACATTAAAAAACCTTAAAATACCTTCCTACTAAAAACGGTAAAATATATAACAAAAATAACAAATTTTGTAATATATTACTGTTTCAAAAAACTTGATATTTTTGTTAAAGCCTTATTGCTCTGTGAACCTTATAAACTAGAAAAATTCTTGAAGGTTTATCAATTTTTTAAATCATATACATAAATTTGGATTTAAATAAATTTTGTAAAAAGTTTTGTTATACCTATTACATTTCCCAAATTCCAGAAATTTTACTAATTCTAAAAATTTCATAATTTCTATAAATTTCATAAATTCAATAAATTCGATAAATTGTATTACCTAATTCTAAGAGATTTTAAACTTTATAAATTTAATTAATGCTATAAATTCTATAAAGTATGTATATCAATCCTGTCAGTTAAAAAGTAATTCTATACAATTATTTCATCTCCTTCGTTATACTCACATTCTATTATAATTCCTATATTTATAGGAACCATTTGGTCCAAATTATTTGAGTTATATAAATTGTACAAATTCAACAAATTCTCAAAATTTTATAAATTCTACAAAATTCATAAATTTGGTCAAAAAGTTTGTATAAATTCATAAAGAACAACTATAAAAATTCTACAAATTTTACGAATTCCTTAAATTCTATAAATTTTATAAATTTCATAAATTATATAAATTTTGAAAATTCGATAAATTCAAAATTCAACAAGTAACATATTTTTTAAATTAATAATTTTTTAAATTCTATAAATTATGGAACTAGTTAAATTGTTTCCTGTCTGACACTTCTATAAATTTTATAATTGCTTGTTAATAGGATTAAATTGGAGATGTTCCGTAAATAAAAATAATAAACCGAAATTAGTTAATTTTGATGGGAATAGTACATACATAAATGATTACTTGATAAGAAATTATGAAATGTGGTCAATTATCAAGGATCTTGGTTCGGTCTTATCCAATTTAGGTAAAATTCGAAGATAGAAATGATTTTTTGATAAAACTGTAGAATATGTCCAAAATTGAATGGATCCATAATTAAATTTTTTTTGTGTTCTGAAATTATTAAAAGAAAGAAAGTTCTAAAAAAATGGAAGTATGTAAAAGAAAAAAAAAATGAAGCTCTAAATGCAAAATTTGTTATTGTTGTTCATTCTGGTTTATTTGAAATCCTGTCTAGTATCTTGCTCTTAGACATTAAGTATCTGACTTAATAGCATACATTAAGGCGAAATTATTAAATCACCTGTTTTTTGGTTTAACTTAAAATACTTTTAATCTGACAATATAAAAAAATATTTTGTCGTTTCTGGATTCAAATTCAAACAAGTAGAGTGCTATAAATAACTTTTATTATTGACAAACAATTCAAATCGATCGAAATAATGTCACCTTCGTAAACGTAACCACTTTATGTGACCATCTGGATCCTCTAATTAGTCTTTGGTATTATGACCGTAACTGAACGACTTATATAATGATGGATGAAAAATATGTCTTTCTATATTAAATACATTTTTGAATTGTGAATATTGCAATCCTTCCGTTACGATCATAAATGTGCAAAAATCGATATTTTTTATGTACTCAATATGTCTCTAATAACTGCACAAAAAACAATCAAACAATTAAAAGTATCAAATACTGTGTGTGACCATTAAACCCATATGTGCTTTTCTATGTATATTTTCTTATACATTTACTACAACACAACATAAAAAAATTACATCTCGAACTTACCATAAAAAATTCAGTTCGATGAACTTTTTATTATATTCTCAGATGTTTTTACTGTCTTTTATGTGCAATCTTTTATTATTTTATATTGTATTATATTTAAGATTAATATTATAGTTATGGTTGACAGAAATTTAGATAAAATAACACAATAAAAAGTGTGTCAAACATATGGTGATACTTTCTTCTCTCGTATCTTGCCTCTATACTTCATGTATCTTACTTATTTATGATGTAAAATTGTTTTTATATCACATGTATACGTATGTACATACATATTGAATAAGGGTTGTTGGTATAAATGGGTAAATAATTTAAGACAAAAATCTTATTGTGTTCACACAAACAAAAAAAATACTTCCAACTGGGAAACAGACAAATTAGGAAGCGTAAATAATTCGGAAATGAAAGGATTGCGTAAATATTCTGAGAATATAAAATGAAAATCCTTTTAAAAATTATGACTGGCAATGAGTATATATATCTCGGGTAATCAAATTGAATATATGAAAATCGAATACATATTTTATTGAAATTGTTTTGCTCATCCTTTCTAGCAATTTATAAGTGATTGTAGATTATTGTTGTTGTAAAACAATATACATAGCATTTCTTATATCATAAACCCTAGTCTCTTCCACCCTCTATGGATATTAGTATGTATACCTAAAAAAAGTTTATTTTATTTTTTCGATCGTCGTTTGTACATGCTAGTATATATGCTTTATGTTCTCCCATCTTAAGTACCCATTCTTAAACTCTTTTTTGATTTTTTTTTTGCGAAAGAAAAAAGTATTCATGCTGAGCACTTCTTTTTTGTTCTGCCAGCGATAGCAAACTTGACAGCAGGGGTGTGTATATAAGATTACACAAAACCAACCCGTCGCTCTTCTGCAACTTCCCTTCACATATTTATTTTTGGTGGTGTTGGCGTTGTTGTTGTTGTTGTTGTCACGGAATACATTCATATGAGTTTTGAGGAATAATCTAAAAACTTCCTTTTACATTACATTTCCCTTTTCGTAAGATAAAATACAACAACAAAACGTACAATACACAAGATAGATGGGTTCGCTGAACAAACACAAATGGGTCTTCTTCTAAAAAAGAAAAAAAAGTTTTTTTTTAGTTTTTTGCTGTGCAAACAATGAAATAAAAATACAAATAAAAATCAATGACGCCATCTTGAAATTGAAAAGAAAGGATATAAAACATGTATGATATAATAATGGCTTTATCTTTTGAAATGATTATTAAGAAATTGTCTACATCGACGAGAATTTTTTTTTTCGGTGGTAACGAAATGTGTACAAAAAAAGGGTAAACATAAATTATTACTTTCTAGTTTTTATATTGGAACATTTCTACCCTATAGAATTTTTTTTTTCGTTTTGGAGATTTTTGTTCATTGATTAAATTTCATGAAATTGATTTCCTGATTTTAGCTTGATTAGAATATTTGAAATTTATTATCTTCCTGTTGTTTTAGTTTTGTGAAATTGGATCATCGATTTTTTTGTGAAAACAACAATAGATCAAATATATTTAAATACATGTTTAAAAGATATCGTTTGCCATTACTGATATTTCCTTCGTTGAGAAAGTGTTATGAAGCTAGATAATATTCAAAATAATTTTTGGGATGTGTTCTTGAGTTTGGTCTGTACGCATACTTAATCTTCATGCGGTGAGGCCTTCAATTCACATTTCATTTATTTCTTAGAAACGCGAAAGAGGAATTAAATGAAAATTATTTTACTGCCAAATACTTCAACTCATCCTGATTTCCGAGTGGAAGGACGAAGTCCCTAATCGAGATGAATTGTGAACATAAAAGTTTAGAAAACCTGGAGCTAACTTCCTGGAATATACCCATAGTTGAGAAATATTGTAAAATTATTTGTAATAGTAAAACAAGAAAATAAATTCTGAAATTCCGTGTCTACTTTGTGCGACATCTGCAGCAGCGAATGTCCTATAGTTCCAGAAGGCTTATCTACGACCATATTCTCTCCATTATGTCTCAGGTTTTATTGTAATAGGATTAGGGTACAACACAACACTCCTCCGATGTGTATGTGCCTGGGGCTGCAATCAACTCTAAGAACTAGGCAATAAGGATATAAAGTTAGAATAATATATATATATATATATATATATATATATATATATATATATATATATATATATATATATATATATATATATATATATATAATATATATATATATATA